>JAVJGG010000005.1:34392034-34469899 GCA_035590195.1 Aviceda cuculoides | reverse complement strand
TTTGTCCCCCTAGCAACCCGTATGGGGAAAAATTCCTTTAACAGAAAAAAACCAGAAGAGTTTCTGAAACTCCAACACCAATTCATTACACTTCACTGAAATCTTTAAATTAATGGAGTCACTTTTCTGAAACTTTGCTAGTTTACAAGTTATTTGTCTTTATTCAGGAAGCCTGTGGGTACCCAGGTAATTTTATTTTTTAAGCCTTCAAGCTCTGAAAACAAGTCATTTCATACACCTTCTTCTGTCTCACGTAACATCTATTAGCTTCTTAAGAGAATCATCCTGATAAGAATATCTCATTAGAACACCCAGAATGCATTTCCTACATTTGTTTATGCCGACGTTGGGGGAATTAAATTTTTAACATATAAATATGTATCTAGTCTAAACATGACTAAGAAATGGCGCACATTTACATAGCCACAAGGTACATAAAGCATTTCCTCTTTGACACAAGAAATATGCCTGAGAAAAGAACTTACAGACCCCAAAATGAGATGGCTACACCACTGTTCTGAAACAGTAAGCGAAGTTAGCCAGCAATGAAACATTACCCTTGAGCTGACAGCTGCAAGTCAGTACAAAACTAACATTATTTTCCTTTTTTTTTTTTTTTTTTTTAAGAAAAGAGACAAGGCTAAGCTCTCTCTTTTGCTCTGTGGACCCTTAGAAGTAGCAGCTGTTGTATGAGCTGGCTTCACAATAATACTTCTGTTGTTAGAGCTCCCATTAGGGACTTGTAGCACTCAAAGGGAAAGCAACCTACCTTCCATCTACCTTCCCGCATGTCCGGGGAGGTTAATCAAGTACAGCATTTCCAAAGTTGTTTTGTTTTCCTTTACAGATTTTGCTTTGTCCTTTGAGAACTGGATACCCCTCCAGGTGAAAATCAAACAAATTCCCTTTGCTGTGCCCGAGGGGTGACGAAGTATAGGAAAAGTCTGTTTATGCTGAGCAGGATTCAGAAGCCTGAACAGTTATTTCTGGCTTTGAACTGTTAGGATTTGGAGAGAGCCAGCTTATTCAGAAGCTTAGTTTTTTCTTCTTCTTTTTTTTAAATTTATTTCTTATCTCAGTACATAATTCCAGTTGCTATCAAAACTTGCATCAATGATATTGCACCAAAAAAAGAAGATTGACTTTCAATTTCTATTTCTTGTATGGCTTACAAAAAATGTGTTTCTTTTAAAGGAAGCTTATTTTCACTTGAGTTTCTCGAATTACATAAATTGCTTTCTTATAAAGGAAACCACAGTACTATTGATCATGAAAGGTCATTATTGGTGTGAAGATCTGCATAAACTCAGAGGTTACATTTTAAGATGTCCAGGTTACGACCATTGTTGGGAGCCTGCTGTAAGCAGTTTGGGTAAGTGCAGAAAAAGTTTCTGCACGCTTACAGGGGAGGTGGTGCTGCGTGGCATTCTGCAGGGACACTGCTAGGAGGGTGATACACGTGAGAATTAGCTATTCTGAAAAGTGTTGCAGATTATGAACTGGCAATATGCACCGGAGAAACAGCTTGCTTAGTGCAAATACAGTCTACATCAAACTTTCATAGAGTTGAGTTGAGTTCTATTAATGGGTAGGAAAAAAATGATTTTTTTTTTAAAGTTAAAACATTTTATTCAATATTTTTGATGCTGCATTTAAAAAAACTGTTTAATTGAATCTAGTTAGATACAACTATGAAAAATTCAAAGGTTATTTCAATTATCCTGCCATAGACAATTCATTTTCAACCTGATCATTATTTTCCAGAGGGCAGGGAGAAGAGAGAAGCTGTTTTATATGAAAAAGAGAAGAAATCTCTTTATGTTAAAGGATTTTTTTTCTGTTTTGCCATTGATTAAAAAAATATATATTTTCACAATACTAGCACTGATAATGAGCCTAAGTCTGTCACCCATAGTCATGCTATTTTCCAGATTAATGAAGGAGAGTAACATCTGGTCCTTAATCAAGACATACCTTGTTTTGTTCCTGCAAATCTGTATTGATTTTTGCTCTGATCTGTGACAAAAATGATTAAAAATCACACCTTGGGATGTATTCCTGATATCACTTATTTTAAAGTAAGTGTAGACAAACCTTTAATTTTTTTCTATGTATGTATTTAGTATATCTATGTATTTACTTATTTAAATCATACAGTCATTATGAGAGTTTCTTAAAAAGGAAAGAATTAGGATCTTCTGATCATGAATGGAAGCTGAAAAATAAACCAAGAGTGTATCAGTAAATAAATTAGTATCTGGATAAACTTCTTGATTAAATGAATCTTGCTAAAAGCACCAGATGCGAAAAAGACAAAAGACTAATTGTCAGCATCAGTGATGCTAAGTGAATGTTTGACTTACTGATTATAATGAACCGCTGCTGTTAGTGTGAGTTTTGTGAAAATTGTTTGTTCTTGAATTATTCTTCCATGGTGAAAATGCAGTTTTGGTGGCATTTTTTATATGCAATTATTTTGTCTATTGATATACAGCTCATTTGCTCCAGGAAAATGTCTCTTATTGTAAGTTGGGGGGTTTGCAGTTTGCCAGTCATTTCTCTATAAACAATATTGATTAGACTAATATTGGTGGGGTTTAATTTTAAAGTGCTACACAATGTCTAATTTGTCTTCATTAGTCATAATTTTTGATCCATGAACTTTCTTCTAATTGCCACTGAATGTCATTTTCAACCTCATAGGGATTTATAAATAATAAGTCTGAAACATCAGAAGCTCTTCAGCTACTAGAAGTTGTGAAATGTTCAAAGCATAGCAGAGATTCACAAAATGGCATATGACTAAATACTTGTAACAAAAAAAACCCTCTAATAACAGCTAGCTGAGCTGTGTGAATATAGTCAACAATCTCCCATTGCTAACAATATTCAGTTCAAAAGACCTTCCAAATACATATCTTTGGCACGTCATGCACTTTAATTCATGTAATTGGAACAGAAAAGAAAATATAAATAACTATCAAGCAACTTACTGGACGTGGCTGTTGTTTTCTTGATGGTACTAAAAAAAGTAAAATTAAAAGCCATGAATATTTTCAATGTTTAGAAAACAGCATTAGTTTGGTTGCAGATTTTGGCTTGTCATCTGTGTTAGTGCTGTGCAAATACCTAGGAGTAGTCCTGAAGAGAAAGAGAGGGGAAGTTAGCTCTTTTAGTCGCTTTGTGCTTCTGATACCCATTTTTGTCACATCTTAGTATGTGAGGGTTCTTGTTCTCCATCAGCCTCATACTGCCAGGTGTCTCCTGGGTGAGGACTAGCTGCATGATCAGCAGGAGACTATAAACTCTCTACAGACCCAGCCAAAGCAGTAGGAGACTCATACCTCACACTTTGGCCTGGAGTATTTTTACACCTGAACCACAGTCACAGAGGTTCTAGCTCTCCAACCTAAATTATCCCATTACGGACTGTCATAGCTTAACTCCTCCTTATGGACCTCTGGGGTGAGAAGGAGGTTTGACCCAAGCATCCATGGGGGCAGCCAATGACAAGGGGTGAATCATGGTAAAGAAGAGGCAAGGATTAATGGCAGAAACCTGAAGCAACCTGTTCTTCCAAAAATGTTTATCTCCTCTTCATCTACATCCTTCCTAGTGGTGAGTGAGCTTTGGTGGACTTATCTCAAGGTTTCACTCTGCACCTCTGCAACCCTCTCCTGGGTCGCTTTGCACAGGCCCAAACGAGCCTGAAGGAGCCAGGTAAAGAGCTATAGGCAAAGAGACTCTTCAAGCAAGAAATACACAAATTTATAGCGTAAAGCAATTGTTGGCTATCACTCCCAGATGCTACAAGTCTAAGCTTTAGCGTGCTCACTGCCCTGAAAAGACACCTGAAGAGGTTTTACTGGTTAGAAGGTGACAGTTGGAAAGGAAAGAGCCGGCCCCTGCCCCTGGATTGAAGCCTCCATGCTGACAAGCTGTCATCTGCTGACTCCACCTTTCTCCCTTCAGGGTTTTATTCCTCTCTATGTTGACATTTTTCCTTTTCGTTCCATCAGCTGCCAACAAACACCATCTCCCCCATCTTTATCTGCAATTTTACCCTTCATATTTTGCATGGTTCTCTCTACAGGCCTTCCTGTGACCTTTCAGAGCTGAGTTACTTGCTCAGAAGTCTGGGACAAGTTTATAGAATAAGGACATGTCAGAAATAGGCCTGAGCCACTGGAAGACTGACAGCCATCACAGACGATCGCAGAGCCAAGGGGGTTTTGTTTCTTTTTCAGTGTGTCAAGCTGAGAGGATTCCGAAGCTCTTCCTCTGCTGAACAAGATATCTTGCTTTATTAGCAAGTGTCCTGCAGAAGTCCTACACTGTTTCTGAGTGTAACTGAGAATAAGTATTTATCAATAAAATTAATGACACTGTTTGGCTCTAACTGTATAGCAGGTATCTGGATAGATGCGCTTCTGCTATCACCCTGACCCTAGAATTTGGGAAACCAATTGTCTCACAGTTGTACTACGCTCTTGACTGGTTCTCCATTTTCCAGTCCCTGATATATTTCCAGATAGTGCCCCAATCTTTTTGTTCCAGACTGACACCATGACCCTCATGTGACAGCTTTTACAGAAGCTTCCCTGCAAATACATTAAAACACATATTGAAATCTCTAGAGGGGGTGGGAAATGACCCTAGAGAAAGAGTGGCTGCTGGTTTTATAACCATACAGTGCTTGGGGTGACATACCTGTTTTCTCATCCAGAGTCTAATCACAGCACTTTGTGTCAGTCCTGGAAGACTGCTTGTGGTGCATTCAAAATATCACTTGCCCACCTACGCAGCATGTAAGTTTACTGTGTGCTGTACATGGGATTACAAAATAAATGGGTATTAAATTAGCGTTTTAATGTCTCTGGGATCTCTAACAGGCACTGAAAGCAAAGGAATTCCTCTCTGCCTTTGCACATGGTGGCACGTACGTGTGGAACAGAAACACTCTGGAGGGCGTGTGGTGGGGGTCACCAAAATGTTCTTTCCTCTTTGTGCAACAGAATGTGCTGAGGTAATTTCCTCAAAAGTATTTTTAAGGAGAAGTTTTTCATTGTTATGTGGAAATGTAAAAGCTGCAACATTATGCAAAAATGTTGCTTTAATATCCAGAGTATTCATCGCTCACAAAGGGGTCTGATGAAGACTTTACTGACATGAATAGAAAGATTCCCATTGCCTTCAAGCCCTAAGCATCAATATTACTGAGCTAATGACTACTTTGAGGCAACGGCTACCAGTGACAACTGGAGGATTTCTGAAGCTGATGTTTGTTCTGGGTAGAAATCAATTACTTGTATATCAATTATGGTAAGTAAAAAATACTAAGTTCAGAAGATTGAGATGTTGTTAGCCTGATGTGGCCCACACAACTGGAACATTTGATTCGAGGAAGTAATACACAATGAAAGAAACTACCCTTCTGTGAATCAATTGTTATTATGTGTACTGTTTCTACAATACTAATCAATTGCTAAGAAAATACATGGAAACCATTATACTTTTTACAAAGTGACACCTTCATCAGTATTCAAGCAGAGACTTTCTGGAAATAATTAGTTATTTCTAGGTGGGTCTGAATCAAAGCCTAACACTGAATATTGCCAAAGTTTGGCTGAAGACACTGTGAATATTTTATCCTCTGGGAACAATCATGTCTGTTTTTGCATTTTGGTGCTGTCTTCTCTGTCTTCAAATTAGTTTAATTAGCTCCTGCAAACTGAAGATAAAATGGCTTGCAGAGCTGTCTCATCAAGAAGAACTTTGGTCAATTTAGGTCATTAAGACCCTATTAAACTCTCACATTACTGCTGTTCTCAAAGGAAAGGATTTTTTCCACCCAGGAAAACCTTACAGAGAATAAAAAGTCTAGATATTAAGGGGGCAGGAGGAATTGTTTCAAATTTAACTTACAGATAAAAAGATAAGGCTGTATATTGAGGTAAGGAGTCCACATGAACTGGATATAACAACATCACTGTATCACGCATCATGATTATCACTAATTTACTGAAAGAGTGTATGTGCATCCAAAGAATATTAAATTAATTGCAGAAAAGCTTTGGATACAATTGCTGGTCTTTCATCATCTAGAGCCTGAAGTGAGATTCCTAGGCTCCCTGAGCTATCCCATAGACAAAATCAGGGCCCTAAGAATGGATGTCAACATATTCTTTACAAAGTATTTGAAGAGCCCTATCTCGTTTGGATGTGAGGCTTTTCAGGATATTTTTGATGTTAGCTTGATCCTTCTCTACAGAGTATTTTTATTCCAGATTGTGTAGGATCTGGAATAAAAATCTTTAGTCAGATCTTTAGTCAGACTGTTATTTCACAGGACCTGGACATGGAGAAACAACAGTCAGACAAATATAGAGTAATTTAGACCTAGAAGTGTCAGAGCTGCCATGGTAGGGTGTTGTAGCTGAGCAGTTAAACTGCGTTACATAGTGCGTGCCATGCATGAAGAACCAGGACTAGTAAAAGTGAGTCTTAAATAGACTAGACAGCTAACTTTCAGATGGCTAAACTTCAAGTAGTTGGATATCAACTCCAAAATTACAATCCTAGCTTAGATACTAGATCCAAAATTCCAGTCCTCAGTGTCAGCATGTACCTAAAGGCACTGGAAACCTCCCCTTGCACCCAGAAGTTCCCTCAGCATCTCGAGGTTATGACTGCTCCCACCGAGCAGGTGAGGCACCCAGTTGCCATCCAACTCTACCCATCACCTGAAACTGATGCAGAGGAAAGGTCTAGGGCAGTGAACAAGGGTAAGTGCCAACCACCATACCTCATGTTACAGGGCCTTTGCTTCAGAAACACTGCCGTTCCACCAATAATCACAACAAAAATTATGGCACTTGGAAAGAAAAGTAGCTAACCATGGAAAGCATACCATGGTTTCCCAGTCTGCTTACTGCTGTGCAAGAGTGGTTTTTATGGGAAATAAATGTCAGGTTTGCCTTTGCCAATTGAAGGCTGAAAAGCACTTGTCAGTGACAAAATATACCCTGTATTATTTTATGCTCTCAGTATAATAAAAAAGTAGAAAGGGAAAGTTAATGCAGGAGGTGTGTGCTGGCAGCTAGACGTATTCATGGGAGCGAGGAAAGATGCAGATGCAGCCTCTTTCTAGAGGTCATCTATCTGGCAGTGCTACATCAGTGAAGCATGAGATTTTAGAATTTGAAACCCTTACAGTGGAGAATGCTTGGACTTTACCACAGTGTTTCAGAAGATGGCTTACATTTTTTTTCACAAGCCAATACAACTGCTGTTTCGCTGCAATTTCCCTTCCCTTGTCCACAGTGCAACTGCATCCAACTCCTGCTTCGAAGGGATTTAGCCATCAGCCAATTCCTCTCATCCTTGGAGGGAATGGAGGAATGATCTTTGCACTGTTTGTGTTTAATTTTGAAGCAGAGGGGATCCTGCTGAACGTGTCATGTCACTAAATCAGTGATGCAACACATGTGAGTCGTCTGAGGGGAATTTGCTCTGAGCCTTGTCAAAGCATGGGATTAGCCTTGCAGGCTTGTGGGACTCTTACTTTGAATTTTGGTTGTGTTTCATGTTCAGATGAAACATTGGAACAAAGGCAACTCATCTGAAAGAGCTGAAGGCTCATCTGCTTGTTTTGATCTTACATT
This sequence comes from Aviceda cuculoides, assembly GCA_035590195.1. Lineage (NCBI taxonomy): Eukaryota > Metazoa > Chordata > Aves > Accipitriformes > Accipitridae > Aviceda > Aviceda cuculoides. The sequence continues at coordinate 34,462,235 of JAVJGG010000005.1, read as the reverse complement.
ACACCACTGGGCTCATTGGTTTTCCCTTGCAACAAAAACCAGCCAAGTGCCGCTCAGTCGCAACCCTTGGTCAGGATGAGAGTTGTGGGCTGGTCCTGAATTTCAGTTTCTTTCTGTCCTAGGTATTTTGCTACCTTTGGCAGCCTTCTTTTCTTCATGCCCTCATCTCTTCTTTCATCTTGGCAAGAGGTGCATTTGCTCACTCCCTCTCCCTCCCACCAGTGCATGGGGTGGCCCACGCACCTCGTTGACCACTGCAGGGCCCTCCAGTGCATCCCCCTGTCCTGTCCTGAGTGCCCTGCCAGTGGGCAGCCCCTGCCCACCCAACCCCAGTTCTCCAGACCTTCCCCCTCAGCCCACTGCCCCTGCATGCCCCCCGGCAGCTCGTGCATGCCCCCCAAACCGTCAGGGTCACTTAGAGCCCATCCACTCAAAAACTGGGCTCCACAATCACCTCTACATGTCTGTCTTCCAGTCGCTCCATTTTCTTACATCCTGCCGGACACCAACAGATGGGACATCTTGTCAACTGGGGAGGAGGGGAGAGCGGTGGTGGTGTGTGAAGAACCCCTCGGAGCCAGCCTCCCCTTGGACCTCAGGCTGTGGGGTGGCACATGGAGACATTTCCTTCATAGGTTGGTGGGCATGGGCACATCCCCCTCACCAGGGATACCCTCGCTCATGACCCTTCTGAGGTAAAAGGTAAACCCTGGCACACACGTAGCCCAGGTGCTTCGGATCATCGTCACACTGCCAGCTCCTCCAGATCCTCTTGCGGAGGCTTTGGCTGCACATGTCTCCTCACCTCTTCCTCTGTCTGAGGCCCAACCAACTCACTCCACCTTCTCATCCTGGCCCTGTCCGTGCTGTCCATACCCACCACCTGGAGGAGGAAACTCAATGCGGAAAGGGGGTTCCTAAAGACTTCTTCTCCCTCACCAGTCACTCCTCCAAGCAGCACTGTGTTCCCAGCTTCACAGATGCCTCCTAGCACAAGTGGGTGCTCTCAGAAGTGTTCTGCTGAGTGTCACTCACCAGCTCCTCTGCCACCCATGTCTGAGCCCCCAGCCCTCACACTCTTCCTCTTTTGTCATTCATTATCCCCCACCACCAGCTATCTGTCCCCCTTGTGTTTAATTTTTCCTTGTTCTTTCCCTCTCACGCAGAAGGCACAGCATCACCTACAGGACTTACACTGGTGTTCAACATGCTCCAAATACCCCTTTACTTTCCCTGCCACTGCAAACATGCCTTTGTTGGCATTTCTTCTTGTCATCAACAGAAAAGGCTATGACAGTGCCTTCAGGAAAAATATGAGAAATAATTTAATCCCAGAGTGAAATTCTGTAACTGCAGTAATAGACACTTTCTCCCAAAATGAGGCAAAACTCTCCACAAATAACGTTCAGGGAAGTACTTTGTGCATGCCTTTGGTGTCAACAACAACATACACCTCTGTGTTTTAGATGAAAATTTTATTTAATTCCATAAACAAACATAACTGGTTTAGATGTAACACAATGCTGTATAAATGGTGTTAAACATAGTGACTTTACTGAGGTTACTTGAATCTGTAGTTTCTTAATAAGTACAAAACCCCTCTAAAGTCACATTACTATTTTAAAATGGAGGCTTCATACAGTTTGGATAAAAATTTATCATTCCCATGTCTCCTTTTCTTTCTTCTTCCTTTTTTTCAGTTCGATAGTCAAATATTTGAAGTACTCACAAGGCAGAATACATAAAATTTATAATATAATTTAGGAATCTATTATGAAATAAAAGAATTACACATATTATTACTTCATCTTTTAAAAAATGTTATCCCATATTTCTTATCTAGTGTGTTCTTATGCCTACAGTACCTTATAAACACTTCAGTGTTAAGATTAAGCACTTGCTTTGTGCTTTAATAATACTTCACGTCTGATACCACTAGAACTGTCTAAAGTGCTACACTTAAACAGCCAGGTGTCCTGGTTTCAGCTGGGATAGTTCATTTTCTTTCTAGTAGCTGGTACAGTGTTATGTTTTGGATTCAGTATGAGAAGAATGTTGATAACACTCTGATGTTTTCAGTTGTTCCTGAGTAGTGTTTAGACTAAGTCAAGGATTTCTCAGCTTCTCAAGCCCAGCCGGTGAGAAAGCTGGAGGGGCACAAGGAGTTGGGAGGGGACACAGACAGGGCAGCTGACCCAAACGGGGTATTCCATACCATGTGATGTCATGCCCAGTATATAAACTGGGGGCAGTTGGCTGGGGCAGGTGGATCGCTGTTTGGGAACTAACTGTGCATCAGTCAGCGAGTAGTGAGCAATTGCATTATGCATCACTTGTTTTGTATTCCATTATTATTATTATTATTATTATTATTATTATTATAGTATTCCTTTTTGTCCTATTAAACTTTTTTTATCTCAGTCCACAAGCTTTATTTTGTTTTTCCACGATTCTCTCAGCCATCCCACTGGATGGGAGGAAGTAAGTGAGCAGCTGCATGGCACTTAGTTGCTGGTTGGGGCTAAACCATGACACTAAGATAGTAAGAAAGTAAACCACAAGAATTTCTAATCTTTTGACCTATCACTTTGTGTTACAATTTTCAGTTTGATGCACTAGAATTACATTTTAATAGTGTCTTGTTCTTCATGAAAATCTCACCTGTTCTGAGTTCCCGCAATCATGCACATCTGCCAGCTCCCATTTTTGAACTTCCCCTCATGATATTTTGCACAATTAGGATCTACAAAAATTTGACACAAAGCTTTAGTTTGAAGGTTGCTTTTAAGGAATTCTGAAAGTAAAGTTGCAAAAACATGAGTGCGGCTTGAATCCTAACACTGGCTTGATTTTTACTTTTTAATTTCATTTTGGCTGAATTAAGCACAAGATGAGAATTTGGCACAGATTATAGAGACCATTTAGCAGAAGTCTGGAAACCTATAGGTTTGCAGATGGTCCTGTCCCACCTGTAAGCCCTTCTGTATTCCTGAAAGGTGCTATATTAAAAACGACAGTCCATCCAGATGGGAGGTAGATGCCAAGAGCAGACAGCAGATCACTGCAGTAAAAGAATGTGACCTGAAGTATGAAAACAAAAAATAATTGTCTATGCGAGAGAGTACCTGGAATTTGTGAGTCTAAGGGGAGTTTGGAGAGAGCAGGGAAGAAAGGGAAGTATCTTAACGAGGAAAGGCCATCCACGAGGCAGGCCAGGCAGGTCTCTGGTAACAAGGATGGTGAGCGGAGCCGCCGCAGGCAGATGACGGTGTTTGTCAGGACGGGGTGGAAGCCAGTCGCAGGTCCCACTCACATGGCAGCAGCAATGAACATAGATGCACCAAGCAGCTTTTTACAAAACCAGACACTAAACCCACAATCCTTAAGCTGATGAGCCAGACACTCCGGGGGGAGAGGAAGGCAGACCTCAGGCAGGGCAATTGTTAGTTAATGTTTCTATTGTTTTATTACAAAAGGAAGTTCATGTGATGAAATTAATATTGACAAGAACAGTTTAACCAAGGTTAAATTACATTCCTAATCTTACCTTTCTTCCGTTTTTCCAACAACCTTTTATTAAAATCAAACACTGAGAAGCTAATTTGTATGTGATTCATGCAGCTCCTTTCTTCTCTGCCTCTGATTTTTATTCCCACACAGACAGACAGAATACTGCTCATATTGATGTAATTGGAAACACTGCCATTGATTTCAGTAGGAGCAGCATCCAGTGTAGCATAGGTGGGTTATTGTGTTTCCATGGGATATGCATTGTCACCATTCACTTCCAGTATCGTGCAGGCCTATTACAGGAGCACAAAGTACCATATGACAATTATAGCATTAAAGATCAGTACACTGCAATCACATCCACATCGTCAGCCTTAGTGTAGAGCAGTGCTTAAAGGGAAAACTGCTCTGTTGCAGACAAATGCTTAAGGAATAGAAGTAGCTGGATGATTTTATTGTACAATAATGTATGCAATGTCTGATTTTCTGTGTGAGACCATCAGGAATTATCTAAGTCTTCATGTTCACTCTAGTTAGGGCTTCATGTAGCTTAAATTCATGTAATTCTTCTTTGAAGCTACCATGTGAGTTCCATAAACGCACATGGCAACAATGCTTGGCTTTCAAAGCACTTTCATAAAACAGCTGTGCAGAGGCCATTTCAAGCCACGGAAATGAATAGTTATTTTGACAGCCAAGGCAGTGATGCTGAGATACTAAGGACTACTTTCCACATCATTAACCACAGCCTTTCCCCTTGCTAGAATAGCTGGTAAAAAAGGGCAGGCTACTTTTTGTCATGAAAGCTTCTCAATGGCTCATTTCTTAGGGTATTAATCATCAATGTCTTTTCACCTTTCAAAAAAATTATTTTTGTTTGCATAATGGGCCAGGTATAATGTTCCCCAAATTGGCATACTATGATAGACAACTGGATTACTGAAGTTTATTGAATTTGAGATTAGGTATTCCAATGTTCCAAAAACTTCAGCCAGTCCAAAATGCCAACCACCTTCTCAAACACAGCCTCAGTGTAACACTACCCAGCAGTCAGTGTAGACTCCCCAGGATGCCTCTTCTTAATAGAAAAAGTAAGTTTAACAGTGCTCTTGGACTATTTACCTTCAGTGGGATCACTGAAATTATTATGAGTGCTTGTGAGAGGCTTTCCAAGCAGCTGAATTAAACCTGGAGTGCTTTATGAAGAATGACAATCAATCTCTGAATCTAAGGACTGAAGAGCAAAATTCCCTTCTTTGGCCCTGTCACAATAGAGGGAGGAATGTTGAATATGAAGAGCTTTATATTCAGACATGCTTTGAAGCACTGACTGCACTCACAGATTGGCCTCGGCTGCACAAAATTAAAAGCAGGCATGAGAGTGAACCTGTATCTTCCAGTCATTTTCCATCTGTATTATTACTTGTTTACTTGAACTGATTTTCAGCTCAAAAGATGCATGCTGGGCTTAGGAAAACCCCAAGACAGGATAAGTGCTCCAGGATAAATCTGTGCATGCTTTGCCCCATTTGTGTGTGACCTGGATAGAAAGACCTGCTCCATGAACAGGCACTTGGACCTACACTGGGACTCCGAGGGCAATCCAGAGCTAAGACCAAATCCACAACTTGTACTTCTATAATAAGGATGGAGCATGAGGAAAAAACATTTTGACAGCAGACTGGCTTGCCGTTCAAGTCCTTGGAGCTCTTTTTCTTTGGAGGAAGGGGCACAATTATGGAGCTCAGCACTTGATAACAATAAAGACAGACAAGGAATGCAATAGGAACCAAAGGTCCGGAATGCAAGCTGCACAGCGTGCTCAGCAAAACAATTGTATCATGAAAGCACTGACATGAAACAAATGCATTTTGCTGTATTTATTAATAGAAGAACTTGCCAGAGAGAGATCTCAGGGAGTGATAAATAGGTCCTCTCCTTTTTTTATTGGGTATGGTAAAGTTAGTATTGTAGGCTTAGAAGATGAACAGAGGAGATCTGAATTCTATTAATTTCCTGGCTATTGTAATGGTACAAACAAATAGAATTTTCTACAGTAGGGAACCAACTTGACAGAAGGGTTGAATCGACTGGGATATGAGGGTACTGATTAATTAGATACTGCGAACACTGTTTATCTACACCCTGGCTGAAAAAGAAATGGATAGAAAAGAACATTTGATACCATTTGAAACATTAACTTTTAAAGGTTCCACAAAGTGCTGCTGTTCTTAAGGAGTATAAAATAAAGACTTACTATTATAAGGAGTTTGGGATTTATTTTAGTGAAACATTTTACATCTGCAGAAATTCACAATTTTCTCGTGGGGAAGATTTTTTCTTTTTGACAAAGATTTGGAAATGGGTGAAATTTAACCTGATAATCTCACAGTTCAGAATTTTCATTAAGAACTTTAGAATTACATGATGTAAGTCTGTAGGAGCATATATAAGTGAATTATGATAATATTTTTTAATTATAGAAAAAATATTAATTCTCAAGGTGTTTGAAATGAAATATCTAAGTTATATTAAATTCTATTTCCCCAGAATTTTGGGTTATGAAAAAATGTCAAAATTAATTTTTGTACTTTTTGGAGAGGTCAGATAAATACAAATTATCAAAAATATACGTCATAGAAAATCATTTTCCACCCAGCTACACTCCTAGCAGTATTTCCCAGAGCTCCTAAATGTCAGATCTCAGCTCTAATATTAGCTTCTATTTAAAGACAAATCACTTATTTATAGTATTTTTAATGATGATAAGTATGCACTAAGTGGAAACAAAACAAAAATACTGAAATGCTTTCTTACAGCATCAGTATTTGGATATCCAGGACAGAAACCTCATCCATCCATGTGCTGATCCTCTGAATTCTGAAGCACAAACTGCTGCTGTCTTCTGATACAACTACTATGACACTACCTGACTAAGCAACCCTTACTGACAGGGTTATCATCTGAGACAGTGCCTCAAAGATATCCTGTGTCCATGTCCGTTCTTGGCCTGCTGGTAGAAAATGGTAGGTTTTAATCTTTGCATGGATGACTGACTGCAGAGGTGTCAGGGCTGCTGACTTCACCTTGGAGTGGCAGCACAAAATTCAAGTTGGCAGAGTGCAACTGGATATATTTGAGAAAAAATCATTGAGATTGTTCTTCAGAATTTTTATGCAAGTCAAAACCAGTCAAGACTTAAGGAATCATCTAAATGTAAAAAAATAACTAATGTTTTCAAACTGGAGTTGCGAGCCTCAACATGTTGTGAACAGTTTTGAGAGCTGTGAACCATCCCTCTGTCAATAAAAGATGAAGGGTGGGAATGCAAACATTTTCCTCTTCCCTGCCACCGTAAACCATTCACAAGCACAATGCTAGCAAGGTCATAGCTCCCTCAACCCGGTCACAAATCAGTCCTGCCTTTTTCTACAATATAACTAGACAAAGAATGGTCCCATTCCGTCCATCTACTGCAAAGTGGGGCAAGAAGACTGAAGCAGTTGAATCACAGAGAGAGTCAGAGAATATTCCTTTCCTTTTATTGACTACATGGGTTGGTAAAATATTTGAGGCAGATGGGAACCCTCCTGACTGGCAAGTTTTTAAACTGCTGTTCATATGAACAGAAGGATAAACAGTTGCCTGATTATGTACAGTACACATTGCAAGGCTTCTTATTCGAAGGAAGTAGATTAATATCATGAAACATCTACCACTCAAATACAGATTATAATGCATACTGCATATGCATTACACGTATCAGTGGTATGTCAATGAAATACAGAAATCTGAACAGAAGTGTTTATTCATTCTACTCCAAGAAAAAAATAAACAACACTTTATTAGTAATTACAAAGAGATCACATGACAAAACAAAATTACGTGCATCTTTTTCACTTAGATCTTAAGTGATAGAGAAGCACAGTCTCAGTATATATTGGGTATCTTTGAATACATTGTTTATCCAGACAAGCAATAATAAAGGATAACATATTGTGATTTTTACACAGTAGCATGCCTGGATCAACCTGGAATATGTATTTAATTTGTCACTGAAGATTATGAAAATATCCTATACAGCTTTATGTCAGAAAATGGTTTTTGAGCTACACCTTTGGATTCCACAAAAACGATGTCTTTCTAATGGAGTCGCATAAGGAGGTAAAATATCCCATAGCGGTCTTGGTTTATTTCCATAATTTTAAAGCTATTTTAATGTACCTCAACTACAGTTTCATAAGTGTAAATCAATTTGCCCATCTAGTTCTACAGCCACCTCTAGCACCAGTACCAATAACTAAATACTGATTGCCTTCAGACACAAAAAATAGCTGTGGCATAGAACAAGTTGTGCCACAAACAACCAGAGAACCTTCTGAAAGGTCCTTCAGATTTTTGGCCTATATTCATTAATCAAGAGAGAAATGCCCAACCTTTCAGGATATGGGGGATGGTAGGATTTCCTTAACATAGTTGGTGTGGGACAAATCTTGTGCAAAAGGGCCAAATCTAGGAATGAAGCCTCATGTCTCCACAAAAGCATTTGATTAGGAACTGAAATTTCATGCCAGTGCAGCTGAAGTATTTCAGTTCTGGACAGAAAACTTTCTGCAGTGTGAAGAATAGGAAAGCAGATGCTTTGCAGGGTTGTGTGGTGTGGGTTTTTTTGGTAGTGGAGTAGGGCTGGCAGGGCCGGCTCCTGTGAGAAGCTGCTGGAAGCTCCCCCGGCTCCAAGCTGGACCCACCTCAGGCCCAGGCCGAGCCCCTCAGCGACGGTGGTCGCGCCTCAGGGAGAACAGATTTCAGAAGGGGAACCCCAGTGAGTGAGTCAGGGATTGGGATGTGAGAGGAGCCCCTCTGCCGATACCGAGGGCAGTGAAGGGGGAGGAGGAGGAGGAGGAGGGGGTGCCCCTGCAGCCCGTGGTGAGGTGGTGTAAGAGACTGTGTTTGTCTCGACGTTGCTGCTGTACCACTACCATTTCCTGGCCTCAACATCCTGTTGCCGTGGAGGAGTACGCTCTGAAGGCAATGAAATGTCCCCAAAGAAACCACCACATCCTCCTGAAGCTCAAACGACAACATCCTTGGCAGCACCTACCAAGCTGCGCTTGTGCGTGAGCCGGCTGGATAGGAAATCAGGGTGAGGAAGACGTGCGGAGGCTGAAGACTCTGCAGGTCACCCCCCTTGCCCCTCAGCACGACCACCATGAATACCTGGGCATGTGTGCATGGAGGAACACAGGGCAGCACTGCTTGGAGCTGGGATTTTAACATCATCTCTCTGCTGGAGCTTGGAGCTTATCCTGTCACCTTCACTGAGACGGAGACAACTGGACGTCGCTGGATTCGTGGTGGTGGTAACTAATCTTGCTGCATCTCTTCTGTTTCCTTGCTTAGGTCTGCCTTTTTTCTTTCTTCTTCCCTCTGTCCTGTCAGTCTTATCAGTTGTTAAGGGAAATAAAACTTACAAGGTTGTGTGGCATCTGATCTCGTTTGTGTCTTAATCCCGCTCTTGGGATCGTTTAAGAACCCTCCCCATATTGGATGGGGACAGATGGCAGGCTGTCCCCCCCAGCCTATGGAAGGGAGCGGGGGAGCGGAGGCCCCCCAAGATGGCCACGACTCCATGGGAAAGCCCGCACTGGAGCAGTCTGTGCCTGAAGATCTGCCCGTGGGAAGGACCCACGCTAGGGAAGTTTGGGAGCAGGGTCGAGGCGGGAAGGAGGGAGGGCTGGGGGGAAGGTGGTTTTTTAAGATTTGCATTTACTTCCCATTATCCTGTTTTGATTTGATTGGTAGTAAATTAAATTGATTTTGTTTCTTCCCCAAGCTGAGCCTGTCTTTTGCCTGTGACCATAACTGGGGAGTGATCCCTCCCTGTTCTTGTCTCGACCCACGAGCCTGCCTTTATATTTTCTCCTCAACCCACTGTGGCTGGGGCAGGGAGAGCGAGCAAGCGACTGCGTGGTGCTTTGTTACCAGCTGGGCTGAAACCACGACAATAGAGCAACAAGGTACCTTCAATTTTAGGTTTATTTTAAGAGGGTGAAAGAATAAAATTAATGGTGCATTTCTTTGACTTCTATCTGTCTCTCACCTTCTTATATTTTTTTTCTTCTTGAGTCATCTTTTTGACTTTCAATGCATCATTTGTAATCACCCAACATCTCCTGAGAGACCCTTGCACCTACATGTGCCTCATTCCATGTCTTCGTTTGGATTAGCCTAATATGTGATTTGCAGTCAGGATTTTCCAATAATATTCATCAAACTCTATAGACAGTAGAGACTAAAACAAATTGCTTTCAGATTATCCTTGATTCTCATTAAATTGTAAGCTGCATATTCTTTACGAGAAGTATTTGGGAAGCTCCTCTCCTTTATCCCAGTATTTTGATTTTATTATTATAGCCAGCAAATGCCAACTTCCATTCATCCACTACATCCTCTAGGTTTATCTTCTTTAAAAAGTATTCTGATACCAGAGCTAGTTTGGACCTAGTGGACTATAACAGATGAGAGCAGGTTCCTATTGCAGCATTCTCTAAAGTGGTTATAAATCCCACACAAAGCAAATATTCTCTCCACAACTCCTTGTGTTTCAGAGTCATTTCTAATAGAACCTTATTTCATTTCCACAGAAGCTGAGAAGCCTTTTCTAGCCAATGCTGCTGGCCTCCTTTACCCCTAATGCTCTCTAAATAAGATATAATATTGACTGCATTCTTAATATGGAAACCTTGACTCGAGTCCCTTTATGTCAGAAACAAAGGCCAGATAACATTGAATGGATGAGTCGTTTGGGTGGGTCTAAATAGAAGCCAAAGTAGGAAGGAGAAAGGTGAGGTTTAAAACAGCCGCAGCGATGCTCCCCTTCTCTTTCCAGCTCCATGCCCTGAGGAATGCCAAGAACATGGGGCACTCCAGCCAGTACAGTGCGCTCCTTCCCATTCCCGCACTGGCACCCGTTCTCCTGCACCCTGCAGCTTGTACAGAGAACTTGGTGGCCTTTCTTCTCTACTGGGAGGTAAGAGCATATGAGTCCAGGAATGGGTGATCTGCCAACTGCCTTTTTCCTGGGGGTGTCTCTCCATAATCTTACCTTTGGGGATAAAGTAGGGACAAGCACATTCATTGAAAAAACAGAATGAAATAAGTTTTTCCACCTAACAGGGTAAAACAAATGTTTTAAAGATATTTCTTATTAGGCTTCATGCCACCTGAGCTCTTCTTGTCTTGAAACAATAGTCAGTTTAAATACCACTCTGCCAAATTCATCCATCACACCTTGTACATTCAGATAACAGCTATGCTTCCATTAATGAGGAATATGCATATTTCAAGGCTGAGGATCAAATTACTCTAAATTCATGCTTGTTTGAAAATAGTTGACAATTAATTAGGACTTAAGGAAACGCCTCAGATCTATTCCTGTCCCTGGTGTCTGAATTTTACCAGACAAACCTATCAAAGCTGGGTGCAACCTAAGCCTATTAGCCTCTCATGTCACACAGCATAAATAATGACAGGTGTGAGAGAATGACCACTGTAGTTTTCCGTCACTGCTTTCCCTGGCCATGGCTCCTGCTGCCCTGACATGCTGACTGGACTTCCTAGGTGGACCTGGACCTGACTTGTTACCTCAACTTGTCTGGTGATGGTTGAATTATTGATGGACTGCATCCCTACCACCACCCTGGTCCTGCCTGGGTGCTGTGGGACTGCCCACTCAGGGTGTCTCTGTCTGCCTGTGCTGGGGTCACCCTCTCCTCCTGGCTCATCCTCCTTCCTGGAACAGCCTTGCTTTTGCTGCTCCCTGACATATACATCCACTGGAAGCACCTGCCCCAAAAGTACCTATTTCTTTCCACTGCCCATTAATGGATTATGAGATGCATACTTTGAATGTAGCTAGTCCACTGTAAACCTCGGAAGGAATCCCACCTAAAGTAAAATTTACTACCCAACGCCCCCTAGAAATTACTGTGTGTGGTTTAATTAATACTAATTCTCTGAAAATCTTTTCTGTTTTTCAGTAATTTTCTTAAAATGCAGTTGCATATCCTTACATTCTCATTTGGACAACTGTGACATTCCTAAGGTCAATCAGTCGGTTTTTAAATTGATGGTCTTTGATATGATACATTGATCAGCTCCTCTCTTTTCTTGCAGTATTCTGTGGTTGTAGCCATGGCTCTACCCAAAAAGCCTTGAGTGATATTGTGAGACACCCGCTTGTGCCTTCCCATAAGATCACTCTTCAATGATATCCCCATCTTATCACAGGATTTGTTAGTGCTGTGACAGAAAATTTGGCCTTCCCTAGTTTTCCTTTAATCACAGCTTTCTCTTTTCTATATCCCATTTTGCAGGAGTAAAGCTCCAAGTATTTTGGTTTTTTCCCTTTTCTCTGTCTTCTGCTGATATCTCTAAACTTCTAATGAAGTTCTTGACCTTGAATACAGTTTACTATGAATCAGGCAGGAGTTAAATTTTCTTCCTGCTGGAATTCTACTGGAGGAATTAATCAGAAATTCTTTCAAGGTTTTCAACAGAGCAAATCAAAATGTTGAAACTTCAAAAGTTGAAGTTTGTACTGGCAAATTGCTCTTCAGCACAGTCAGTTGCATTGACAAAAAGAGAAGGAGGAAATATGGAAGCCATGCACAAGCTTGTATGTTTTTTTTTTTTAAAAAGGAGTACAACAAGCTCCATAGCTATAGAGACTGGGAGGAAGTGGGGAGTGGTCCATAATTGATTGTGTAATTTATTCCCCAGCTGAATCTTTCTACTCACTTATCAGGCATACTGTTCTTTCCAAGGTTTATTCATACTCATTGAGTTCTGCCCAGTTTTATCACTCTTGTTTATACAGCACAGATACTGCATGGTCCCACAGTTTATACCGTATGTATCAGCATGGCTGACTTAATAGTTTCCTGTACTTGAAATATGATGTTAATTTTGAACTATAATAGTCCAAAATAAGCACATCTATAAGATCTGTATGATTAGGAATGTCTCAAGCCCATTGTAGTTGTCACTGCTATTGCTCCTATTTATGGGCTTACAGGATTTCATCAAGGATGGGAGAGGCATCCTTTCAGTATTTTAGATTCTGTTATGAATTGTACAAATGAAAATAAGTATATGTTTATTTTATGTATATAAAGCGTAAGAAAAGATCAAATAGTTGGATGGTATGTGTATACATATATACACCAGTATTGCTGCAACTGAACATCTGCTTGAAGATCTTAAACACATATGCCATGCTTAAAACACCTTGTGATGCTACTGGATAGATCATTTGCAAATAACTAATCAAGTTCTGCTACTCTTTCTCATAGTGAACCCTCAGGCTCTGTATATAGGTGTCTTGCACTGACTCATGGATCTTTCTACCTCTAACATGCCTACAGTTAGCAAAATCTTCCCAGAAGGAGATTAGGCTATATAACACATCAAAACTCACACAGCAAGAAACAGTGGGAGTAAAGATAATTTTATGTAGTTAGATTTAGTTGTAAATTGTAATGAGAGTTTAAGATGTAACAAAAGACTTGGATTAATCGGAATGAGTTGTATAAAAGAAGCTATGATGATTTTATTACTAACGAAAACATTTGCAAACATGGGAATCTTGCAGCACACTGCAGAAGGAAGATCATCAAAATTCTGTGATAACCCCAAATGCACTTCCTTTCAATGAGTTTACAGAGCATCACACTTCAAAATGTGTCATTTCTATTTACAACAAATCACTGCTAGGTTGCAAATTTGAGGAAGCAGTAAATATTTTCATATTCCGTAAGCGGGTATTTAGGAGATGGGACTTTATGGGAATGTGGGATGTAAGGATGTAGGTAGCCATACCCAAGCAAAAAAACCCCTCACAAATGAATTGCTGGGGTTTTTTTATTTATTAATTTTTTGTTTGTTGATTTTTGGCTGTCAAATGTTATGGTATCATTCCAGGAAGACAGCATTTTTTAACTATACAAGATGAGAAGAAGATGTTCTTTTAGCTGCCAGATGATGAGTTTGACTGAAAACACTCTCATAGAAACCAAAGACATTTTTCTTTACATGCAAACCACTAATCTGCAACATTCAAGTGATTGCCAAGATAACAGAGACTACAGCAAGAAAGTAATTTGTATCTTTGCAGACAGACAAGGAATACCAAAATTATGAGGAAGACAGGTGATGCTAAGTGAGATCAGCACCAGCCTTGATGTTCATTAGCTATGTTATAATCCAGCATGCATTTAAAATTTGTATTCTTTTAGAAGATCAAACCAAAAAATGTAAAAGACAGATTTGTCTTGTAAAAGATCTTAGGATCGGTTTAACACAAATGGCTTCTTTGTTTAAGATCATGCTTAGATATACTACAGAAATAAGCTGGTGACACCTACTTCAAACTCTTTAAGATTTGTTACAACTGAACTGCGAGTCCCCATCACTGGGGGAAGGTAAAGATGCGGTTACACATGGACATCAGCTCATATCTACCAGTACTACAGTATGGCAGTCCGGAACATTACCTGCTGTGGAATAACACTTATCGCCTTCTCAAAGTTTATTTGTGAAACTTCCTGACATTCAAAAAGCATGTGATGATCTCTAGGGGAGAGAGATTTTTTTGTGCAGACAGAACACAATAAACCATTTTACAATACTCATTCCGAGTGTTGAAAATTATTTTGTACGCTCAAAATAACCAGTAGGCAATGTTAACCTTTAAGTTTCTCAAAGCGAATGCCAAATCCTCTCCTATATTCTTCAGCGTACAATGGGAGAACTGGTACAATCAAACCTTCTGTCTTTCTGATACAGAAAAATACTTCCATCTAACAGCTTAGAGATATCCACCTGCTGTTGCTATCCTCCAGGAAAACCAGCATGAGAGCCTTATAGCTGCAGGAGTGGCTTCTGTGAGAAGAGCCTAGCTGCCCCCATTTGGACAGTACCAGTTCCAGGCACCTCCAAGATGGACCCACTGCTGGCCAAAGCCGAGACCATCAACAATACTGGTGGCACCTCTGTGATAACATATTTAAGAAGGGGTAAAAATGATATACAGCTGCTGTGAGAGAGAGGAATGAGAAAATGTGAGAGGAACAGCCCTGCAGACCCCCAGGTCAGAAAAGGAGGGGAGGAGATGCTCCAGGCGCCGGAGCAGATGTTCCCTGCAGCCCGTGGAGAAGACCATGGTGAGGCAGGCTGTCTCCCTGCAGCCCATGGAGAAGACCATGGTGATGCAGATTGTCTCCCTGCAGCCCGGGGATGACAACGGTGGAGCAGCTCTCCACCTGCAGCCCGGGGAGGACCCCACGCCGCAGCAGGTAGATACTCCCTGAAGGAAGCTGCAGCCCATGGAGAGGACCCCACACAAGAGGAGGCTCCTGGCATGAACTGTGACCTGTGGGGGACCCGCACTGGAGCAGTCCTGAAGGACTGCACCCTGTGGAAAGGACCCACGCTGCAGCAGGTCTTGAAGAACTGCAGCCCATGAGAAGAACCCACGTTGGAGTGGTTCATGAAGGACTGTATCCCATGGGAGGGACCCCACGCTGGAACAGAGCAAGAGTGTGAGGAGGAAGGAGTGGCAGAGACAAGGTGTGATGAACTGACCCCAACTCCCATTCCCCGTCCACCTGTGCCCTCGGGGAGGACAAGGTAGGAGAATTGGTAGGGAAGGAATGAAGTTGAGCCTGGGACGCATGGAGGGGGGGGGGCGTGTTTTTAATTTTATTTTTATTTCTTGCTATCCTACTCTGTCATTAATTGGCAATTAATTTTATTAACCCTACCCATGTCAAGTCTGTTTCGCCTGTGACAATAACTGGTGAGCAATCTCCCTGTCCTTATCTTGACCCATAAGCTTTTTAATCTCATTTTCTCCCTCTCTCATCCTGGGGAAGGGGAGTGAGAGAGCAGCTTGGTGGGCACCTGGCAGTCAGCCAAGCTTAACCCACCACTGAAGGCAACTTAAATAATTTGTAAAAACTATAGAGAATAAAGATATAAACGAAAGAGGTTTCTCAAAGAAATGTTTGAGATTTAAAAAATTTCACATCAAGCTACAAAATCAAGAATCTAAAAATTTTGGCAGAGTCATATAATTTCCTTATTTTCCAAAATAAGTAGTTAGAGACCAATGAAATGTACATCTATATTTGAACCACTTTTAACATTCGTTTATTGACTTTGAATTAACTTAAATTTTGACCCCGTTTTGAACCACTGCCACAGATTTTGTTTATCTTGACATTTTCTAAAGGTAAAGAAGAGTAAACAATGATCCCACTAAGATTAATTTCAATGACTCAACCCTTTATCATGAGAAACTACTGAGATTAAAACTCTCTGAATTCTCTGTTATCCTTTTTATAAGATTGAGCTTTTCTAGAGTCTCCATACTTCATGTCTGTCTGTATTGGGTCTGGCTGAGATGGACTTAATTTTCCGCACAGCAGCCCTCACAGTGCTGTGCTCTGTACTGGTAGCTAGAAAGATGTCAGTAACACACCAGTGTTTCGGCCACTGCTGAGCAGGGCTGGCACAGCATCAAGGCTGTCTCCCCAGCATTCCCCCCATCTCACCCAGTAGGCTGGGGGTGGGCAAGATCTTGGGAGGGGACAGAGCCAGGACAGCTGACCCAAACTGACCAAAGGGGTATTCCGTATCTTATGATGTCTGCTCAGCAATAAGAACTAAGAAAGGAGGAGAAGGAAGGAGAACATTCATTATTATGATGTTTGTCTTCCAGAGCAACCGCTACACATATCAAAGCCCTACTGCCTGGGAAGTGGCTGGGCATCACCTGCCAATGGGAAGTAGAGAATAAATCTTTTGTTTTCCATTTCTTCCACATGCAGCTTTGCTTTTTCTTTGTTAAACTGCCTTTATCATGACCCATGAGGTTTTTTCAAGCTTATTTTCTTCCTTGCCCCGTCCTGCTGAGGAATGAAGTGATAGAGAGGCTTGGTGGGCACCTGGTGTCCAGCCAAGGTCAACCCACCACACTATCACATATAATTTTAATGATTTTGGCAGGAAGCATTAAATTACAAGGAATTAGTAAAATAGTTGTATAAATCAAATGAACAATATATTTGATTCATGCATTGTAATCTTGATGTTATTAATGGCAATTACACATATGTATCAAAAGAAACAAATTGTGCAACGAACCTGTTCAACTTCAGCAACTTAAGTTTAAATTCCATCATATGTACCTCTGGGGCCTTATTCATTCTACCACCCCAAATGGGATTCAACATTATAAGGAAGGCCTTGCCCATTAGAAGGAGTCTAGACAACAAGTGTAAGATAGGTACCGAACTTTAAGATGAACAAAGATAGGTGTGATGAACCCTGAACTTAGTTTTAAATCTTGAACCTGTTCATATCCTACTGTTAAGAGCAATAGAAATGAAATGGGAGAATTTTTTCTGCCTTCAAATTACCACTATGTACCAATATGCTCTGATTTCACTTAGCCCTTTGAGTACAAAGCAGGATAACTGAAGTTTTGCTAAAACTGGCCAGAGAAGCAGCAAATTAGAACTAAAAAATATAGGGTGGGTTTTTTTAATGGTTTTTAAATCATATTGAATTTACTAAATCAATTCTGTTTCCTTCATTTACCTCTGACTGCAGATGGCAACAAAAAAAGGAACTAGAGTTTTGTAGGCAGAGGAGAAAAATAGCATTCTTTTGAAAAACCTCAGCCAAAAATATAATTTGAGAAAGATGTCATTTTCAGGGGAAACAATGGGAGCAAGCATATATTAAAGATAAGTAAATGCTAAAGGACAGATTAAATATATTACCACTTCCTGAACAGGAATAGGCTCATATGCATTTTTTTCTCAAACTTGAGTGAACTTCTCTCAGAGAACTCTGTCTTAGGCGTTAATAAATGGCAATGAATCATGTCCATTTGTTTCCAAGCAACTGTGGTGCCCAGGAGTACTCTAATACAGATTTATTACATTCTGTGTAAATGGGAACCCTGCTTTTCCAAATGCTTGTTCTGGCTTTTCCTAGAAGAGAAAGCTAATGATACTAGTATAAACAGCTGATTAAAGGGTTTCGGTAGTCCAAAATCTATTTTGCTATTGAACACCTCTTCCATCTTTCCGAAAAATAAACACAGGCTTTTAATGCAGGATACTAGAAAAGAAAAAGTAGGATCCTTCATCTGAGCCGTTTATGAAATTTAACTTAGCTGCTAGTTTAGGTGGATGTTTCCTTGAGTGCACACTTTCCAAAAGATAAGCAGTTAACGTAAGAATCCTTTTTTATTTGGTTTGATATTGTCAAGAAAAATAAAGCCATTTTAAAATGAAAAAAGTGGAAAAATAGCAAAACTGAAGTGAACTCTTGCCAGTGATTGCTAGATAGAAAATCAGGCTTTCATTAATCACTGAATTCATATAACTGAAAGAATTATTCTCAAGGAATGGTCACCTGCTCAAGCAGATCCAGAGGAGGGCCACGAAGATGATCAGGGGGCTGGAGCACCTCCTGTATGAGGACAGGCTGAGAGAGTTGGGGTTGTTCAGCCTGGAGGAGAGAAGGCTCCAGGGAGACCTTAGAGCAGCCTTCCAGTGCCTAAAGGGGACCTACAGGAAAGATGGGGAGGGACTCCTGAACAGGGACTGTAGTGACAGGATGAGGGGTATGGTTTTAAACTGAAAGAGGGTAGATTTAGATTAGATGTAAGGTAGGAATTCTTTACTGAGAGGTTGGAGCTTTGAGCAACCTGGTCTAGTAGTGGAAGGAGTCCCTGCCCATGGCAGGGGGGTTGGAACTGGATGGTCTTCAAGGTTGATTCCAACTCAAACCATTCTAGGATTCTATTATTCTAAGTCACTATCATGATAACAAAGTACAACTAGGTCTACTGGTCTTCTAAACCTGTTCAAAACCCATTGAAAGTGACAGGAACTTTTAAATCAGATTCAGGAATTGAAAAACTAAGCAGATGCTCCAGGTCTGGGACATATTGCTCAGCACCCTGATGGACAGGACCCCTCATTGTGGGAATTGCACTATTTTGGAACATGTTGGATGTTCCAGTGTGGAACCAATGGTCTAGAGCAGGAGAAGCTGAAACAGTAATCCCTACACTTCTCCACAGTCTTCCTGCTGAGAAGGTTCCCAGAACCTGTGAATCTTGCAAGGCAGACTGGCTGCAGAGAAATGACCTTACTCCCCACCCTTCCAGGCTTATATCCTAAAGATTATAACTGTATGAATTTTTTCTTCAGCATCAGGATGGGGAAAAGTAAAGCTGAGGAGAGATGTGCTTGTTCACATCCACCCTGGCATAACTCATATGAAGACATTTTAGCACTAAGCATCACAGTTAGCTTTGCTGTGAAGAAATAACCCAACCGTAAAGCTGTTTTGCTGACTTGGTTTCCATGGCAGTAATGCCATGGCTCCTATTCCAGCAATGGCCAACATGCTGATAAAGGCACCTTTTCAGTGGCTGCCCAGCAAAGTTGCAGTGACTTCTCTGGTATTGGTGTCTAATCTAGACAGATTTAGCTCAGATAGCTGTAAAAATGCTTTTACCTGCAGGTAGAATGCTTTTGGTCATCTTGCTTTTTCCTACTTCAAACATAATCCAAAGTAAACCCTGCAAAGCTGTTGTCAGAGCCCTTAGCTGAAGATCTTCCCAACAGATCAAAAGGGAAGCTGATCCAAAGGATTTTAGGGCTTCTCATGAACAATGTCTCAATGATACATGGCTACAGAGGAAATTAAGTTACACTCTCTGTGGCAAGACTGGAATCAATCAGATTATTTGTCCATTTCAAAATTATTTCTTAGCATTTTGACTGTGTGGTCCACACAATAGAAGAAAATGTATACTTCAAATAGAAAATAGAGGTAAATCGGTAAGTAGTTATTTGGAGATAGCTAGCAATTTAAAACAAGCTTGAACTGTTTGGCTCCATCTCTAAGTAGATACTTCTTTCAAATATGAAGCCCCATTTATCTCATTATAGGATGAAACACCATAACATTAGACTGAAAAATCACATGAAAAATAAATCTCAGTTTTAGTGAGACTCCATATTAACCTCACTGTCTTGACAATAGTAACTAGATAAGAAGCACTGTGACAATCAGTCCTTACCCTAACTCATATTTTTCCTAAACTATCACTAAAAAGCTAGTTATTTCTGATGCTTTTCCATCTAGAGTTTTAGGTATCCATAAACACACTCATGTATGTGCAGGAAAGCAGTTACCAAAGAGTTAAATAACCAGAAAGGTTACTTAGATTATTCTGCATTCCAGGTAAATAAATGTCTTCTCTATCAGGCTAGGAAATACTGTAATTACCTGTATCTGGCAAAGGAGTATTTAAATCTTGTGATGAACTGACTTAGTATTTTTCAAGTGGTAAGACAAGCACCATTGTTATTTTGAGAATTACTCAGGGTGAAACCAAAATTGTATGAAATTTATTTTTTAAAAATCTCACAATTACTGAGTAATTAAATCAATACTTTCCAACATTTTTCCAATGCTTGTAATTGTTCTTTCAGATTTATAAGATTACCTCTTATTTATTCTAATACAACGGGCTGATTTGGGGAAACCAGTTATCTATATTGCATGAATGTTTGTTTTATGAAATTGCAATATCATTGATGGACTCAATATGTAGTGAGTCAGCCCCAGGCTGAAAAAAAAATGAGAAAAAAAGAAATCATTATCATTGTCGGTGGAGCTGTGCCAGGCCTTTTGGAGTATTGGACAGGAATGCCTGATCTAAAAATAAAAGAACAAAAAAATAAAAGAAAACAATTTCACCAACTTCATCTGCAAAGACAAGTCAATATAAACTAAGAAAAATACAAACTGGAAAAGTCTGGATCAAGATGACAATAAAAAAGGGAGCTTGAGAGAAAAGTGGGAAACAAACACACAAACTTTTTGAAATAGAGAAACTCTGTTGGATCATGGGACAATGGTCAAAGCAAGCTGGCTGAAAGATAAGGCGATAACACCTCAACTTTCAGAGGGGTTGCCATGAGGGAAGGTACCCAAAAGAAATGGTTTAGAAACCTGCATGGATATGCACATGCCAGGAGGAGCAGTCCACAACAGTAAAGAAAGCAGTTGGTGCCGACATGTGAATTTGCTTGTACCTCTTTATTTAACCATGTATACCCCATAACACTGAAGCTCTGAGAGAAGCTGGATTTAAACTGAGAGGCAGACTGAAGGAGTCAGTTTGAAGTCTAGTGCCTTAACGGTTCTGGTGAACCCCTTTCCAGTCTGATGACTTTCATGCAAATCAGGGAGCTGGAAACAAGTAAGATTATCCCGCATAATGCTGTACTTCTAAAATTGGGAGTTCTGGGCTAAGACAGTCATATAGGTTTTGGACAGTCACCAATACGGAGAGAAAAGCATCTCTTGAATGAAACTTAGCCCCTCTACATTGGCCCCTGGGTTAGGCTGTGATGAGTTGCCTTCTGGAGGTATTTGTCTCTCCCCATTAACTACAGAAGGCAAACAACTAGATCAGGTTAGATACCTACCCATTAAACAAATTAATTTAAGTGAGGTGAATCCTAGACTGAAAGGCAGTATTTGGAATTGCTGAGACTTGGAAAATTAGAAAAAAAGCAACAGTTCCCCATGTGTGACCCAAAGCACTCTGTGACGAACAGTCTAGTGAGCAACCAAGGCATTACCTAAACTATAAACTATAAAATGTTATAACAATGGTAGTCATGTTTTCTTACTTGTCATGAAATTATATTTCTCACACATTATTCTCCTTGTCTCTCACTTCTCATTACTGAAAAATGTATTTGAACACAGGCAAAGTTTCTGCCTTCTTCCAGTCCTTAAAAATTGATTTCACACAGAGAAAGTCCCTACACAGGAATGGGCAAAATTACCTGAAGTATCTACTCAAATTTGGAGTAGCAGAAAGAGAGGAGAGTCCTGGCATGGGTCCATCACATAATTAAGTAATGGTCCTGCCAAAACTGAATAGAAAGTAACCTGAATATGAGAGGCACAGACACTTTTTACATGTTTGCCTATCACATTTTACAGATGTCTGTTACCAGCCTTAAAGGACACACTAAATCATTCTTTCACACAGTCATCAGTTTTAAAGAACACAGAATTACTAAATTTTCCACAGTATGGTCTCAGATTGTTATTATTCTATGAAACTTTGGATCATTAATTACATGTTAGCTTTAAAAAGCTGCTTTCTGATTGTCATAGAGTGAATCAGATGTCATAATGGTTTAACTTTGACTCAGATTCAGAAGAACTAAGCTGGCAGGGACATGGAAAAATTATTGCATCCAGTGCGCACATATGCAGTAGGTACCTGGAGGTCCCTGAAACTAAATCTCCCACATCTGCTTTTTTTCCTCAAACTCTCAAGAATGTTTATGGAATTGAACCTTTTTGTTCCTTACAGTTCTTCTCTTTCCTTGAAGTTGGTTCAGGGGAAGGCCATTGTCCCCCATTTATAATTAGTCTCTGGTGTACGAAAGTCTGAATTAGCCTGTTCCAGCTCAAGGGAAAGAAAATGAAGCAAAATATCTTAGTTGTTAGATAGTCTTTGTGTAAGAAAGTCATCAAGTCACGCTTGATGTTTCTTTCTGGACTGCTGCCTTTTCTCTGGGGAGACATGAAACAGGACTTTGACTTAAACAGATGGTTGTTGCTTCTGAATTATTTAACAACTAAATCAATGAGAAGCTTCTGCTGCCATGAGAGGAAAGCATGTGCTGGAAGCATTCCTCCTCCTCCTCCTCCTTTTCCTCCTCCTTCTCCTGTTAGAAGTGGCCAGGAAGAGTCTGCTATTGGCAGCATCAAAGCCTGCAGGGGTGGAAGTGGAGGATGAAAAAGTGAAACCTGGATTCTAGAGCTGCCCTTACATAAGAAATATGTTTATCTTCTTCAAATGGTTTTGCATCCAGTTTGGTGCACATCTGTGGTAGGGTTAATTGGATAAGAGGATTAAAAAAAAAAGCTAAATAGCCTGGATAGCCCGTAGCTTTGCACTCTACGTAAGATATGCTGAGATCTCATTTTTAAAATGCTGTGAGACCACAAGCTAATTACTTTGAGCAATGAAATCTGCACTGGGATAGTTTACAGACAATATCTCAGGAGAAACACTAGAAGGCCGAATTACTCTGTGTACTCCCTGTTATTTTGAGATGTAGGTGTATAACCCCTTGCAACACCTCAGCATCTCCCTGCTGTCACAAGAAGGAACACTCCTTGCTGTCAGTGCCATCAGACTTACAAAAGCTTGGTCTTTCCTTGACAAATAGAATAGGTCCAGTGTCCCCCAATCCCAGATTTCTAACCCTGAAATCTTGAAAACAAACATGAAGCCTTGATCAGAGCCAGAGAGAGCAGCTGCTTCTCCTCAGTCCTCCAGACGTGTGTTATCTGTCGAAGCCGTGAGTTAGAGCCGCTAGTGATGACCACAGCTGGCGGTGGAGGAAAAAAAAAACCTCTTCAGGATAAGATCCCATCTGTCACAGCTGGCCAGCTGCAGCCAGGCGGGGCGGGGTGGGGCGGGGCGAGGGGCGGGGCAAGAGACAGGCGGGGCAGGGCGCTGTCCGCGGTGCTGAAGCTCCTCTGTCCTCCCCGCCAGACCAGCCGGAACACCACCAGCTGCAGTAGCCCCCCCAAAATCAGCCCCCCCCACCCCTGGTCAGAGCTGAGCAATGCACACCCGAGGGCGAGCAGATGGAATGGACTGCACAGTGTGAGGCGAGCAGGGCAGTTTTGCTTGGCTTGTCATCAGCCCTCATGCCTGGTTTTGCTTGGACCAAACAACCCAAGCATCCGTCAGCTGTTGGACTGACTGCTGAGCTAAGGAGGCTGTGTGCAATGGCGTATACTTAATAGGCCACAAGGGAAATAAATAAATAAATAGTCAAAAACAACTGTGCTGCCGCCCACTGGGAGGGAAAAAAAAAAAAAAAAAGAAAATATATATGCGGCTGTTTGTGCCTCTGAACTCAAAAGTAGCCTGGATAGAGACCTCACACAGAGATAAATGATGACCAATTTAGCAGTATCATGCCTCTGCAAAGGTAGAAATGCATTTTAATGTAAAGAACTGTCACTCTATGTATTCACGTTCACAAATTAGACCACCTCGAATGTTTGAAAATTAAAACCATTTTAGAATCTTTTAGTACTACTAGGTCTAGGGTAGGAATAATCTTAAGGCACCTCTGTGCACAGGTGAGAAAACCTCAGCCTGTATTGTTGTATTATCATACAGCTAAAAAAATTGAATTGTTGTGCAAACCTGATCTTCTGAATCAATCATGTATGGAGTAACTTTCTAGTTAGTGCCCAGATAAAATGAAACAGAGGTCAAAACTTTTACATGGTGTCATGGTTTAACCCCAGCCAGCAACTAAACACCACGCAGCTGCTCACTCATTTCCCCCCATCCAGTGGGATGGGGGAGAGAATCTGGAAAAACAGTAAAACTCGTGGATTGAGATAAGAACAGTTTAATAGGACAGAAAAGAAGAAACTAATAATGATAATAATAATAATAATAATAATAATAGAATTGGAATATACAAAACAAGTGATGCATAATGCAATTACTTGCCACTCGCCAACTGATGCCCAGTTAGTTCCTGAGCAGCAATCCATCTGCCCTGGCCAGCTTCCCCCCCCAGTTATGTACTGGGCATGACATCACACAGTATGGAATAGCCCTTTGGCCAGTTTGGGTCAATTGTCCTGGCTGTGTCCCCTCCCAACTCCTTGTGCCCCTCCAGCCTTCTTGCTGGCTGAGCATGAGAAGCTGAAAACCCCTTGATTTAGTCTAAGTGCTACTTAGCAACAACTGAAAACACCAGTGTGTTATCAACATTCTTCTCATACTGAATCCAAACCATAACACTATACCAGGTACTAGAAAGAAAATTAACACTATCCCAGCTGAAACCATGACACCTGGCTAGACAGCGGCAACTTTTCCTTGTGGAACTTGTTGCATTTATATCAAACAGACGTATAGCAATCTTATTTGCTGACATTCTGCAATCTTTTGGACCTTAAAAAATGTGACTTTAAAGTTGTGGGAAGAGCCTGTGTCAAATACTAGAACGAGAGCTGCTTGGAAGTAGAAATGAACAGACTAGAGATACTCAGTTTCTGAGTATGGAAAGCATAAAGACAAAAATCTGAGTATCATTCTATTATTAATTCACCTTCCTGCAAATTAAGCCAGCCTACACAGTTATTCTTTTCTAATTGTAGAGAAAAATGAGGCTGTCTGTTTACTTTCTCGCAGTAATGATTTATTATTTGCAATAAACAAATCAGTAACGACAGAAATCTGGTGTTAAGAAAAGGAAGCACCATCAACACCGATGACCTTTTGGTACCCAATTTCTTAATGTGATGAAAAATTTGCATAGCTTTAAACATTTCCACAATACTTGCTATACACCAAAGTAATTAAGTACATTCTGATTCTCACTAAACTGGCACACATTTGAATTGTTTGGAGAATAAGTATGTATTGATGTAGCTGCTTATAATAGTCAGTTTTCACCAACCAAAAGAATAAATCAGTAAATGGCAGAAAACTCACAGGTTCTCTGCAAAAAAACTTCAGTTAGACAACACATGGAAATAATGCATGTGCAAATATGATCCACCAATTTTCTTAGCTATACATTTCCTTATTAATTTGTTTTCTTGTTATTTGTTAAAACAAGCTGACCATAAATCCAGATGATCTGCCTTTCTAATTGACTTTAAAATTTATCATTAATGAAAGCACTTTGCTTCTCTCTATTATTCATTATGGTAATGATATACAAATGATATTTATTAAATTGTAATGCTTTTCCCTGCAAATCTGCCTGGGACAGGGAATTCTTTGCCTTGTTTTGACCTAGATTATTCCAGGGCTTCAGCATACTTCATTGACTCTGAAAGGAAACAGTGAAACATGCTAGCAGAAGTTCTATACTAACATTTTTCAGTATCATATGAGCAAAGATAAACCAAGCTGTTCATGAAGTGCAGTAGTCTGCAACCCACTCGAAATGCGGACTGTCTTGATGTTACCTAGATATTTCAAACAGAAGCCAAAGAGCCATGGTCATGTATCTGGTAAGCAGCATTCTGCAGAAACAAAGAGTCTCAAGAGTTCTTTTGAGGGTATTGAGACTACAAACATAGCTACTAGATGGGAGTTACCAACTTCTTGTTGTACAGGCACTAGGAAAGCTACTTACTTTATTCCCCAGTTTTGTTTAAGATTCACTTACAAGACCAGATTTAATTATGTAGATCTAGGCCTTAATTGTGGAAGACTGTAGGCAGCCTTACTGCTGTCTAGCTGGAATTTCCACCAACTAGGAAAGAGGTAGGCTTGCATATATCTGTCGGTGTGGGTGTATGCACATGCATCTAATGATGGGCTTGAAGTTCTTGCAAACAGGAAGTTTTCCCTTGGAAATAAAATAAAGTCAAGGCAAATGCAAACCAATGTGATCTTTCCTCCCCCCCCCCCCCCCATCTTAAATATAATCATTTTTTAAGTCTGATCCATGTTTTTTGAGCAGTGATAGTCTCTGCAGATTAGTAGAGAATATACAGACCAAGAAACAGACATTTTTCATGTTCCAAGCACTCTGAAAACAGCAAGGTCTGCACTTACTGGAAGAAGCAATAATTTCAATTTGAAGGTATCTTTTTCAAGTAGAAGAATGGCAAACATAAGCCTAGGAGTACAGATGGCCAAGAATGATGCAATTGTCTCCAAGGGTCTGACACGAATCATTCTGGTGTACCACTGATGGACTGACAGCCGTCCTCCCTCACAGCGTTCATTCTGTTTTAGGTAAGTCACTAAATACAGAAGCAAAATTTTGGAGTTCATTGAGGGCAATACATTTTTTTCTGCTAATATAGTAAAGATCCTTAAATTTATTCAAAATTAGAAGTATTTGCCTAGTAACGTGTATGAAAGTGAAAAAATAGTGGACTGCTAATTGTCCACCTCACCAAAGAAAATATGTTCAGGAGCCTGAAAGACGGTGGCAGTTATAGAATACATGTACAAGCTCAGTGTGTCTGGGACTGTTGCAAACAAAAGTAGGACAATTACATATAGAGAGAACTAATTTTGGACTATGGTCTGCCAGATTTACTCATATCTCCGCTAGGACAGCTGCCAATACTTTGACATTGTGACAAACATAACCAAGGAAAAAGCGGATGCACATTCCACCATCCTTTCTCCCACTGGCATGGGTGGGTACGGTCAGACTAAGGGCTTAGGAGGTGAACGTCTGGGGTGCGTGCACATACATATATATGAATGAATCTGAAGATGATAATTTTTATATATTACACACACGTGCACACACAAATGTGAAAATAGGCCAATATACTATGTTGGCATCCAAGTCACATACAGGGTATTTTCCAAAGAGGAAACGCATGAAAACCAGCCCACAACAGGGCATCTACATTTCTATTTTAATCACCAAATATGCGTGTCACCTTCACATACATAGACATGTATGCACATCATATATATATACACACACATATGTGTATATTTATGTATATATATATACATATATGTATGTATTTATGTAAAGTGATCAGTTACAAGGGGAAAGACATGCATACACTTGATTCTGAACATAGTATCACTTTCCAGTAGCAAATTATCTCATGACTCTGTAATGAAAAAGGTAACCCGCTATCAGTTAATAATATTACCACCCTCATAGTCCAATATAAGATACGAAGCTTTTACCATCATCATCTTTTTAAAAAAAAACATTTTAAATGCTCTCATTCTGTCAAATACATTTCTTTCAGGTATATAGCTGAAGCCAGTTTTCATGAAAATACCCTGGTGCTTTATGTTATTTCACGTGACAGCACCAGCTCATCATGTTCCATTTAATTTTCTTAGCTAAGGTGACCATGGCAGAAAAGGGCATTCCAAAAGGAGCTGCTTTCTCATCCTTTCCACAGCAAGTTGCAGAGCCTTGGGGAGGACAACCACTCGGCTGCCCTTTGCAGAGGTTTTCGGTGTGTTGTCCACCTGGAGAGAGAGTTCTCTGCAGTGCTCCCAGTCTAGGTCACCTGAGGGAGGCCACTCTTCTTCCTCCTGGAAGATCCTAATGGATGTTTGTCACTCAAAGGCAGGAGAACAGTTTCTAACAGGCACGAAGGAGAGAAATGGCTCTTTGTACCATCCGCCTTTGTTACACAACCAGAGCACAAGCCTTAATGTTTAAGTGGCTTTTATTAGAATTTCAGCTAATAAAAAGGGAGATTTCATAACAATACTGCGAAGCTGCTAGAAAAATGCATTGCACTCTAAAACACTCGGTGAGATTCTGTTTTTGTGCAACATTGACAGTTTGACATTCAGAGATTGATGGTACGACACTCAGACAATATAACACTCGGCTGCCTCTGAGCCAGGCAGTGACATCTGTGCAGAAGGGCTGGTTTGTGTTTGTCATCCGGATCCATTCTTCAGTCCCTTCTATACCACTTAGTGAACCACCTCATTAACATTAGGTTGTCCTCACAAAAAATAGGAAAGCGCTATTATCATTGTTTTACAGACAGGAAACAGAAGTGAAAAAAATTGTAAGTGATGTGCCCAAATCAGCACAGAAAATCGAGGGAGGGCTATGTACAGAAACCAGAAGAGCTGGGTCCCAGCTGAGTGTCTCACCCAGCTGCTCATTCTCCATCTTAGAATGATGTCCTGCTCTTTGGAGAGCTGAATATCCCAGCTTCCAAGGGTCCGTAACCAGCTGTTGGAACTCACAGCCAAGGGAAAGAAAAAGTCCGCAAACAGAAAAGGCAAAGCAGGACCTGCACAACAACGCTACGCAAACCCAGGAAATAATTCTTCAATTCACTGTCCCATGTTCTATCATCCTTGGGGCAATAAAACTGAAGTAATGTTGTTAAACTTGCCAATTATCACCAACAAAAGCTGGTTCCCTCAGTTTCCGCAGTGAGAAGAAAGAATCATTTGCAGTCCTAGCTTAATTATTAATTTGGAAGGGATGCTATTAATGGCCCTTTTCCTCCTTGTGAAATGCATGTGGCAAGACACACTCTGGGACCCATCCTAAGTATAATAAAGAAAAAAATATTCATTTTTCTGAAGTAAGGCATGTACAGATGCAAACATTTTATTTCTTTGAAAAACACTGAGTAGAATAGCAGTTTGGGCAGAGCAGAATAGAAGCTGGCTTCTTGTCTCCCGACATAGAAAAAGATTTAAAAAATCCCTAGTTCTCTCTAATTATTTCAAGCTGAGACAACATAGGGGAAAAACCCCCTTTCTCTAAATATTTGCTCACATTTTGCTTTGGCATGATTGTAGCAGCTTATATTTCTTTTGTTCAAATATTTGTATGATCAAATCACCCTGGCACAAGTGTTCATGGAAAACAGATTTCAAAGTCACACGCACAAGCATTCACAGAAACTGAATATTCTGTCCTCCCACATGACAATTTATTTTAGAAAGGTTCATTTATCGAACAAATCAGAGCAAGGAAATAGCAACACATGATTTATCTGACCTATCACTAACAGGCAATACAACTGGAATATCAAATATTCTGAGAACCAGTCACAGGCAAGCCACAGATTAAAAATTCTAATCACAAATGCATTGATTTAATAGTTTCAAATAACAAAGAAATCCTGAAAAACATGATCTGCTTGCAAATATCCTTTCAGTAGCAAAGCAGTACATTGCTTCCATGAATTATTCATCCAAACCTCATAAATATGTACTTTATAACAGCAGGGTATACTAATCCATAACTTCTTCTAATAACCTGAATTAAATGTGAACTGTAAATAAAAATTTTAAGAGGTTTTGTGCCCTTTTTCTGCTTTTGTGATCAGCAAAATTTCAAATGGCCTTCTTCTGCATTTTAAATTTAGAAGTACCATCAATTTGAGGCTTGATTTTGCTCAAAGGCTTGATGAGGCTCTCAGAAGTGTAGTTGAAATGTTTCCCTACACTGATTGAAGGGGAATGAGAAAAGATGCTGAATCTTTCAACACTTTCCTTTTGAGCCTTTATTTGCTGGAGTTCAGTAAGAGAGAAATATTCCAGCAAGATACGTGTCAGCAAAGCTGTGTAACACGAGAGAGACTCAGAGCGTATTGTCTGCCTCCTTTTCCCACCTCTTCCCTGAGTGTGAACCAAGTACATGAACATCAGAACTGAAACACAGGCACGCCCTCGACGGGGTGCACGTGTGTATGTGCATGCTTGCTTTTTGGTGGCTTGTCGTCCACTCACGTCGGTAAGGCTGTGAGGACCTTGGGAAAAACTGCCACCAGAAATTTGTGAGGCTTGTAGTCTGACTGTCTCCAAGAGATTTGGATTTGAATGGCATTTGGTTTTTCTGCTGGTAACCTTGGAAAAGGAGGAGGGAAATTACAGTTTTGGCAGCTAACCACACCCTATACTTCACCATAAAACCCTTTGGCTCCACAGTACTTATTAGAAACTGTTCTGAAAAAAAAATTGCCTGAGCGTTATAGACTTCCCCATCTCAGAACCTTTCTGGACAGTTTATTCCAATCCATTACGTAAAACCTTGTACTTTAGCTTAATTGTTTCTTTCCCTTTTCTAGTCTTTGCCCATATATATG
Source organism: Aviceda cuculoides (assembly GCA_035590195.1). Taxonomy (NCBI): domain Eukaryota; kingdom Metazoa; phylum Chordata; class Aves; order Accipitriformes; family Accipitridae; genus Aviceda; species Aviceda cuculoides. The sequence goes on along the minus strand of JAVJGG010000005.1, from coordinate 34,431,986 downwards.
TTCATTTCAGTGAGCAATCAAATCCCCTCTCAGCCAGGAAACTCCACAACTGAAGTTTAGTCTACATTTTTGGATCAAGATGAAGCTCTGGTGATGTGGGACATTTATGTACCCTGTTGAGCCATTAGAAGGTTACTATGGTGACAGAGTAATTTCAAATTTGAGAACTACCTAGAAGATATGCAGCTTTGGCTTATCTTTTCAGGTAAGAGCCTGCTGACAGCTGTTCGCTCTGATTCTTCCTAAAATGTAAAAAAACCCAAGCCTCATTGATAAAGTGCGAAACGCAATTATGTGAGATTCCAAATTGCTACTGAAAGCTCTCTAAAATCACCATATCCTTTCTTTTTGCAATCTTCTTTTAAAACCAAACAAGTAATTTCTAATTTCGCCCATCTCCTCTTCCACAGAAAGGTGTTTGCACATGAGAATTGAAATCTTTATGCCTAGTTTGCGTTTTAATCTGTTACAGTTTTTAGAACGCTTTGGGATCTTTTCAAAACGAAGGTGTTTTGTTAATGCGAAAAAAAAAATTATAAAATCAAAGCTGAAATTACAGGGAATCATGATAGTGCTGCTGTAAAAAGGATCTGGCAGCAATTTAATACAATATTCTCTGCCTGTGAGGAGGAGAAGACAGTACTTCATGTCAAAATATCATATTCAGATATCTTTCATAGACAGAAAGCACAACAAAAATACTGAGCTAGGCTAAATCATGCATCCTTAGTTGTATACATACGCATTATAACAAAAATCTTAGCACAAAAAGATAGCCACTATTTATTTATGACATATTTGGTTCCATTTTCAGGACACAGTATGCCAGCCAGAAGAGGGAATGCAGTTTATCAGCCCTGATGTGCAGCATTGTGCTGACAATGCTGAGGGCACTGGTGATAAATTGAGGCAAAGGAGATGCCTCCAAATTAGGTCCATATTAGATTTTTTTCTTCATGAAGAGAAGGAGAAACCCTGTCATTTATCAGAGGGAAAAAAAAGGTTTCATGCAGCAAGGAGGTAAATTTTGCTCTGGCTTTTGAATTGGTTATCAGTAACAATGGAAAGTACTAAAATTCAGCATTTTGGAATCCCCTTGTTAGTATACTGTATTGCTAGTTTTATATACTTCTTCGCTGTAATTGGTGTAACTCTGGGGGAAATTAAATGGCTGTTCTACTTTTGAGGATCTATCATGAAAATTAATGGGAAAGAGCTGTGGAATATAAGGCCATTGGCTGAAATGAATGTTATCTGTGGAAAGGCAGAGTGTGACACTTCTGTAACTCCTTGGGTCATTCCCATTCAAAGATCCTAAAAGAAAGGAAATGTTTTATTGTGTGTATGAAAATAGCTGCCTCTCTGTTGCACCTTCCTTGGGGCTAACGCTTGTTTCTTTCAAGATTTTGGGGCACAGTGTCATTTCTAAAAGTTCAGCCAGGGAATGTGGGGAGGAGAAGAGAGAATTTTTGCTAAGTACAGTGAATCCCATTCCCTCAGCCACCTGGGTGCACAAGAACTGCTGTGTTGTGTCAGATAAAGGAACCGTTTAGGCCCACAACCTTTTCCTGGCATCAGCTACCTGACAGGTATTAGGAAAAGGCACTAAAAAAAGAGGGTCTTTCCCTGGTCTGCCCTTACTCTTCCTAGAAGCCAGGCTCTTAATCTGAAGGTAATTTGGACTATTTTTGAATGTCCTAAAATGATGTATCTATCCTTCAGAAAGATGATTAAAACTCTTTCTAGCTCTTCACACCATCCCGTGATAATGATCTATAAGAACTCTTTCCCCAGCTCCACAAAGAGAAATATGAAGTAGTGTCGATTTTCTTCTTAACCTCCGGTTAGCCCTGTCTCTTTCTAGTCAGCCTTTGCAAGCAAAAGAGGTTTCAGGCAGATAAAGACTGCAAATTCAGACCTCTCGGCTGAAGAAGATCCTGATGTAGGAGCCTCACTTGCCACAAGGTCGTGGGAAGGGCACGGATGTCACCTGAACACGGCATGGTACACTCCAAATCACGGGATGGGCTGGAGCCCCAGGGCTCAAGCACGGGGCAGGGAACGGTCCTGCAGCGCTTGACTTCTGGTGGGGAGGTGCTTTCTGCCAGTAACTCGTCCTGGTTCTAGCACGGCCCGCTTCAACCACTCTCATCTGGGGCTCTCAGCAGCAGGGTCCGGCAGACAGGGACGTGCTGACCACGCACGGCTGGTCTGCGGGGTCCTGGGGAGGGACCTGCGGGGAAAACCCGCTTGCTGTGTGCATGGCTGGAGGGGAGCGCGAAGGGGGGTGAGCCGCCTCGAGGGTCCCGCTCAGCACGCAAGACGGGGCAGCTCGGGGAATCTGCCGACAGAAATGCTCTGTAAGAACGCAGGTGGGGTAGAACCATAACAGCTGCACGGAGCCAGGTGCAGTTGTAAAAATTTTAATGGTCACACAGGGGGGAAAAAAAAAAAAAAAAAAAAAAAAAAGGGATGCTAAGCAAAAGCAAAAGCATTCTTCTTACCTTTGAAATGAAGGAGGGTTTCTGAATAAAGTTGCTCTCTATTCAGTTTGTTCTCTTCGATCAGATCCCCTACAACATCCCAGTACCTGGGTTTTCTCTAGAATGTCCTTTTCTCAAACTATTTCTGCATATAGAAAGAGGTTTTGAATAGAAACATATTATAGTGATAATGTAACTAAATATATCATCCGCCCATACACTCGCAACTGAGTTTCCTCTAAAGCTGGTCTTTTCTCCGTAGTTCCTGCATCTAATTATCATCAATTTCAGCTCTGGAAGGAAATGACCTAACGATGAAGAGATCAATTATCTTAGCAGCAAAAGACAAAAAAAATCAAATTAGTAAACTGGGAATTTTAGATGGCAATTTGATCTTTGGGACATGTGGTGCTGAGAGGAACAATGCACAAACAGAACTTATTTTGTGGAAAGCCGGTTGAATTCAGTATAACAAAGTGTCAGAGGCTTCTGTCACTGCACTGTCAGAGTAATTAATTTCCATCCAATACCTGACAATAGGAAAGTGTCCTGTATAAAATATGTTTAAGACAAAACAAGGAAAGTGATAATACACTGATCTGAAAGAGAATGACGTCATTCTCTGAGGATATGGTCTGTTTTGTTCTACAGCAATACTTCACCAGAGTCAAACATAATGATTTATTAACACACAAGAAGTACCCCTGGCAGGCATAGTTAATATTTTAGTACTGCAGGCGCTGGAATGTGACAGTTTCACTTGTTGCTCTGACCTTTATTTTTCTTTGTACTATAATTTCCTAGAACTTCCATTTATCTGGAGAACATGCAATTAGAGAGATCCTTTTAGATAAGCCACAATCATTTCTCACATAACTTCAACACTCATTTTTTCTAAATGAAGCTTGTTCTTCACAAGGCACACACCAAAACAGTTCAGAGTGGTTCACTGAGAACAATAAAGACCTTAGACAAGACACATTAAAAGATAGCAATTAGTAAGCTGAGAATTTTAGACTAAAATTTCATTTTTTAACAGTTCACTATGTCAGAGAAGACTGCATACCGAAAAGTAGAGATATAACCATGGTGAAAGCAAATATTCATTTATATCTTTAACTGAAAGAAGAAGAAGCACCTGAGTGACAACTTCATTAAATTTGAATACATTGTCTCTAACTTCTGCTGTAAAAGCTTCAGGAGCAATTAATTTCCTTGCTACCCGTAGTGATAATATATCATGGAACAAGAAACAAGAGAACCGAAAACAAAACAGGTAGGGCATGCTAATTAAGGAATCTGAAGAGGTAAATCCTATTTTGATAAAGTGTAGGGTTGTTTTTACCTCCTTTCTCTAATATTATTTATCATCTTCCTTCAAAATTATAACTTACTGGAAAACAGAGGTATTTTTTCCTGTCGGGTCTAGATAATATTTTAGTTTCCCACAAAGCTGGGTATGACAGTTTCATTGCCTCCAGACAGTGATCTTCACTTTTTCCTTTGCATCCCCAAGTCTCAGAGGTGCCTGCTGAGTCTTCTGCAATAGAAGAAGAACACTACATAACTGAATTTACCAGAAATACATGACTTTAAATTCTCACATGGCTTTTCTGGAATTTTATTTTGTGGGGACTTTGACTGGAGTAGCCCAGCACGTTCAGGTTCACTGCTGAATAATCCAATGAGATCTGCATGCATCTATGTGCTGGGACCACAAAGCAGGCAAAGTTTTGAGCGAGATCTGCCTAAGCTTTTGCATTAAACTAAGGACGTGCTTCCCTTCTCCCCTTAGACCCAGCTCGCTCTTCCCTCCACATTCCAGAAGCCCTGTGCAAGCTTCCCGCTTTTCCCCACGACTCTTCTCTCCCGTCCTTTCCCTGCAGCCCTTGAGAGGGCAACTTTCTCCCTCCTCAGCTGTCGAGAAGCTCCCAAGGGCAGGAGTAAACCTCTCCCCTCCAAGAGATTCCCACCACCCCAGCAAGCCACATCACAAACGTCGCTGACAAACTGGCAACGAGCAAATCGAACACACCACACCAACGGCTACGGCATGTAAGAGCTGTCTCCAAAGCTGTAACAAAACAATAACAGCATTTATTTGCCTCCCCAGAGAACCCCCAATCTGTAGTGGTGATAAACCCTATTTATCAAAACTGCACCCCGAAAATCTCAAATTGCAAAACTCAGTTTGACTAGCAAAACCCCGGCAGTGGGGGGCAGTAATGAAATTATCGGTATTAAATATTTTATGAAGCCAGAAGAACTGAAGCCACAAGAAAAATAAGCAGGTAAGAGCCACAAGGGCTAACTTTAGACTGGGGAGGCAGGTTGGTAAATCCCATCTGGAGTCACTGGAGAGAGATGCACTCCTCCGGCAGATGAATCAGAGCACTTACAGTCAGGGTGCCGCTCTGAATCATGCTCTGCAGGTATTTTTCTTTATTCACAGGGAAGAGGAGCCTCAGAAAACCACCTCGCCTAAGTTAAAGCACGTGCCATTGCATTGAACAGTCTGTTCAGGTCTTTCCAAGCTGAGAAATGGTATGCATAAACACAGAATTAAGGTAAGATTTCTCAAATCACTAAAGTTAACTAGAAACTTCACTCTTACTTTAAAAAGTGTATTTAAAGTCAATGGGAGGGTTAATTCCTGAATCTCTCCTAGCCCATTTAAAAATGTTGCTATATTGATGTTCCTCTGAAAAAATATCACCTTGAAAAAAGAAGCCTTGTGATTTACTTCACATCAACAAATATGTGCGTGTGATCAAAGTGAGAGTAAAGTCTGGAACAAAAAACTGAGGGAAATACTGAGAACAGGTATTTCCTATGTTAAAGAGGGTGACTATTAACTCAGGTTCCAGCACTGCTGAGAGTTTACTTGGCATTGTACAAACATAGCAAGATCCCAAAAGTTAGCAGCCAGCCATAAAAATTTATAGGTTGAAACTGAAATCTTGAATTTTTTTCTGGAAATGTACTAAATAAGCCATTATATTTCACACTTGCATAGTATTCTGAATGTTTTTAAGTTACAGGTTCATGCGCAGCAGGTAGGATTATTTTCCAGAGGCAGAAAGGACTACTTTGAAAAAAAAACCCCACAACGTTTGCACTGTGTTTACACGGTACAGATTTAAAGATGAATTCATGGCCACACTTAGTACCTGAACAGTCCAATGTACCCAAAGACCCAAATTGTTCTCCAACAGCCAAGCAGGCACTAACGGTGTGGAAGTAGCCAGTAAATAGTTTTAACCAGATGACAAGTGCTTCTTTGCTTCTGTCTTGTTAATTCTTGAGTAACCAGCAACAGCTGGTTTTCCAGACTTGAATTCCAACCTATGTGTTAAAACTTTGCTCCATTACACAAATCAATTTGAAAGGAAGTTGAGTATCTTCATTGTACACTAAAATTGCAACCAGTGTGTTTCCGCTGGTATTCATGTTAAAAAAGATGTACGTGGTAAAATAGTGAAGACCTGAAGTCAGTGTTGCATATTTTAGAAATAAATTATCAACACTGTTCATTGGGGAGAAAAATAAGGCTGTTAGCTGCTGCAAGGGGTTCTACGCCAATACTCAAAACTCACAATGTTCACTTGTCTAATTTTCTATTAAAACTAATGATCTCTGCTCTTGGAAGTGTGCTTAACGGCAGCTCTGGAGAAGTAAGTAAAACTACTGTGTTAACTTCTCACCCTGTTACAAACACCCAGGCAAACCTGGCTTCCAGATCACGCTATATCGTAATGCAATTCCCTCCTGCAGCTGTGTGCTGTGGGCACTGCACCAGCTTCCAGCACAGGAACAGGGGGAATGAGGAATAGGATCTGGCAGAGAAAGCAGATAGAACTGGTGGAAAAAGGACCCCTGAAGTGGCATTCTGGAAATTAAGGTACCATTGCCTACGTTGTTAAGACTCAGGCTGAATCCCTTTAACGAGGCCAGACTTATTTCTCAGCTCCGTTTACCACGTACTTTGATATGCACCTAGTCTTATTTCAAACACCTAAACCCAAGCCGTGTCACCTCTCTCCAGCTGCCATCCAGCCTTCACCGACCACAGAAGAGTCCTCCAGGCTTTTTGAGAGACATGAATTCATTCCAGCGCATCCCGAATGGAGGGACGGGGCCTGTTACAGCAGAGAAAAGGCACAGTCCTTTGTGAGCACAGCAGGACATCACTCTGGGGGGTCTGTGTGTTGTATTTTGTTTGTTTTTTTTTAAACTAGCCAGAGTAGATTTTCTAGGGAGACTTCCTAGAGGTGACATCAGGGTAGGCAGGTGCCTGCTTCTCACCATCCCATGGGCTTTCCCTGCCTCCAGGCCTCAGCTGCGGTTTCATGGGAGCAGCTGTTGGCACATTCCAGTGTAATCTCTATTTCAAAGGTATTTTTGAACTGAAAAGCAGGGTCTTGAGAGAAAAATAATGGATTGCACAGACAAAGAAACCACACGTATTTTAGGTTATCCGTCTAGAGTCATCACCTCATTCCTACCAAAACCAGTGGAGTTTTGTTTCGCTTGAGTAAATCCCTCCATTTGGGAGTTTTGTATTAGCAGTCAGAGATACTGTTGCTGTTCAGGCTTCATTTGTGCAAAACAAATGGACATACCAGTGAGTATTGGAAGCAGCATAGCTCAGTACTTGGCTGAAACAAAAAAAAATTAGGAATCCTTCGTTCTAGAGAACTTAGTGAATTAATCACATTCTTCCGCTTCCTAACTATTAATTAAGTTGTGGAGTTGAATCTATCTATCACACATTCATTAGAGTGAAAGATTATTTATTTGCCATCTGAATGCTGCAGTTGCTCTTTGCTGAAGCAATACAGGCAGTGCTGCAGAAAGCAGCATATTTCCTTAGACTTCTGTATGAATTGTTTTTTTATAAGTGTAGACTGGCATTATACCTCCCTGCATATAAAAATCAAAGCACTTCTCTGGAAACACTGTCAATGACAATTTTCTTATCATTACAGATTATAATTAGAAACCTCACCCTATGGAAACGAATACAGAGATCAGATATCAGTGCCAAGCCTTGGCAAAGGACCAGCTGAGCTAATAAGACACATGTCATTATCCTCTCCTAGTCACAGGTATGAGAATTAATTGGGAGCGAATTTTCATTTATGAACACCTGCACCTAGATAGTTATCATCTATTACAGCCTTGCGAGGGCTTTTATTAATCTACAGTGTGCCTTATCTATGTGCTGCAGGTTAGAGGTTTTAACGCTACTTATTTTAAGTCTGAAATAGCACTTAAAAAATGCTATTGCCTTATGATAATTTAGTTGAATTTACTGGGGGGTTACGTACTATGTTCTTTGCTATGAAAGCTTAGGAAGTATACAGTGAGCGTATTTTTCTGTGGTAGAAATGGGAACTTTTTGTTTTAAGGAAGACTGTTTATTTTTGGCCGCTAACTGCATTCAACTAAACCTTTTGTGGTCAGACTAAGTCCAATGTTTTCACTTCATTCGCTATGAAATATGTGTTATTATACCTCCTTAAGTATTGAATACTTTTTTTTCCCCTGAGCATTCATGTTTTGGAGTTACTGCAAAACCTGTCTTTCTAAATGTCACATGGGACCTTGAAAACATGTGGATAATTGTGGATTTGAATATCTGAAGGGCATTGCAATGTAATGTGTCTATTCTGGATGACATGACCTTCTTGTAGAAAACAGAATTCTGGATGTTTATAATATCTATACGCTAGTGCTTTTCCAAATTATTTTCTACTGTAGAATAACTACTTTGCGAAAACTTTCCCCCAAGCGAAATAGATTTTCTTTTTTTATTCCCTGCCCATAGTCCAAATTAGTCTGTGCATGTGAGAAGACCAGTGGTTTGTCTTGGATGTTTTCCTATCTCCAATACACAGATGGAAGCCTCCAGGGTGAGTATGAAAAACTCCAGCGTGAACAACGATGGATAAAACTTACCCTGGAGGAAAGTTCATCCTAAAATAACTGGTCAATGTCCTGAATCTTTTGGAGACTTCCCTGGCTCCATTCTTCCTGAAGTCTTGGAAATTCACTGATGTCTTATAGCAGTGACTTGTGTATGTACCACTAGACAGGTTTATGGACATGACAGCCCCTGTAAGGTTGATATAATTTATGAAGTAGTTGGCTCTGCCATACAAAAAAGTTTAAATGAACCCAGGCATAACCCAATCTCTTTCACATGTCCCTCCACACCTCAAAGTGTCGATCTCTTTTACTCCAAAATAAACTTCTCTGCCTGTGTGTCAATGTTTCTATCAAAACCAGTTCAAATTAATTTTTCAGTGAAGATTTTTCTGGTGTACAGACACACTGCAGATTCTGCATTTTTTGTAGACACTGTATACTGCTTCACAACATAAAATACTTTCAGTAACACCTCTCTCTCTCAACCTCTGGAGAATTAGTCTGTTTTCTAGAAAGAAAACTGCTGACTTAAGATCTCTGTTTTTCATATAGTGGCTCAGATGGAAGCAATGAACACCAGCCAAGGAAAGAGCAAGACTGATGTGATCTGTGTGTCACGTAGAGGTGGGAGATAATTTTAAGGTCCTTAGTAAAGCAGCCTATCTTGTGCCAGACTTTATGCAGTTTCTGAGCATCTTCCAAACAAAATATTTACCACAACTTAACGGTTACTTGGGTTATTGATGTATTTGTTCAATAACCACCACTAACAGTCACTGATGAATTCTTTTTTATAAATGACACTAAGAAATGAGTGAAAATCTCCCATGAAAGGTTTCAGTCCTATGATTACCCAAATATTTTCAATTCATAAGGTACAACTATCTTTTTCACTTGCATTAGGTCATAGTAAAGGGGAAAGGAGTATTTGTTCTTTAACATGGGAATGAAGTCAGGCCAGGTCAGCCACAGTACATTTTCAAGCTCCATTTTACCTCTGGTTTGAAAAAAATGCCAATTAAAAAAGTGGATGATTTATAGTCCTCTCCAGCCACTGATTATTACCCCTTAAATCTTTCAGCTAGAGACAGATGAAGCATGGAATATCCAGCATTGACATTATAATATAGTAAAGACAATCTGTTAAATCATACATATATTGTAGTTAACTATAATTTAGAATATAAATCTTCGTGACAGACGATTGTGACATCATCCTCTCCTGAGTTTCATTGCAAGGAACTGGAGCTTAAAGATAATGAAATGCTTTATGTTCCAGCAAGCCATTTAAGGTCAGCTGGGGACGTACTGGTACACTGCTGTGTGAAGGCACTGTGAGCAAGTTCACCCTGGCTCAGTGCTAGTAAGCCTATTTTTCCTCAGGTATTCAGGAAATTCCCAGAAGACTATCTGAGCTTTTGGCTTCCCCAGATTTTCCCTCTTTCATTCTTTCTGCCTGGAAGAAGCTAAGTTGCAAATTGTTCAGTGTTTGAGAGCTTTGGGGATATGTTACTTTTTTCTCCATTTGATTGCAATACCATAAATTCATTATACCTGTGGTACCATGCAATAAGTACTCAAATTGCAATATCAAGGTTAACTTTTGTCAGCCTCTTTGAAAAAAATAAAATGAGCATGCCAGGGGATAGGTGTACTCTGACTAGTAAGCGAAAGAAGAGAAACAATGTGAAACTCCATATAGTTTTTCTGATGAATGGAGATAGGTAGAAAGTGTATGTATTTGTTGCCTATTGGGGAACTTCCTCTGTACAATCTTTAATTTACATCATCATAGGAGGCATCTAAAGAATCAGACCTATATTCATTTATGACTGGACTTTGCTCTTTGTCAATTTAACACCAGTATGTGATTTTACAAAATCTCTTTAAAACTATTTTTTTCCCCTTATAGCATGAATATAGTTCTGATCAAGATTAAATATTAAAAAATATTTCCTTCAGACTTATAATGGAAAATACAGTGAAATACAATTTCAAGATTTCACTTAGACCAGTTTGATACTACAAACATAAACAGACTAGTAGCGCTCATCAATGAAAAGTAAAAAGGCAGAGCAAGTGAGAGAAAAAGAAATCCAGAACTCTCCTCTATCAGAAGATGCAGCTCATTCAAAATCAGATGACACACAGAAATTGTGGCAATATTCTTCTTTGTGAAAAACAAAGCAAAACCCAATTTTTTCAGCCTGCTTCAACTTCTTAGCTAGAAATAACTTTGCATTTTGCTGCTTTAAAAGTACATCTGTGTAAGAATTGCCAGTGTCAACCTTGCAATGGAATACTTCTATGTTGTTGAAATGTTCTGACAGCTCTGACACAAAATATTTGGATTTTTTTCTCCTTGAGAAGCAAGTGTGAGTATCTGAGAGCACAGAAACATGAGAAGTTGCTGTGGGGGAGTGACCATGTCCCTCACGCTATTCAAGTCATCTTTGCCTGTAAGAAATTTTGTAGTAGAATAGAGTTAAGTTAGCTCCATCATGTTAGCCATAAATTGACACAAGGACAATTACCATGGAATAACTGATAACACAAAAAATGGTCTTTTTTTTTTTTTTTTCATTTGCCTCCTGCATATCAAATAAGATAGCAGGAGATACAATCAGCACTTCTGAAGGCCTTACAGGCATATTTTGAATTTTATTCTTCCATCAAACTGATTTAAGTCAAGAGTAACCCAGTGAAAGTCAAGGGACTTGCACTAGTGACATAAATGAGAAAGTAGGCCCAGAAATCCATTCACATTCACAAAACATCATACAGGCATGTTGATAATAGGGCAAATGAGCAGGAAACAATTTGTTCATTACAGGACTGATTTTCAGTATGTTGAGAACCAATCACTTCCCGCTGACATCACCTGGACTTCCAAATGCTCATAATTTCTGAAGAAACAGCCTTAAAACTTTTGGGTACATCTGCCCAATTTTTGCAAACCTACCACAAACACAGTGGAAAGTGCTAGATGGGTCTAGATGGTTTGTAGGTGCTCAGACTGGGGTGCATCATTCTGCAATCTCCTTCTTTCCCCAGGAGGGAAGGAATTTATGTACCCTGTACAGTGTATTTTATTACATTGTTATTTGTTATCCTCAGATAGCCACTTTCTTATCTAAAGAAACCAAAAGTGAATGCAGTTGGATGAGAAATGTTTCTAAAGAATAATCTTATTGCAGGGAATCTGCAGTAACAATTTGTTTCCCAGAGATCTGAAGGCTGGCAAACCAACTGACCCCAAATCACTTGAAATGAGCATTTCTGCCTTCTCTCCCATTAGGCTTAGGACAAAAATGTGCCAGTCATTATACATATTGAGGTCATTTGCTTCAGCAGAAGGTAGTCAAAGAAAGGCAGGACTTTGTAAAGAAAACTCATGTCCCTCTGTAGCACTGGATTGAAGGAAGCCAGTGGAAATCAATATAAATGTTCCTGACTCTAACCCCAATTTTGCAAGGTAATAAATTAAATGTGTCAGTGTTTAATCCTATCAAAGCCAATGAGATCAAGCATATGCTGAAACACAAACACACACCAAAAGCTCTTATGAAAAGAGGCCAAGAGTGTTAAGGCCAGATTAGAAATCCTGACCCCCAAATCTCAGGTTTTCCTTTTGCTTATGATGGTATAAAACCACTGAGGACTATGGATGAGGCAGATGTAAGTCCCACAGACGTGGTTAGACATCAGCAGCTCAAACTCAGTGCTACCAAATGCAAATGGGGTTCCTGATCTATTCTTAAAGAAGCATTGCAAATAACCTGTCAGATCTGCTTCTCAAGTTGAATTTGAGGGAGAAAAAGGAATTGAAACACTTCAGTAGCACAAGCATGGCTAGTTGCTCAAGCATGAAAGGCATGGACAGGCACTTTAGGTTTTCTGCACTAGCTCTGCTTTTCCTGAAATACTTGACTTTGTACTTAAGTCCAGAATACATTTATGCATTTATGTATACACCTATAGAAAACAGACAAGGGTCACTAGCTTTTTCTAGTGGTGGGCACACGGTGTCCCCCATCATCCGGTTGCTGTTATAAATCCATTTCTGAGGGATCCACTGTTCAGGAAATTTCAGCTCTCAGCAGGGCAGGATCTGTCACACTCCTTGAGGTCGAGTATATCAAATGACACTTTCAGAGGTGTCCCCAAGGCATTCAGGCTGGGGCAGCATGTGAGAAGTGGGATGCTCAGCACATAAGGCACCCAGATGTTTCCCTCATAAGACTGCAGCTGGAAGGAAGGCTGGAGTGTGTTTGGCTTCCAGCTCAGGAAAGCAAGGATACACCTTGTTTTACACACCAAAGTCCACTCATAAATCTAGCCAGTAGCCATAAGAGGATGGTATACACTGTTATTCTGCACAGGGTCTTCAAACACCTGTGCCAACTCTTTTAGACTCAAGATTGCAGGATGCATAGCCAGTGAAGGAAAGCTTATCAGCTTTCACCCTGGATATCTTTACCTTTGTGTTGATTAGTAGAGTTTGCTTTATGGGCTTTCATCATCCTCTGGGGTATCATCTTGGTTCTCTCATTCTCTCTATAACTTTAAGGAAAGTTATAGAGAGAAAGAAGGAAAACCTTTGAACCCTATTCCACAAGAAGGGTTATGCAAGCACTCAAATATCTAGGAGAAAAGTAATGAAAGTGAGTAAGTCAGTGGGTAACGGCAGTATGGGTATGGAAATTTCTAACCGGCTGCATTATAGTGAACTGTGCAGATGGCTAAGGACCTTTGAATCAGCCAAGAGCAGAAAGTCTAAACTGATTAAACTCTTACAGTAGGTTTTTGTGATTAAACTATCATAAAGGTTTTAGTTATATTATTGAAAATGATCCTATTAAACTGTATCTTTATAATCAACCATGTCAGTGTGTTTTATTAAATCCACTTGAGTGGTAAATGACTTTTTAAAACAGGGATAAAAGAAACCTAGAAAGTGCAATTGTCCCTCCAGTGCTGAAACCAGCTTTGCCAACCATTCACGATTTGGAGAAAGTCAAAAGAATTTCCAGAGCATATAAATATGAAATAAGCAGCTGCTAGTTCAGAGACTTGAGAGTAGAAGGAAAGTATCAGACTTTAACAATCTGCCTTTCAGAACTTCTGCTCCTGCAGGTTTTTTGTTGGTTTTGAAACAGAATAATGAGAACTGAACATCCTTGATGCTTCAGACAATCACTTCAGCAAAGTCTATAAAGATACCAGAAGGTTTTCTTCATATTTTGTTGCATCCTCTTATTTACATAGGTCCACAAGCGAACAGAATTAAAAGTAATTTAAATTGTAAAGTCAGGCATATGGAAGTTAGGGTAAACTGAAGTTACATATAACATGTAGGGACAACATTAATTTGACTGAAGGTTGTGTGCATCTTGCTTTGTGAATGGGTTCAAGTCACTTGGAAAAAAACCTCCGGTAATCCTGCAGCAGAAGTCTGTACCATAATATGTAGGCTCAGTGGGGCCAGGAATGCAGAGGGAAGCTGTGGCTCATTGCGTGGGCCAAGGTTATACACTCAATAACAGGGCTGACTCTTCTCCTTTGCTACGGCTGATCTCGGACTTCCGAGAGGTTCTTAGTACAAGCTGTTCTACAGGGACCAGTGATTGGTTTAACAGGTTATACCTCCAATAAATTGCAACAGAATTTCCTGGGAAAAAGAAAGGCTTTTGTTTTTTTTTTTTTTTTTTTTTTTCCTTTCTGCAAAATTTCAAAGCCTTGCTGCAGACAGTGAAGATGTTAGAGCTTCTCAGAATGAACAATAAAAGAAGGTCATCTGTGTCTGCTTCAAGGGAACATTAGAAAATTGAAGAGTTTTACTTTTGTCAGTAAAGCAGAGATTTTCAGAATGATTTCAAGGCTTTTTACCTGATGGGTTACATTTAGCATAGGATCAAGCACAAATAGTGGGTCACGGATATTCCTTCCAATCTGCATTACTTGGTTTATTTGCTTGTCACTCAGTTTTACCTGCTTCCTGGCCACCTAGTTTCTTAACTTTGCGAACATTATCAGTATGCCCTTTGGGCACTGACACTTCAGATGCTCCTTCCCTAAATGAACCAATTTACATATTTAAAATCCCCCATGTACATATATACATATATGAACACATATGTGCATATATGTAAATGTATGCAGACACATTAAATGTATATGCATATGTATACATGTATTAACACCATGAATCATTCTATTAACTTTCTTGTCCAGGCCGGCAGAAGATGAAACATCGAGCTGTAAAGTTCTGAAGACTTAATTTGTAAATAATTTCACAATTTATTTGTGTTTAGCACAAAGGAATGTACCCAAATTTCCTTATACTTACCAATTTGACATATTTTTTCTAGGTTTACTGCTCTCACTGCTCTCAAACGTGGCAGAAAACAGCAACCATCTGCTGTGTGTGACACTTTGCAAAGATTAATCCATAAAACTTTGTGATTGCACTTAACTTCTCGCATGGTTTGTGTCTGGGAAAGCTGTGAGCGGATTTCCCGCGGGCGCGTCTCCAGGGTACGTGGTGGGACGCAGTCGGGTCAGCTCTCGGGGCACAGCTTGGCAGCAGAACCCTGCGAAGGCAGGGGTGGGTTCAGGGAGAAGCTGAGCTCTGCAGGCGGCACAACATCAAGCTCATCAGCTTTTGCCTGCCCAGGCTCTCACGAGGACTGATGAGGAAGGGTGTAGTCATGCTCTTAGGGGTCAGACCAGGGATTTCTACACTGCGCTCTGTCCAGGTGCCGCAAGAGCTCTTCTCTGAGGACTTTGACTTTTCAGACAGGTTCAGAAATAATGCCTGGATTGTCCTTTCAGTTGCCAGTTGGAGAGTTTCTCTACACACAGAATTTTGTATTGATATGACAGGCTGAGCCTGTATTTACATGTCTTGCTGGCATGCCTACATCAGTTAGGTATTAAAAACCCCACAAAACCCATGCCCCCAAAAGACATGTACAGGCAAAAAGTGTCTTGTAAACAAAGGTTATTGGCAAAATATTACTTTGCCTTACTTAATTACTCCAGTATACTATCCAATTTCACTAGAATTGCTCTAAACTATAGAGAAGTACCATATTGACATCCAGTGGCACTTTTCCAACCAACATTTGAATGATTCTGTGATACTAAAAACTACATATCTACTAGGAAATACCAATGCCAGCAAGCTTTCTTAGGTGCAGAAAGATAAATATCACTTAGAAAAAACCCAGAGCTCCACCTTTATAACTCCTTAGGGAGGACACTCTTCTGCTTGTGAAAAGAGTTGCCATCATTATAAAGCTCTTCATATCCACATCTCCTACCTAGAGAGAAAGTTGCAACAACTGAAATAAAGATGTAGACCATCAAGTCTACGTTCTTATTGCAAGGCAGGATCAGCAGTACCCTTACGATTTCTAACAGACATCTGCCTGGATTGTTCTTCAGGTCTTCTGTGATGGTGTTCTATTGTTTTTGCAATCAACTTACTGCCAGTGCTTCACAGTCTTCCCTGTTAGAAAGCTTTTCCTAATATCTAAGCACAAGGTCTCTTATTAAAGTCCATTACATCTCAGCCTAATGGCATTGGAGAAGATAAGTAGGTTTTCCCCCTTTCGAGTAGCTTTGGACTATTGAAGTCTTTATGAGATCGGTCATCAATTGAAATTTATCAAAAATCAGTTTCTAAACCAGCATTGTTGCATTTGTAGAAAAAATGAAACCATATATATATGCAGTCCAGAGCTCACTATTTAAAGAAGTGAAAATTAGCACTGCTACAACCAGTGATTTGCAAATTGTAATCCATGAGCAATGAAAAATCTGTGGATACTCAGTAAAAGGCAGCTAGAAGAAGGAAAATTGTTGTCAGTAGGCTAAAATGCACTACAAAGGGGCTGGTGCCTCAGCCCAAGAACTGAAAAGATTCTGAAACCAGAAAGTATTGGGAACCACTGATGTTCGGTTATTCATGCTCAAATTAGGTAATTTACATCTAGTTTGTGTGTACTTGCTAAACACTGAAAGAACAGAACATGACTGAAGATATACAAGAATATTATTTTGCCCAAAGCAAGAAGTATCATTCTTTACTGGTTAAGATTTGTTGTCTGTCATTTTAACCTATATACAGAGATTGACCTAGGAGTGAATTCATCCAGCTGTGTTTTGGACTGAAAGAGATTTTAAAACAGGAAATATGAGTACATGAGTAGAATGGAAAAAAGAAAAGCATTAAAGGCTAAGAGACAGTACAAAGTCTTAAAAGTGTCAAGCTTCTTAAAGGAGGAAATGTTTTAACATAAGAAATAAGTGATTAGAAATGAAGATCCAGAAAGATCATGGACATTCAATTCAATGAAAATCTTCCTAAATTAGAATGATAAGAAATTACATAAAAAAGAATTATGGCTGTTTAGGGAATAACTCAGAAAAGATTTATGGCTGTTTCAAACACAAGTCATCAGTACAATTGAATTTTTATAGATAATACATAGTAAGCGGATTATTAGAGCCTGCAGAAAACAATTTTTGTAATCTTAAAATCTTAAAAAATCACATAATTAAAATTTCAATACAAATTACTTTTTCCTTTCAGGTACTGATAAAAACATTATTTTACGAAGGACTGACTGAAAAATCCATTTTGCTGAAAAATTAAAACCTGATATAAAAATAAAAAAGCTATTTTTTAATCTCAGATATTCCTTCCTTAACTTCTTACTTCAATATTCTCTGTGTCTGGCTATCATTAAACATTTCTTAGACTTCACTGTCTTTTTTTCCAGGCATCTTGTGGTTAGTGTGAAGTATACTGTAGTTAAAAGTCAAAATGTTAGTAAAGTGAATAAGAAAAAGGATCGAACTGTATAATTTAGTAGGATAACCACAGAATTTATAACTAGAACCCTACAAATACTGAATTCTATGAGAAAAAATCCTCTTCCCTCATTAAAAATGATGCACTGGGTGTTTGAAGAAAAGATATGGACTACAGGAAATCTGCCTAGTTCAGGGAGAAAGGCAGAAAGGGAGGTAGAGGGAAGCAGGGAGGGAATCCCTAAGGCTTTATATCAAGAAGGGAAATTTTATTTCTTTCCTAAAGACTCAAAACCAAAACTGAAACTTTTCCCACTGAAATCTGTAGGACTTGACTTCTTTGGTAATCTGATTAGACTCATGTTGGCATGCACCAGAGAATATTCCCATGAAGCAAAGAGAAGATAAAGCACATTTTAAAGATTCTGCATCTTACAAAGAAACTAATTGTCATTCCTGTTTATCTAACCCTAGCAGAGACAGCATTGGCCAGGTTGTGATACTTTAAATTTTAAAGAAAGGAATAATTCCAAGAGAGGACATGAAAAAACTCTTGAAAGGCTCTGGAATTTGGAAATAATTTTTTTATTTGACTCAAGCAACTTCACGAAACTATCATTTATTTTCCCATTCAGTTCTGTAAGAGGAAATATTTGCTCTGCTTGCAGTTAAGCAGGTAGAATCCCTGGAAGCCTCCTCCCCAGTGCCAAAATATCAGGAAATTAATATAATGTATTCAAGGAGTTGGTACAAGCATATACAGCAATTTAAAGCTGGGTTGTCAACTCAAGTTAAAGCTGCTTAAGCTGCGCTATAGCCCGAGTACAAACGCAGACCTCTTTTGAAATGAAATATTGTGGTTACTGTTTGGTACAAAAAGCCTCATAGCAAAAGTATCACGTTTTCCACGTAGCGTTTCGGTCTGCTAGTCCGACAAGCAAGCCTCATCTATTGCTGTGGTAGACTAGGAGTGTTTCGAGCAGTGTCAGAAACTACTTTTCAGGGGACCCTCCATTTGTCCCCCCTCACGGCGCTTGGATTCACGGCACGGGGTGGTCTGAGGGTGGGGGAGCGGGACTGCTGCTGGTGGAAGTGGGGGACGCACGCGGGAAGAGCTCCGGCTGCGGACGGACGGCAGTGTGGTCGTGAGCGGGGCCAGCCTGATGGAGAAGCCCCGTGACCCTGCGGTGGTCCCCAGAAGTACAGCCCCGGCCGCCTTGCTGGGTGTTTCACACTTTGTCTTCGCTTAAAATTGAATAATTTTTTACATTAAGCGATGAAAGTGTGTAAGTATACGTCGTAAAGCACTTTTTCCTCTTTGGGTTACGTTTGTGAGACAATGAAAAGTCCACCTGAACTCCCTTTCTTAAGTGTCCTCTAGGGAAGTATGAGATCTGGGTCCGATCAAAGACATATCCTGACAAGGAGTACAGGGAAAACCCCTCATATCTAAGGATCCTATTAGTACTCTACAGAGAGTACTTCAGATCCCGGGTGCTTCATCACTTGACACAGGTAAGAAGAAACCTCTTGATACCGGTTACAGCCTTCCCAATCACAAAGTGCAGACTGAGGATACCTTCAGGTTTCTGTTAAGAGTTTCTATTATGGGAGGAGATCTAATTTTCTACAATGCAAAACCTCTGTTTCTAGAATATGTTGTAAAGAAACAATTGCTGTATTCACTTGATTTTTTTCCATGTGATTCTCTTGCAGTTTTCTTGGGTTAAACCTTTTCGCGATGAGGATAATGTGAATGTAATCAATGAGAGCATAGAACTACTGCTGGACAGATTTGGTCAAACCTCAGCTTAATAAGACTTTGCCTGATGATGGAGAGACAGAGAGGACCAAAAGGACCATGACCTAAGGCAGATGGCTGTGTCCCCAGTCTCTGTTAGTCTAAAATGTATTTTTTCATCCCTGGTTCTGTATATACATATTACAGGCATTCCTGGGGATGAAATGAGATCTAATTGGCTAAATCAAGTTTGCTTCTGAAGCTGGCAGTTTACATTCATCTCAGCCTTACTAGTGTGTTTTGTGAGAAGCCATTTTCTTTTATCAAAAAATAAGCACTTCGTTAATCTTCATTTTATGTGGTAGGTCTCCAGAAAAAAAGGAGAAAAAAAAAATAGAAATCACATGCTATGCATGGGAATTATTGCAACTTCCCTGCAAATATTTTGCTTTTACATTAACTCATTTCAGTTTTCAATCTTGTTCATCTTTTCTTTTGAAGTAGAGCATGACTTTCACTTCATGTGAATATTATTTAAACATTATATTCATGCAGGAGCAGAATAAGCTCTTATGAATGAGAGCCAGGAAGAAAAAAAAAAGTTTTATTGAAGATATTCTAATAAAAAAGAACATCTTTCAAATTAGATAATAATATAAAAGTTGCAACAGCTTTTCAACTGTGAAATTGAGACTTTGTAAGTGTATCAGAATTCTGATCATGAGAAGTTTTGAAAATTAATTTTCCTTTCTGTTTTGAAACAAGACATTCAAATGGTTGCAGTTTTCCACTCCACTGAGAACTCACCATGTGTCCTGTTCTCTATGTGCTAAATCAAAATGTAAACAAAATAATAAAACAGATGAAACCTACACCCTGCAGCCTCATCTATGCAGTCTTATCCCCACAAGGGATTACTTTAACAGACAAATTAGCTGCTCTTATTTAGAATAATAATCACTACAAATAGCATCAACTGCTGAAATACAACCTTATATGAAAGCTAAAAGAGTAAAGAAAAACTGCTTCTGTTTTCACCAAAAATATTGAGTTTGAATCTTAAATGTTCTGAGACCATATTATACCACTTGGATAACACACAGGGGATTTGAATTGCTAATTACACTCACTCCTTTTACATACGGTCACTTTTTAGTACAATACGGCTGCAGAAAGCCTAGAGCATACAAAAATAATGTCATGTCTGTGTGACATACATTTTTCACATTCCAAGAGTGTATTTAGGTTACAATTTTACAAAACATGAAGCTCCTTTACAGACTTATGAAAAGCAAGGACAGCTTTTGCAATCAAACCAGATGCAAACTGAATTATTCATCTTTACTAAATTTTGCTATTACAGCTTAGACATTTTCTGTTGTCAGAGGAAGTGATTTCCAGATGAGACACATTTACAACAGTTCCTACTAAGTAGTCAAGATGCCTTTGATTAAGTTGGTGAAGCTGCAGAATATATATGACAGGACTGTAGGTTAACAACTCAGCCAAGGCAAAATGAGGTATACGGTCACTGTGGAGCGTAGATTTACTGATAGGTCTAGGAATCTAAATAACACATAGGCAGCCCAGAACCTAATAGGAAATTAATCTTGTGGAAAGACACACAAATCGATGAAACAAAAATAAAATTATTTCCTCTTAAAGTTATTTCTTGAATAGCCATCATTCATGGATGGAGGCAGGGCATGCAAAGAAAATACAATATGTAGGCATTACTTGCATGAGTATAGAACTGGTATAATAAAGGTAGTTCTTAATATCTGGTGGGAACACACATAAAACCCAACCACTATGACCACAATAAACATGATGAATATGTAAGAAACACTAAATTAGAGTTGATAAATTATTACAAGGGAGACTGGGCTTTTGGTAGATATTTGAATAACCTCAAGTTTAAGTCCAGAATTAGTAGGCTGCCATCTTGTCTAAGAATTTTGCAGGAGATTTATGGTGGACGAAAAGGAACAGAAGCTTGAATGAAAGCATCTTCTCCATTCTCTGGAATTTTGGTAAATTTAGGGACTGGTAAAATGGTAAACTGAAAAAAATCATAGTTTTTTCTTCTCTTCCTCTACATCTCTCCCAACTGCAGCTCAGGGTTTTATTGTAGTGTCTCTGAGGTAAAGCAATGAAGATATGTGTAAGGTTGACTTAAAGGAATGATATGAGCAAGGGAGCTATGAAGCTTGAAAATAAAGCTATGCACTGTGGCAGTAAAACACCAGTTCTGTAGAGTGATTTGCTTCTTCAGGAGTGTTATCGACCTTGTACAGGAAAGACATAGGAGAGAAATAGTTATTTGATTCATTAGGATGACTTCTTGCTTTTTTTTTTCTTTTTCTTGTTCTTTGGCTTGTAACTAGGCATGATGAGAACTGGGTTTGCCTTGTAAAGAAACATACAGCAGGCAGTTTTGTCTCCGGATTACAAACATTGTTCTTTCTCCTTTCCCATTAAACTTCTTAACAGAAAAGCTCTATGCACTGAGCAAATTCCCAGTGTCCCTTCTTTCTTAAGATGTTCAAGTGTAAGGCAGCCTACAGGCACAGGGTTTATTGGTGATCTCTTCAACCAGAAAAATGGGGAGATTTATCAAAAAATAAAGTTGAGCCAACACTGAATAGAGCAACCCAAAAATCAAAGAGATGCCACACAGACTGTCTAGCTGGAACTGAATATAACAGTTTGCCTGCATCCGAATGACCTGCTGAGGTTTTCACAAGAGCCTTCTCAAGGTGAAATATATTGCATGATGGTAACTTGACTGTCCAGCTGGCATCATTCAGAGCAATAACCCTTTCTCTAATAGGATATGGAAGGGTAAAAAAGATGTTTGTGCTGATTATATTTGATTTATGGTCACAGAGGCAGGATACATATGATATGACTAATACTTTTATTATTTGTACAATATCCTTTATGAGCATAATGTGTAATAGGCCATCAAACAAAGGTTGATTTTTATAGAACTTGTTAATCACAAAGGTCTAGAACTTCAGAAGTTATGGGTTTCAACAGGAGTGAGCCATTTAAACATCTCTGAACATCTGGTCTTAAATTAATGTGGGATGATGTCTTTAACTCATACTTAAGTAGAGCGCCCATTGATTGATTTGAAAATATAAAACCAGGTGTGTTAACAGAAAACTAAGGTGACCTCCTGTTCTTGTATCAAATCATCAGTAGTGTGAGTTATTTTTAATGGCATAATAATTACACATTGTAGCTAAAAAATTCAATTTCAAAAAGACCTTGTCCCCTAAATTTACAAAATTCTGTTTAGGTAGACTGAATCACCTTCAGAAAACCTCTGTCTCTCTCCATTGACTTTGCAGAAAACCTAGGATGACTAAGCTCCCGTCTGGGTTAAATGGAGTGGGATTGATTAGATGGGATAGATTGGGGACTGAAGACATCAGCTATCTTTGAAACCCTCCAGGGATCATGATACAGTTACAAGATCCTAAATAGTTTATTCCTAATAATTCCTAAATAGTTTAATGGCATGTCCTTTCAAAAATATAGGCTTTTCTATCATCTGAAGTGTTTCCATACACTTTTCTTCACACCAACTCTCAGTTTCATATAGATTTTAATATTGAGGGCTGAACAAAGAGTCTGCAAAAGAATGCAAATACTCCCAAAGGAACTGTGTTCAAGCCTATCAGTTCATTTCACAGGTCCTAATTCAACAGACAGAAGCATTACGAACACCACCGTGAACAAGTGATTACCCTAAAATCCTTAGAATCAATGGCTTTGGTTCTAAACTCAATCATACTTATTGCCCTCAGGAGTTAATTCAGGGCACAGTTTAGGGCAAACAGCTGAATGTCGAGGAGAATCCCTTCTTGAATTTTGTTAGCTTTAGCATTCATTTAAATATACTTTTATTTAATGTACCAGTGTGGATGTAGGTTTTCCTTGCCAAAACTGGCTGCCCCGAGTAGCCCATTCATACTGATGACAGCCAACATCAAGCAGACAAGACTGTCTGGAAACCTTTCTAAAGGGGCCTGACATCACTTGCCAGAAAGACAGAGGGGAATTAGGGGAAATTTAAGATTACATCACCTAAAAAAGAAACTCTAATTTGCTTAAAGTTGAGTCTTGGGACTGCACCCAGGTTTGTCTCTTTTCACGGCAACCCAGATGACTGAGGGCTCTGATGTATAATGCAGTTCTGACCTCTTCCAGGGCTAAACTACAAATTCATGAAGTCGAAGACACAGAAGACTGACATTATTTTGGTGAAATGGAAGGTCAGATAGCACAGCATCAGGGCAATGAAGAGCTCTGAAGATAGAGGATCAAAGACTTAAACTGTCCTTTACCTTAAGGAAACAGTGAAGGGGACGTTTTCCAGCCTTTCAGCTGAAGAAACAGGTAAATGAAGAAAAGCAATCTGATATAAAATAAAAATATTAATATGTAAATAAAAATTCTAACAAAATGGTAGCTATTCTATGATAAGCACAAGGAAAATCCGTGTGCTTGATCCCAAACAAACAACAGGCAATACTTTTAATATGATATTAATATAGTATCATATCATTTGGTTTTGTAAATCAGTATGATCCTGACACACAGTGTCAAGATGACACACGGTGTCAATACAACACACGGCTCTGCACTCTCAGGTTCACACAGAAAATTTTCTCATATAACATATTTCCTATAGTACATTTGGCAGAACCTGGGAGCCTTTGAAACTGTGTCCTTTTATAGCACAGAGCATTAGATCATGCTGAAATTTTTCTTTGAAGGACAATTTCAAGGAAAAGAAAGGCAAATGAGCAAAACAACCTGTGCTACTACAAAATGCAAGCTCTAAAGAACTGCTCAATGTCTTGAACTCTTTAGCATTAATCTTCAGCACAGCAGCAGAGAGCCCAAGTTCGTATTCCCCCCTAGAAATGTGAACAGTGATATGCCCTCCAGATGCTGAAATCCAGAAGAAAGTTTGAGACTCTCCAGTGTTATTTCTTGACAATAGCTTAAAAGCTTTTTTATGTTTCTAGTGCTGACTTGAAATATTTTACAGCCTTGGTTTCTCTCCAAATTGTATCTCTTAATCACAACAAACTGTCACACACTGTCAGTCTCCACCAGTGGAAATGATAATGAGCAGCTTCACTTTACGAAAACACATCTAACTGATTTCAGATTGATAGGGATGGCAAACAAATTTGCCCCAGCCTTTGATGAGCATATTTGTGCAGCTTGGAAATTCCATTCCAGAAGAGTAGTAAAGGTGCTTTTGGCAGTTGGAAGACAGGTAGCACCAGGGCTTTCTTGTGGTAATAGTGAACTAATCATGGAAGCACCAGCACAGGATGCAAGGCCAAGGTTCCTACCTGTGCGCTGCTTCTATCTGCCCTCCACTTAATTCTGCTTGTGAACAAAATCCTGGATTGTTAAGGACTCACTACGGAGGCAAAGTAATTGTCTTCTTAAATGCTCGTAACAGGATAAAACGCTTACCATACTTTATTTTCCAGCAGATATTTGCAACTCATTTACAGAGTTGTAAATATTCAAGTAATGACAGCTTTCCACACTATACAATGGATAGCAAGTCTCTAATTACATTTCATCTGTAAAAGCTAACTCTTACAAAAATGCTTTCTTCATTGGGAGAGAAACTAGATGCTTGCTCATTTGCCCACACCATGGTATAATACTACAGAGATCTCAAGCTGCTTGGCTTTTCAAAGGTGTATTTGAAGGAAAATAATTACATACTTTCTGCTTTTTTTTTTGTCATGTGAAGGAAATGAAAATTGAGCTTCATACAGGGATCGATAATTTCAGAGTCTTTGAATTAGTCCCAAACACATTACTTTATGAAACTTGAAAACAGAGCAGTTACAGTAGCAGTAACTGCAGAAAATTGAAGTAACTTTAGAACTAAGTATAACTGTAACTTTGTACCTAAGTACAGTGGGTGTCATGAAAAATTCAATATTCAGCACAGGGGATGGTGGTGTAACACCCATGAGCAGTGTGGAAGCTACAACCACCCAGCATGCCTGGAGTGGCAAGCGGTGCTCCGGATGGTAAGTAACAGAGAGGGTTATCATTGCCCTGCTAAATTGCAAATATTTATAACCAATTAAGCTATCAATGCAGTCACTGTTTAAAAACACTTGCAAGACAAGTATTGAGATTGGTATAAGGTTTTCAGACAGCTTTCTGTGCAGTGGATAACTAATCCCTGCAGCACATGTGTGAGATAATTGACATATGTTTATTTATGGAGAAGAAAAAAGCTGTAAATTTTCAGAGTGGCTGAGTTTTCTTGCCTGACACTTGGTAGCTCGAACCTGTTTCAAAAGGTAAAAGCATCCGTAGTCCTTCCTGAATCCAGTGGAGGCATTGATCATCAGCATTTCTAAAATCAGGTGCATGCACCTGTATTTGAGACTTCAAATAATGGATGAAATATAAAGAACTTGTAGTTCCTGTTAGGGAACCCATTTGTTCTTTTACCATGGTCTGAGGAACACCCATACAGCATCCTGCTTCATGCCAACCTATTTCAGTCACTGTATACAGGAAACATAATTTGGAAGAAAATGACCGCTTTGGCAAATTCAATACCATGCAGTCAGACTTTTGAGGATTTTAGGAAGCTAAAGACCTCTAACAAGCCACCTGGTGATTTTACAGGTACCTCTCAGAAAATCACCCACCGAGTCAGGTTTAACAGTCAGATATTCCTCGCTTCACAGATTATTGACTATTCTGAATTACTAACTTGAAAGATTGACTCAAATGACTACAGATGTACTACAACACAGCAAAGCAATGTAGATCTGCACACTTCATCCTGATATGGGGATATCTACCACTAAATATTCACCAGTTATGTCTACCTACTTATACCCATCATCGCTTGGTAACACTGGGCCTAGCAACAATTTGCTTGCTGGTGGAGGGCATATTCTCCAGATGCACTGCAAGAATCCAAATCTACGGTACACCAACGTCTGCTAAATGAGGACTTGTGCAAAGGATGAAGGCTCAAGAAGGTATCACCACACAGAGAGCCTGGGGATCTGCTGGAAGCATATGTGTAGCCCAGCTACTCCCTTGAGCACAGCCAAGTTGACCCTACCCTCGCTATTTAGAAGGCCACAGCATGACTAGTTTGTTATTTAGTTCTTAGCTGCTCCTTTACCTCCCTGCAGGTGAAAATTCTTAACCTACACTTCAAGCCAGGCTGCTGCCATGGTTTAAGTGAATTAATACCAAACTAGCAATAGCTGCAGGGGGGCAACCTGATGTCAGTAGAAATCTTTTCCCTCTCAAGATTCCTCCAGATTTCATTGGAGGCGTGTAATCCCATACTTCAAAAGCAGCAGCAGGAGCCGTGTTTGGGCGTATTTCACTGATCAGAACCTCCTGTGCCCTCCATCCCGCCCTCCCAGTCACCCCAATAGGAGATTTCCTGTCCCCCTCTGGGCAATGATGAATTTCTTCTTCCCTGAACCAGTCGTTGTTTGGAGATGCGCATGGCCTTAGCAGCCTTTTGAAGCAGGACATACATTTGGCCAGTGCTGCTGATTTAGTGCATAAGACCATGTGCACCCGCAGTTCTATATAAATAATAAACTTCTTACAAGTGAAATCCTTGCCTCTCTCTCCAGTGCCTAGTTGAGCTGCACAATGCTATCTAAAAGATTAATTTCTTCCCACCGGCAGCACGTATTGGAGAAATTTAAATGGCAAACATGGGCTCTGTCAGGCTCTTGATGGAAAGCTGAAATACAGCTTTCTAGCTCTAGTTCCACGTTCAGCTACAACACCAGGAAGCTGGGAAACTGAGAAGTGTAAATTATCTACAGTATATATCCTCCAGAGAAGGAGGAGAAAAAGGAAAAGAAAAGGCAGAATGTTTTCTTTCTTTGTGTTGTTCTCTTCAGTACCATTTTACTTTCTTCTGGTTTGTTCTTTAGCTGTGTATTTTAAGAGAAGGTCTCTTTGCTTATATATTAATTATGGTCCATTTTTAATCTATGTTTGTAATTTATATCCCAATGTTTAAAGGGAAGACCAACATTTTCCTTTTGTGGGACTTTTCCTGTGCAGTTGTTCTTTTATTCCATTTTGGTCAATTTTTTCTGTATTCTAGGATCATATGAGAAATGAAGGCAGCTCTCTTCTGTGCCAGGGAATTCATGAGCGTTTCCAAAAATACTATTTTATGATAATACCAAAAGTGTCTTAATTTTATATAACCCTAATTTTTCATTGCTTAACTGTCATGGAAAAAAAGTCCAAAACCCTAAAGTGACCATGAAAGGAAAATAGCCTGACTGTCTAAAATCCAGGGCTTAGCTTCATCTCACTTGATAATTGGAACATACAAAGATTTTATGGTTATTATTTTTGCATTTTTTTATTTCCTTTATAGTTTTATAAGCCACAACATCATAAATCCTAGTAAAATATAAGAATTGCTGAATTAATTCTTTAGACTTATACCACCATGTTCTGCTTAGTTAATAATGAATCTTTTTCATAACTTGTAAAAGATGTCACTAGATTGGTTACGGAAATTATTGAATGCTAAAATATCAACTGAAATTTCAACAATGGTGACAGGTCTAAACATAACCATTTCGATATGACCACTAAACAAGTTGTGGATTTAAAGAAGAATATGAACTCATTAAACTACCTCCTGCATGCAGAATTCTTTCTTATAAGGTAAATTTTTCAAGTATGGTGCCTAAAATATTTTTTTGCTCTTCATATTTGTCCCTTTCCAACAAATCTATGATTTTTCTTTCGAGCCACATCACGGTAAAGCAAACCAGCAAAGCAAAGCACACAACTACGACACCAATTATTTTTTTCTCAGCTGCTGCTTAGTAACAATGAATGTTTATTGTTAAAGTACCTTACCACCTTTAAAACCCTAAAATTAGTACAAAACTATAAAAAAATGTTTTGTTCCCAGAAAAAGGCTTTGGGTGTCTAAAGTACATGCCAAATTAAATATGAATTTGTTATCATTATCTAATCAAAACCAAGATATTTCTGTCACCTCATTATGATTTCTACTTATAATCATAAAAGATACGTTATTACAAAGATGCCCTTGACTATTTTTAATCTAGAATTTTAAAATGCTATCTTTCTCATGCCTGTCCCTTAATAAAAGTAGCTTAAATGAATGGCATCATCATTTCTTGCCTAGTTGTAACTATTAAGAACTCAGAAGCAAGCAAGAAATGAGTGTACTACACAAAGTACATTCTGTACTGTGAATTATTCTCTGAGCTGTTACCTGTTTGGACATAATTTTAAAACCTGCAATTGCTGATGCCAGAAACCCATCACAGATTGTCTGTACCACTGTGTTCCTAGTGGTTTTGCAATAATCAATTTCCTTTCTATTTGCATTTACATCAAACAATAATATGCAATGCTAATTTATTAACAATAGCAAGCTGTCAAGTGCTTGTTCATCCTGTGGGCAGCTTGAGAATTGAGTAGCAAAAGTGATTCACGGCAGGTGGATAACCTTTTTAAATCATGTAAATTTTTATATTTTCTAAAGAACCCAAAGACACCTTGCAGGATCCAAAATACTGCTTATGTACCTAATCTCCAGCTAGATATCTAAATTCAGAGAAGCAAACTAGAAAATCTCTACTTTGCTCTTTCAAATGCTGGAATCAATACATAAATCTGCATTTTTCAGTAAAAACTGCTTTCTGCCTGTAAAGCTGTGCTTTTGCACATGCCAAAAGAATCTGTTGCTTAGGCTGAGGAAACCTATATCCCGCTTAAACTTTTGTGATTCCCAAACTGGGTGATTCTTACAGCTATGTCCCTGGAATGTCCCAAATTATTTGGTGTATTCTGAAGCACAGCCTTGAGCGGTCCTGCTTACCATTGTTTAAAGGAAACAGCAGGTGAGGGGTGATGTTTAATGGGCCTGGGTATAAAGTGGGGCTTAGTTATCCTGCCTCCAGCCAGTTTGTGGGACACTGTCCTAACGGCCCAGTGACACGTTAGACAAAGGGAGACCTTTCCAATGCTCATTGTTGCAGCCGCACCACCCTACAGGCAGGGATGCAGAGGAACCCAGAACCGGAGGGGAGTTCTCAGCAGAAGCATAAATTTGTACCTTGGCAAATGGGCTCTGACTTAGGAACTGTTCTTTCCCTCCCCAGTGCTTCTGCGGTTTTCCCAATGGCTATCTAACGTAAAACACACAAAACCCCACAGGACAGGTAGCAGAGCCGCTCATTCCCCCGTCCTTCTCTTTCTCACTCTCCCCAGGACTTCTGTTTACGCCCAGCAAGCTTTGCACAGAGGGGCAGAAGGTGCCTCCTGCCAGAACACCGCAAGGACACTCAGCTTCAGCTCTGGGTGGGACCTATAGCTTCATCACTTTTCTCTTCCCCTCCCCTCTAGGACTGAACTGGGATCTAAGTTCTTGTTTTTCAGCCAAGTGTCCCCAGCACCTCTGAAAAAGAGTAAGTGCCAGTGCGTTCTCCTTCATCCATGTTCTGGGTAGAAAAGGTAATCTGGCCATCAGCACATGGTTTCCTTGCTCACCTTAATCAGGTGACAACCTGGTGTTGCTGGTTCACTTAACCAGAAAACCAAGTCAGGCAGTAAATCCTGTCAGCGAAGGGGCTTCTCTTGCACCATTCTCTGTGGTCCTTCGCTTAATTTGGCACAGGTCTTGTCATGGTCCTGCCTGAAACTCAGTCAACTCAGAAAACATTGTAAATTCTACTGCAGAGCATGAGGTCTTTCTTTTAGACCTGTTCTTTTATTCAGACTTTCTGAACCACAGACGATTCACAAACCAGTATCATCATATGTCAGATCTTCAAATGATATAAATTGGAGTTGCTCCATAGAGAGGAGTATAGCTATAATGATTTCGAGTGTCTAGGGCTTCATACTAGCAATGTAACCCCTTTGGAGAAGCATGGACAACTTCTGTCACAGACAGCAATTAACCAGGGCGTGGGTGGGCTGTCCAGAGCTTTCCCCATCAAGACAAGGCAACTCTGAATGACTTCACTAATTGCTGGGTTAGTCAAGACACTTTACCAGTGACTCCTCATATTCAACAAAAAAATCCACGTCTAGCAACACTTCTTACATTATAATTCTGCCATGCTCCTAATTTTGGCAACTAAACTCGTTCTCTTCTGTGTCGTACCACCAAAATCAACAATTTAATTGCATATAGGGAATTCAAACATAGGCTTATACCTACCTGGAAATGGTTTCGTCTTCCATCTTTCAAAATAGAAGCCTATTATTTATGAAAATGCAAATACTTTATTAACAGAAAATGCAAGTTCTTCTAGTCCAAAACAAGAACAGAAAAAAAGAGCATTTTGCTGGTTGGAAATTGCTAAATCGATGACGAGGTTACGGACGCCCCTACAAAAAATTGAAGAGGGAATGTTATTCAGCAAAATTCAACAGGCTTTTTCAAGCAAAGTAAGATGGAGCCCAGACTAACAGGTAAAATGATTTCAGACTCCTCCCCTCACGCAGTAAATACCCGGTGCTGATTTGGGAACTGACAGGTTTCCATAGGGAGAGGTAGTGCACAGCTGCCCTGTCCCCGAGGAGAGAGCCAGCCCACCCGTGACGGACATTGTTCCCCACAGGGAGAGCTGAGTGGCAGCACGAAGTGACCAGCAAGGCTCCCTGCAGCTGTAGCAGCTATTTTCGCTGGCATTATGAGTGTCATTTAGATAATACAAATATAACTATCCCATTACTCCCCCAGAACATGCTCATAGCTGAACCACTGAGGAACTGGCAAATTGCTTTAAATTCTCTTTGCTGAGAGCTTATTGCTCACAAGGGACTGGTTCTTCCTCTCTGTTTCCAGCTGTTAAATTGCCTTCAAAGACACTTTTCCACATAAGCATTTGCTGCAGTGACTTCAGAGGAGTTGAGGAAGTGATGTGGTGAACGTTGCTGTAGTCCAAAGTATGTGAAATCTGGAAAAACCCTGTTTTTAAAGCTTTTTTTGCAGTTGGGAAGTTAGGCAGTACAAGTACATTCTTTACTTTTCAAAGTCTTTTCTGAGTATGCTTTACTACTAATCCTACCATTCAGGGCAGAAATCCACCCCGTCAAGAAAAAAGATCATATTTTCACCAGAAAAGGATTGGTTGATTGTGACACCTTCGATAAGCTGAAAGGGCTGAACTATCTCCCAACAGCTGGTACGTGCTGAGGGTGCTACGGTAGTTGAATCTTAGGCATTCGTTTACTAAAGAGACACAACACCAAAATAACCCTGTAAGAAGATCTCTCCCCAATCCCCAACTATCAACACAATGAAAGAAAATTGCCTTTGAAATTCCAACTTCATTGGGGGAAAAAAAAAGTCAATACAAACACTGTTTTATAAGAAAGTGAAGATTAAATTCAGAGATGAACTTATATTTCTATTTTTTTAAAAAAAGGTACAAAATGCTGATCTTCCGCATGCAAATATGCACCTACATCTGTAAACTGCATGTGGGCAGACTCACCAGATAGAGATTACTCATCTGGAAAAGAAAGGTGAACTATTTGGAGCTTGAAATTCTCGTGATACTTTTACACCAAGTTCAATATTATTTTTTTAATGGCAAAAGTAAAGTGTGATGTACTTTAAACAGACTTTATAAAGAACACAGGTCATTAGAATAAATTAATATACCATGTGCAACATAAATATGATACCTTAGTGCTACGTAAACACGGATGCTCAGCACTGCACGAGGCAGGCAGGTGAGGAGGTAATGCCCTCAAGCACCAGCTGTAACGGTCCTAACAGTAGGGTGTCCATCATGTTGATAACCATTAGTATGTCATGCTTTGCACGCATCACAAATCAGGCTAGAAAAACTGAAGTGTGCAAGGCAGCCAGTTCAATGTTCGTCAGACGACCTTTTCCCAAGACCTGGAAGTTTCACAGGTTCCCTGCACTGATTTCCCTGCCAAAGTTATCCCTCTGAATACCTTCTGATCCCAGCCTCAGACACTGTGAGAAATGCAAAGTACATCCACTGGCCAGGGGACATGTTGCAGAAAGGACAAACCCCTGGAAAATAGTGCTGTTCCTAAAGAAAATGTTAACATTGTTACAGCTGCATGTTGGAGATAGAAATAAGAAAGAAAGGACTGAATGTAACTTTTCCCTTTGGTTTGCTGCAGTAGGGGAGATCCAGCCAAGACATTAGGCAGCAGATCAGTACAATAATCTGTAAAGACTGCTATCAGGGGCACCTCATTTGTGCATTCAGTTACTAAATAGCTCTTTCCACTCAGCCATATGGACATCCTACTGTGTTTGTGTAATTTAGACACAAATACACAATCCTAGTGTGAGTCACCACAGTCTCCCTCATGTGTTATGAAATCCATTAGACTCTAGTCCCCAGCTATAAAACAAAACTAATGCTTTGCTCTCAAACACCCGCTTCAGTGTCCTTGATTTCCACACAAACTCACTCCAAGGTATCTTCTAGCTTTCAGCACGGCCCCTCCAGGATGGGGACTTCAGATGTCATTTAGCTGTTTGCCAGCCCTGGGAACCTCCAGAAGACTTTTCAGGTTTCTAGGAAAGTTAAGCAAGCCTCAGCTGTTCCCGAAGGATCCTCTGACACGGGGACGTCCAGCATCCTTGAAACACTCCTGAAATGTTATGCCCCTTCCCAAGAGAATGCAGCCCATGATGGGCTGTGTAGGAGGCAATGGCATAGCATTAGCTTAAATTAGCAAAACCCTCATCCTTTGCAACAGGATTTCCATTGTTTTCCCCTTCCCTCTTTGTAGTTATGCAGAGCAGTGAATTCAAGCACTACCACTCTCAAATGCAGTTGCTGATCGGATAGCCTCAGTAATAACCTGATGCTCACAGATAGCTCTTGATAACCTCTGAAGAGTTAATCGTAAGCAGGCAGGGATTCTGCCCTGTGGCTCTGAGTACCCTCTCATGCCAGAAAAATTAAGGACCGTGGTGTAGCCAGGGGTCTTCAAACAACCAGCCTAAGTGTCTCTCCACCACACTTAGTACCTGTGCAAACAGTTTTATCCCTCCTAGGTAGGCATCCTCGCTGTCGGTGTTGACTGCATTCATACACCGAAGGCTAAGCTAACCCTTTCATACACTTTTATGTAAATTAGTAGGAGTTCTTTCATCTCTGATAACAATGTGTAGTTGAGATTAATGGCCTGATTTTCAAAAGTACTTGTCAATAACTATGAGTTTCCTCTATTTACAACAATGTGTGACCTTTCTGAACGCACAGAGAGGCTGGCTGGGAGAAGCCAGTTAAAAGCACTGAACATCCTTGGCTTCACCTCTGATCAATATTCTTCACTCAATACGGGCACATGCTCATGCACTAACTGAGGGATCAGTGTTGCTGGGGTTTTTATAACTTTTCTAAAATGTAACTAAACATTCAAAACACGACAATTTCTTCTTCTCAATAGCTTGGGTACTAAATGACTGTTTTAATCATTTTTATTGTTACTGCCCTGGTACTTTCTCCAAGTTTCCTGTTATAGGAAAAAATGTTTTGTAGAGAAGCCTGATGTTTTTATCTCTAAGTGCTATCTGTTTGGGGTATTTTTGTAATGGGAAGCTCAGTTCCGCCCTGCTACAGGATCCAGTGAGGGTGGTAGTAACACTTGGAGGGTTATTTTGATATGATTATAAAGATGAAGACTATATCTCTTTATTTTTTAACACCCCTTTTCAGATGCATTTACAACATTCCTGAAAAAAGAAAAGCAATGTCATGCCACAAAATTGACATTTTTATACATCAGTTTGCTAGATACCACTGCTCACAGGTTGGTATAGTAATTACCTTAGTGACATTGCAAATGCCAGTTCAGGATTGGAGCAAAATGTAAGAGCAAGCAGATTTGAAAAAATAAAGATTTAGGATCCAACTCTGATACCTTTTCTATTCCTTGACTAAATATATTTCATTTACCCAATTTTATATATCTCATCATTATACTTAGAGCAAATTGTTGAATGTCTACTGCAGTTGAGTTCTGGGTCCTCATATGGCTAAGAACGCATTACTGAAGCTCCAGGACAAGTACCCAGGACTCTGTGGTAGTCCAATTGGTGAATAAAATCTGGGGTATTTCTCTTGTTACTTAATTTACAAGTAAACTAATTGTCTAATGTATTTTCTGCTCTGCATTGGCTTTTTTTGAGGGGGGTGTACCACACTCTTTATTGTTGGAAGTAGGTAACTGAAGCATGCGTGCTGTCAAGGAGTATATATATGGTAGGGTATGTATTTTTGCAACCCCAAAGAAGCCATGTGGAAACTTCAGGAGCCACAAATTGTCTAACAAATGTGTCGCCAGAATGTCCATGCTGAAGTGATCAACAGTTAACGAGTTAACAGACCTCAAAGTGTTGCAAGTATTTGGCTGTGTTGTATCCCACCGATGTAAAGACAGTGGTTGCATTTCCTAAGAATGACTGTCAGGTTTCATGAGTTAGACGTCATCCCTGGGAGAAAAAAAACAAAGGCAAGTGTTTTAGATCAACCGTCCAAAAGCCCCATATTCTGATTTAGGATATCCACAAAGCAGCACCGCGCTGGAACTGAATCAGCATTGCTGCTGCGTCCCACTGCTACGTCGCAAACACCTCGGCTCATTCCCCTGCCGGGGACACACATGTGGACATGTACCTTATGCTATTGGAAGCAGCCATGCCAAGGTTGATGCGGGAATTCATCCGAGTGACCGGCTGGCTGCGGCACGCTGCTGCCCACCACACGTAAAGGCAGCATGTCCGCCTGCATTCCCTTGGGGAGGCAGGGACTTCTCTCTCAGTCCTTACCCAGACACTGATTTTCCTCTAAAACTTAAAGGACCTTTGATATCCTAATATCTTTTCAAGCCAGACTGCAAACATTTCATTAACTGGTTCAGAAACCATTAGGGGAAGGACTGACAGACAGATGGATGACTAGATGCACAAACAGACTCTAGTCACATTTTCTTAGGAAACCAGGCTACAAATACAACCCAGTTGCACACAAACCTTTGAGTTTCTTTTCATGTCAATATTTGTTCAATGGGTACAACAGCTCTCTGCAATCAGGGTGAAGCGTCATTATTCGTTTACCTACCCCAGTGCTCATTTAATCACCTCCTACCACACAAAACCTAAGAAGTTTTTTATAAAATCCCAAAATGTTAGAAGATAGGACAGACAAAAAATAGTCATACCATTTTTAGATTTTTTCTCTCCGACTTTTTTGAGCAGAAGGCAAAAACTTTCACCAAATGACTCAGCACTGCTTTCATTAGTCTCTTTGACATCATTTTACAGCTCTATGGGGTACACGGAACAGTTGGCAGGAGCATTTTGCACCGTATCTGCTATTGCCTGTACAGCAGGTCATTTGGGAAGGCCCTGTGAAAACTGCATTGTAATAATGAAATGGAGATGTCATAAAACTGTGAAAGCAGACCCTTTCCTGGCTGCTAATCCATGTAAATCCAAATCTAGACTTATCTTTTTAGTAGAGAAAATGTACTTGTAAAATCAGGGCCTGAAAATGTACTGGAACAAAGCAAAGGAAACGGAAGTCAAAAGTCAAAATTCAGCTCTCTTGGTCTGTTAGGATCAGAAGAAAACAGTAAAATGTAGCTTGCAATGGAAGGGGAAAAGTCCTCCGAGGACTGCAGGCAGTGTTGGTGGAGGTCTCAGCATGGGGCACCTTGCGCAGAGGCGAGCAGGGCCTCTCTGTTTGCATATGTGATAAACAGCCATCATGTTCCAGTTGTGAGTAAATTCTCCCAGTAATGAGTGATAAATTGGATAATGGGAAATACAAGTAATGGCCAAGCACAAAGCCTTTAGGCGCTCCATCTGGTAGGCAAAGTAGAGATTGATGAGCTTCATTAAATGACCAATTTTAGCTTACTCTAAAGGGGAAAAGCACACTGTAGCAAGGGCCTGCGGACAGATGCACAAGCAGGGGCGCGAAGGTGACGAGCCAAATTAAAACAGTTCTGAGATTAACTGTAAAAAAAGAAATGTCCCGAGGGGAGTTTGTCTGTTTTCTTAATCAGCTGTATTTCTCACAATGGGGCAGAACTGGGCAGAACGCCATTTCATTTCCTGGGTACTTTCTATATCAGAACAAAACCCAAATACTTTCCAGGGCTTTCATGAAGTATCTGCTTTTCGACTGAAAAGGTGAGGAGTTTGTATTATTCTCCTTCTCTCTCCCAGTCTGTGCCTCTCTCCTATTCTCAAATCAAAATCGATAACAGAATTCTGCTCGGGACAAAAAAAAAAAAAAAAAAAGGTGAATTTATTGTGTCCTCATGAAAAGGTTTAGGTAAGCAGCGTGTTCCAGCAAAAATACATTTCTCTGAAAATGTTCCAGTCAGCTCAGTTTTTCTCATCTGGTCCAAACACAGAAGAGGATAACTTTGGCGGATTCTGCTCTGAGCAGGCAGCAGCGAGGGAGGACCTTCTCTGCTGAGCCACCCCGATGGTGCAGGGAGGCAGGTCTCAGCCAAAAGTGGCAGCATGAAATTTTAGGACCTTCTTTGACATAAAAAAAGGAGTGAGAAGGAGCTGGGAGGCTCCACAGAAGTCTGAGCGAAGACCCAGCTCCAAAATAAGTTAGAGAAAACTGTATATTTGTTAGCATAATTATGCCTTTAAACATTGTGGTATAAGCTAAAAATAAAG
This sequence comes from Aviceda cuculoides, assembly GCA_035590195.1. Taxonomy (NCBI): domain Eukaryota; kingdom Metazoa; phylum Chordata; class Aves; order Accipitriformes; family Accipitridae; genus Aviceda; species Aviceda cuculoides. The sequence continues at coordinate 34,395,247 of JAVJGG010000005.1, read as the reverse complement.
GCAAGGCAAAGAAGCTGGAACTCTGCCCACTTTATGCATTTCTGTCATGCTATATTTTCGTGTATGCATGACTTTAACTCAGCTAAGGCATGTGTTTCGACTGTGAGGATTTTTCAGGAAAGTCATGAGGGACTTAATTTTTGCATGATAGTTCGCGCTCTTTTTTTTCAATGGCCAAAACAAGAACATACTTTCAAAAGACTATACTGGGGGCCTGATGTTGCAATAACTTTAGCTATTTAAATTATAAATTTTGACTCTAATGAAAGCAGAAATTATCCTTGAGTGAATGATTAAAATTAAATGATACACTAACAGTATCTACAGAGTGTATTATCACTGCAGCAGGAGGAACACAAATTTGCAAGATTGGATGGCTGCAGATCCAGCATTCAAAAATCACAAAAAAGAAAAAAAGCATCATTAAGGTTTCCTCACGAAAGAATTCTGGTGTATTTGCAGAATAGAAAAGAATAATTATTGATGTTTGCTCTGCACAGACGCAACTATTCAGTCATTTAAGTTGGCCACTTCAGCAGCTTATTTGCCGAAGTGATTTTTTTTCTTACAGTTGTCTACCAGAATGCACTTCTGGGAAGAGATTTTGTAAGGGGTATTTCCAGACCTCCCTTTGCTCCTTGTGTTGCTTTCGATGTAGGACTTGACGTTGACATTTCATGCTTTGTCTTTTCACATCCTCTGCTGCTATTTCTGTCTACGGAAAAGAAAATCCAAGGGGAAAGAAAAAAACCTCAACCAAACAACTTCCCAGAGCTCAGGTGGATTTCCACCTTCTATTTTTAGAAGCAAGGCTGGAAGAAATCCCTTCCTATTACTGGTGCTGGGGAACTCGGGCAAAGGCTGCATGTTCGTGCCTGCTGGGATGGGATTGAGGCAATAAGGTAAAACACAGAAGACTGGCATTTCAACAGACATGTCTTGACATCCCCAGAAACAGTATTTCTTGCAGGTACAATCTTTTGTACTTCAGATGCCACATGTATGGCAGCTGCGTGTCATCCCTCCTCGTTCCCTTTCTGTGTGCTACAGGACGCCGAGAGCATCCTCATTTTCCACTGAGGGCTTGGCACAGGTATGAAAGCACCGAGGTACAAAACCACTGCCGTGGGTCTAGCTCCGTGGGAGAAGATGATAAGATACAAGACACATGCTTCCTCCTGTGAGTCAGGGTAGGCGTTCAGGCAATAAGCCACTGCTTTCATGGACTTTAGAAATCTAAGGCCAGAATATGATGGCAGTACAGGCAACGTGAAGACAGAGTAATTGCTTGGTTGCCAAAAGATACATAGAAAAGTCCCAACAGCATTAATAGAATGAGGATTTTGCCCTTACACTCTTCATTCTAAACATTTTCCTACCGCAATTCAGGTTGCCACTTGCATAGCAGTAGGTGGTACAGACAGTTAGAAACTATCCAGCCTAGAGATGGGCAAGAATGTTCTGGATGCCTGAGTGCATAGCAGGGTCAGGGAGCTGAGGCTTATGCCAGGATGTCTCGGGGGCCAAAACTTCACTGCTATTGTACCCAGATTGTCCCTGTTACATCCTCAGCAGCTGCAGCCGAGTCTGGAAAGCTGTGGAGATGCCTGCTGAAACCAGAATCCTGTAGAGATGGAGCAGAGTTAAATTAATTTTTACATTATTTTAGCCAAGAAAAAGAAATGTATTTTTAAAATAAATAGCGCAGCCTTTCATGGCTTGAGATTTATGCCTTCATAAATCAGTGTCCTCTAACGTTGGAGAAAACAAGGTTTAAAGTGGATGGCAAGGAGGGGCAAACCTGGCATGACGAAGGACCTAGTTCTCAAGGAGCAGCAGAGTTGCTGTGGACATGGTGAGTGGTCCCTCCACATTGCATAAGAGTGGCTTGAGGTTCCCGACATTGACAGGATACGCTCAGAAATTCTCGGTGCTGAGTAGTAGAAGAGTTGTTAGTGTCAGGTACCTGCACGTGTCATCTAACAGCACTTAGACATCTAACTAGTTTGATTAGTGGGAGCCTCATCGAATTCTCACAGGAAGAAGTTTCTGGAAAGCTTTTAGGGTTCACAGGAAGACCCATGCCTTGGGGAACTGCACGTTTGTCACAGATTTCTCAGAAGGGCATTTAACTGCTCTTTCTCCTGAGGTTGTAGTTCTTCTGATAGCCAGTAATTCATATTTAAAGACATTGCCCATTATCCTTCTGCTGAGTGCAAATAGAAGTTCCTAATAATTACTTCTATTCTACTCTTTTCTTTTTCTAAAAGCTGATAATGTCCCACACTGTATCATGCACAATTCGGTTTTGGACTACAGCTGAATTTCCTAGGCATTACTGCAGTAAAAAATGGTCTGTTTAATAATAGATAGTTCAAAATATTGAGAAACAATTTTAAGATTTCTTATTTTAATGATTATAATAATGTGACTTTGATTAGGTCTTCCAGGCAGAATCTGAAGTGCTATCTGAAGTAATATATCCAACACTAAAAAATAATTATATATAAAGTGATCTTGGGTTGATGAAGTTTGCCATGCAATGGCAGCTAGCTACAAAAACACTCTGACATAATTTTGTGGTATGTAAAAAAAAAAAAGAAGAAACTAATAGCTGCTCTACAAAATCTTTTACCTATCCACCCCATGTGTTTTCTTCCCCTGTCCTGCTGAGAAGGGGGCATGACAGAGTGGCTTAGTGAGCACCTGGCAGCCAGCCAGCCAAGCTCAACCCACCACTGAAGCATTTGGTTTGAGGCGTCATGTTTGAGCAGACCATAGTGCCTGACTAATCTAATGGCCTTCTATCATGGAGTGGCTGCATCCAGTTCTGGGATCCCTAGTACAAGGACATGGACCTGTTGGAGCAAGTCCAGAGAAGGAACACGTAGATGATCAGAGGGCTGGAGCACCTCTGCTATGAGAGTTGGGGTTGTTCAGCCTGGAGAAGAGAGGAAAGCTTATTGAGGCCTTTCAGTATATAAAAGAGGCTTAAAAGAAAGATGGAGAGAGACTTTTTACCAAGGCCTGCAGAGACAATACAAGGTGCAATGGTTTGAAATTGAAAGAGGGCAAGTTTAGGTTGGACAGAAGGAATAAACTTTTTGCAATGAGGGTGTTGAGATGCTGGAAGGGATTGCCCAGAGAAGTTGTGGCTGCCCCATCCCTGGCAGTGTTCAAGGCCAGGTTGGATGGGGCTTGGAGCAACCTGGT
>JAVJGG010000005.1:34370294-34391934 GCA_035590195.1 Aviceda cuculoides | reverse complement strand
TTCAAGGCCAGGTTGGATGGGGCTTGGAGCAACCTGGTCTAGTGGAAGGTGTCCCTGCCCATGGCAGGGGAGTTGGACTAAAGGATTTTAAAGTCCTTTCCAACCAAAACCATTTTATGATTCTGTGATTCTATGATAGTGAAAAATACTTTCAGAATTAATTTTACCATTTCCAGCTATTCCATATCAATACTTAGTGGTCAAGATGATGATGTTATAAGAAGAAGTCAATATCTATTATTAGTCATTTAAAAACAACTGCTAATCCATATTTATTTTCTTCTTTGATGCAGTACACTCAAGTAGTACATGAAATACGAAATAGAGTTTTCAAGATTAGAAGTAAAAAGTATTTTCACTGAAACAGATGGACAGAATAAATATTTACAAGAAGTCACGAAGTAGAGAATTATTAATATTTCAACAAACCAGAATAAAGTAAAGGTTCTCAAAAGGACATCAGGTGCTAAGCAAAGGGAAGCAAGTTAAAGTTGTTTTCTGCTGTGCTGAGTGATTATTTGCTGAAACCATAAGGTAAAAAACTAAAATGTCAAAAGTAGAAGAATCTCAGAAAAAAAGCAAAAAGAAAGGAAAATAACTGCAGCAAATGAAAGATTAAATAAGAAATATGTAGCATGACAGTACTTTGACAAGTCCACTGTTAACCAGCTACTAGTTGCTATTATGAGTCTAATTAAAAGTAGCATAGTTTTTTCATGTTTCCCCAGTAAAACACATAATTTTCCAGGTAATGTGGGAACCCTAAAACAAACATTGCTAAGTTGGTCCATTAGTCTTTAGTTTTGAACACAGAGTTTCTGAATTAAGCCTGTTTATTATAAGTATTTCAGGAGAGTTTCAGAGCTATTATCAATACAATAATTGGATATAGAAAGTCTGGATTCATACATTTAATGTAATCAAGCTGGTTTGTCCTTAAAATTACAAGCTTTAGAGAGTCAAACACATGTGTCTAGAGAGAAGCTGGTGGAATCAGTATGGATCTGAATTTTCTTTGCTAAGTAATAAATGTTCACAAAAAAAGTGAGTTTTAAATCATAATTTGATTTGCGTCACAGTGAGCTTAAGCAAATTGTGGTGCATGGTAGTCAGCCAAAAAGACCACAATTTAGTACAATCAAGGTTTTCTTGATTTGTTACAAATTGAGACCATCTATGAATGCCCTCAGTAATTCACTGTGCTTGCTTTCAAGACAGAAAGCAATTTTTCCTTGCTAACACTAATTCTGGGCTGCAGTGATAGAGGAAGCGGCAATTCAGTTGGCAGGTCAATAGGCTAGACCGTACCCTTTGTGAGCCATTTATGAAGGAGTGATTCAAGATATTCACATAGTTTCCTAAGCAAGCAGTTCTTTGCTTGTATCTGGGGCACAAATTGTCAGTCTTTACAAAAAATGGAGGTCTTCTCTGGACGTGACAGTGTGCTCCATTTTTCTATATTAGCCTTCAGGTTAGGGTACTTCTGAAAAAGCTCCTCTCCCCACCAAGAGAATTCAAGCCCCTCTCTCATCTCTCTGGCTGGGAGGAGGGTAATCTACCCTGACTGGAGACATCCTTACTCCTACTGAAGTTGGGTCACAGTGTAGAAGGTGAGCTAAATCCATGTAGAAGATGGCTGAGAGGCATCTGGATTTCATGAAGAAAAATTCTGTCAGAAAAAAAAATTCCAGGGACTTCTCACTTCAGGTAGTTCAAATAATATCAACAACCCTTTGCTACCTATTTTGTGTAATATCTTAGAAAGGAGTTCACACTGGTACAGAAGGCTTGCCTGTGGCAAAGACTGGTAAATAGATCTGTGAGTGGATGAACCAGGCTCTCGCACAATGTGATCCAAGGTCTCTGAATCCAAGGTACGGGCTCACCAGTTCAATTCCGAATTGAAAGAAAGTTTTGTTGTGGTGCACTGTGAGTCCTTTAACATATATTCTTTAGTGGAAGAAGTAGAAAAGGCTTAGGTTGCCTGGCAGGTGGCAGTTCAAATCAGTATAATTCCTGATAATGCACTTGGCCCAGAGGCAGGGGTGTGCTCATTTGTTACCATTCGCAGGCCCTGATTTTCAATTTCCCTTCTTCCTCCTGCTTTCCCAAAGACAGCATACGGTTATTCCCCCTTTCATCAGTACATCTCCTGTACGCTTGGCAAGCAGCTTGGACCATCACCCAGATGGGTCAGAGCCAGGTATCTGCTCCTCTTGTAGCAGGAAATGTAAAGCAAAGATACTCTTTGTTCACAGCCCAGTAATATTTGGGCTTTCAAGCAACAAAGGGAGGCAAGGACAAGGTGCGGACCTGCAGCAGCAGGAGGAATGCTGGAAGGGTGAACTCCACGGCTATAGGTGACGGCAGTCCTGTTGTGAGCCTCAGAGTTTGTCACTGAGGAAGCTCCTTTCCTTTCCCTACACCACCGAATATAGGCTGCGGGTATCTTCCGCTATTGTTTTGGTTTGTTGTTGGGGGGTTTTTGTCTTTTTTTTCAAAATGAAACTGTTGATGAAACCCTTGTTTTGCCACTTTTACACCATTTTGTAATAGAATTCACTGTCTCCACGAAATGTGAGCTTTCTCTTATCACACGTATTTTATCAGGACACCCAGTATCCCCCTTCCTAGCTCACAGCTTTGCTCCAGCTCATTCCTTTATTTCTTTTCTATGCCATTTCCTACTGCTCCAGTGTCGCTTTCTTCCAGTCTTCTTGATTCCTCCCATACCGTTCCAATTACTTAAAATACCTTTTCAGGATAAATACCAATTGCTTTCTCTCCATCAAATCCCTATCAACCAGGCAGTGTTAATACATTTACAATAGAAATGCTGCACAACCTGAATTTCAAAGAAAGGTAAAAGCCGTTACTCCCTGGCTAAGCTCTCTTCCAGGTGGAGAGCTGCCTGTTGCTTTTTGTCCTGTCCGTTGCTGATAAACAGCGGGAAGGAGCCTACCCTTCCTGCTCGTGATGTCAGCACAAAATAACATCTGGCAGCACTGTGTAGATTTTATTTCAGTTTAGTTTACTGTAGGAGAAAGCACAGTTTGTTACATATTTGTTTTGTAAATTCCATTTCCATTTTAATTAGAAGGCAAGTTCCTGCAATTTCCATCATAATTACCATCATCTGCTTACAGTCAGTATGATGAGTACAGCCAGGAGAAGCAGCTGGGTTACATTTGCTTTATCTTGGGTGGAAATGTTTAAATAGATAACTATTGGAAATAGTTCTGCAACCACTCTTTTTGAGACAATATCCATGTACAGGAGTTGCTTGATGGATTGTTTATAGTAGGATCTATGTATCAGGGAAGAAACAGTTTAAAATGTGTCTCTGGATGTATAACAATGGTCATAAGTAGAACTCATTTTTCTGGCTTTGTTTTTTGTGGAGAAGATAGTATTGAGGATGCTTATGTTTTCTTGGGAAATGACTTATATGGGTAGGCACATATTATGGATTTATTCACTATTGAATTTTATGCCTGTGTAACTCAATTGAGTCCAGAGTTAGAGCGATACAGCAGTAAATCAGACTCTATTATTCTTAGTTGCTTGTATGGAGTCACAAGCTAAATTCACTGTGATATAACCAGGAATATGTGTGTGGGAGGGTGCTTTAAAGGGGTTAATCCCACCCACTCAGGCTCATTCTCTCACGGCCTCCTTTCCCTCACGCTATCATGTCCGTATACCTACAAGCCCCCAAAAGTGCGTGCCCGAGGGCCACGATCAGTTGTGTGCAACAGAAAGGACAAAAGGCTCTGACTGTTGAGGCTTCGTGTCTTTTCACTTTCTCTTGGCTAGTGACGACAAACCAGTTTTCTTTTATATTCTTTAAGAGTTGCAGCTGTTACAGCGTGGCCCTTTGCTTCATGCTCGCATGTCTTTCAGACTCCACAAATCTTAGGCAGGGTTGCTGCTTATTGTCTGCCAGACTTGGTTGGAAATACATTTTTGAGATACATAAATCTTTACAGTTATCGTCTGTTTTCCCACTGGGCTGGCAGGGAAAGGAATGGCATACGTGATGTGCTGTAACCTGGCTGCTCCCATCCTGTGGTCAGAATGCAGGGTCTTCTCCTAACAAGGCATCTCTGCTGGGCTCTCGGCAGAGTGCAAGTCTTCGGGGAGTGAATAAGCACCGTGTTCCTCAACTTGATAGGCAGGGAACAGTCACTGACAATATAGGTCAGTTTTTAATGCTCGCAGCAGCCTTAATGGATTTTTAAAGTCTCTTCAACTATACCTCCCTCTAAAAAAAAAAAAAGAACTAAACCCCCACGCACCAAAGGGAAATCTTCCCAGTAGCACTCAATGGTGAATAGGTTTGGGTCCCTGATTGATAGTGGACTTGATTTTTTTTAAAAAAATTATTTTTTGCTAGTGCTACAAATGTATACAACCAGAGGCAAAGAGTATGTAAAAATATTTTTTTTAGTATTATTTTAGACAGTTTTTAATAAGATTTGAGCAAAAATTTAATACTGAAGGCAAACTAAATCTGAAGTGCTATTTAGGACTCTAATATATGTTCAAATGGACATTTCCACTGCCTGTATTGCTGGCCTTAAATTATTCCATGAATGTCTTTAAGTTTTTCAGTGCTATTTGTTTCATGTTAACTGCCATTTGCTAAAGATAAAATTTAAGAAATTTGTTTATTAATTTTGTGTCAGTATGATTGCCACAGCCTCCTATTACAAAAATAAAGAAAACTTTCTAAATCACTTTGGTTACCATTTACATAATGTTTTCACTGCACTCACCATTTGCAATTGTGATTTGTTTGGAAACCTCTTTGTGTGGATGTATTGAAGCAGCTAATCTGAAGTTAACCATGTAGAAATTGATTGTTTAATTGAATAAAAGCTGCAGGATTTTGATCAGGATTCCTCACTGCAGAAACATGAAATATCTGAAACATTGTTGATCGCTGGACTGGCTAAATTAAAACAACCAGGTTTTCTTACTACTTAAACTCAAGCCAAGATCCCATAGTCATTGATATGGGATTTGTCTGCTACCGACACACTTAGGAAGATAAATGTGCTTTGGATTAGATAGAGGTAAAGAACCACATTTTTCTTAGTTATAAACCATATACAAAATATTTCAAACCAAATATTGCCTTCTATCCCATGGATTTCATAAAGGCATAAAGCTGGCATTAACTGTTGGAGCCATGCTAACAAGCTCCAGTCTGTGAGAAATGTCCCAAACCACATGGGAAAGACAGTTTTGATCATTCAGTGTTATAAATCTGATCCTATCCCTGCATTTAAAAAGTATGTGTGGACATTATGTGTCCCAAAGCTAATGATTAATTAGTTTGATGATGTGACCTATCTTGTGCACTACCTTTGACCTTGTGATGGATAGGGAGCGAGACAGGCTCTACCATCAGGAGAAATCGAGACATGAAGGATATTATCATATGAACTTTCCTATACATATGGGAGGAAATAAATATAATATACACTCCATTAAGAAATGTAGATTAAAAAAAAGCCACAGTTGTCAGATACTCTGCAAACATGACTGTCTGCTGCCATAACAGACTAGAACATCCAAAATAAGCATCACCCTGGTTTTGGCCACATCCAGAGGAAAGGTCAAGCATGTACTTGGGCATGTGCCTCAGTTAAGAGGTGCTCTCGGCTCCTGAGCTTCTGCAGCACCAAGAACAGAAAGGCCTGCCTTCGCCCCAAGCTATGATTTTCCTGGAAAACAATGTGGGTAAATTCTGTAATAAAAGAAACAGAGGAATACCTGCCAAGTGTTCCGTGTGCTTCTCCCTCCTCAGGATTTATCGTTTACTCTCCTTACAGCTAAACGTCAGGCATTTTGCTACTGTCTAAGCCCCTGACTTGGCTAGAAACTGGAGAACGTTAGCCACACCATCTGGGTCTGATACGAATGAAGCAGAAGGCAGCATTTTCAAAATGACGGAGTCCCAGCCTTCCAAGTGCTCAATCACTTGTATCTTTTCCAGTCTCACTTTGGTGAAGTTGATTTTTTTTTTTTCCCCATAAACCCACTTATTTTTCACAGATTGATGTTATTCCACCACTGAATGCTTTTCCCAGATGCATGTACCCTGGGGTGTCATGTGAACCTCAGGCAAAAACGATGACAAGCGCAAGCCTGTGGGACCCCGCAGAGGCCTCTGATCTACCGCTGCTGGAGAATGTCCTGACTACTTCTGATAGGCATGGAAGAGGCTAATTTCACTGTTGTTGAAAACAGTGTTTCCCAAAAACTCTCACTGAACTACACACAGAGTTTGGCTGGAAATCTATCACAGCTTCTGCCAGTGCACCATCTCACAGATGCTGGCTGGCCTGGTGTTCCCTGGTACCAGGGCACTCTCACCATATGCCATGCCCCCGTGTGGGAAAACACAAGTTTTTGCTGTTTTTCCACCAAAAGCCCTTTTGCTACAGGGTTTGGAAGCCCTGATATTAGAAGAGTCGTGTAGCAAGGTGTCTGGGAGACCCACAGACCCCCAGACCAAGCTGGCTTCCCCTCCTATCTGGAGGAAGCAGTAGAAGGCTGGACATCTTTGAGGTTAAGCCAGTGGACTGCAAAGCTCCTCACTCATTTGTTGCTCCACATGGTTCAGGTGTCCCAGCTCCTGACAGCACCAAGAGGGTGCCATAACTGGCCTTCAAACTCCACGCAGCAAGATCAAAGGTTTGATTTCACTTTTTAAAGGTTTGAATTAAACAGTGTCATTAACTTAAAAAAAGAAACAAAACAAAAAACAAACAAAAAAACCCCAACCAAACAAAGACTTTAAAATACACCTTTTTTCCCCCTAAAGTAGGAAATATTCAGAATTTTAGAATTTCCTGAAGAACATGTTTGTCTGATTACTAACACTGGACCAACTGAATGACAGTTCAGTATCATTCATTCCACCAGCAGCATTTAGAGGCTGAAGGGGAACACCATCCCTCCCAGAGACCAGGGCTAAGCCAATAGATATCCTGGCCCTTCCATAGCCTCTAGTACAAATAAAAGCAAAGAGAAGAAGAAAGAGAGAACAATTCTCATTGGTAAAAAAAGATTTTTACTTGAGCAGAAGGGTCAGTGTCTGAGGTTTCAGTGAAGCTCGTTGCCTTTCAGTAAGAAAACCCTAGCAATCTCAAAAATCAAACTTTTTTTTTTTTAAAAAAGCAGTTCTGAATATCATGGATTTCACCACGCGAAGTTCTGGTTCCTTCTGCTGGGGTCTAAACAAGCTCCTCTAACACAGGCGTGGGTTTTTTTCACTAGAGGTTGAATTTCTGGCAAGTGCTTCGTTTCACTCTTCCCAAGGCCATATTTGTTTGCAGCAAGATAAGAATTAACTTGCAAGGTAGCAGCCCACCAACTTTGCAGATAGTGATCTTTAAATAGGATTCTAATGAATTCAGAGAAGATTGGAATGAAGCACCACCAAACATTTACCTTGAAAAGCTCTAGATTCTTAAATCAGTTTCCCCAGAGTACATTTACAGTAGCTGTCACCAAAGATAGCTCATTGCTGATGAGCCTCAAGTGAACACTTCAAGTCCATGAGACAGAAGGTGCATAAGCAATCACATTAATGCTATCTAACCAAGCTAAATAGCATAAGACAATTTTAATTTGCATGCTGACAAGAGCTAAATTGCAGGGTTCACCTGTAGCAAAAATAAATCAGGTGGTGATCATTGCTTTTGCTTTTCTTAAATTAGCATCTGCCAAGTACACCATAAAAATTCTGGTCACCTAAAGAAAAACATATTCCAAAACTAAATGTCATCATTACTTCAAATTGCTTTGACTTATGATACAGGAAGCAATACTTGGTAGCCTCTAGCAAAACAGTGGCCTTTTCACAGTCATCTGCAAGAAACTGTAATAGTGTTGATAAAATATGATATATTTTTGTAATGTCACAGCCTTTCAAATACTTGGAAAAAAATCCCTGATAACAGATGGAATGTTTTTTGACATTAAAATATGCATTTTTTTACACGTGGCAGTGAATGAGAAAAGTGTTAGCTTAATAAATAGTGTGCTCACGGGTACCAAGTAATTCCAGTTGGCTTCTTTTCTGTCAAATATTCTAGCTTTATGATGTTAACACAAATTAGAAATGGCCAGTAGTTTTCACTCTGTACATTGCTGTGCATAAAGGTCTCTTATATAACATCTCTGGATGTTCAGCTGTATAATATAGCACCACTGACATAGAAGTAACATTACCTATATATATTTTTTTAACGTAGCTGCTCCAAGGAGCTGCTTCAGAAAGGAATAGATCTCCTTGGGTCCAAGTCCTTCACTTTCCGATAAACCTGCTCACAGCTGAAGATGTTGAAGGTTGTTTTTTAAAGGAATGGGGTTTTGGGGGGAGGGAAACTGTTGATGGGAAAAAAAATGACTCCTCAAAATCAAAGCTTTTCACAGGATCATGCCTGTTTGAATATAAGTTCCCTCTGTGAAATATTTCTCCACATCAGAGTGGAATTTCCCACAGAAATCAAAGCAATACAGCTGTCTGCATGCTGAATTGGCTCGCTCTTGCCCCGGGATGTGTATCACCGCTGGTTTATTTAATCTACTGGAACCTCCTTGTCTTTTTTATTTTTTTGCCAGAAAAATTTGGATCTTATTTTTTCACCCTGAAATTTCAACTTTGCATAGAGTGGTTTTATCTCCAACCTCACCCCAGTTAGCAAATCATCAGAGAAATTATTGGTGAATCTCTACTAGCTGCTACTGGTTTCTGTACAGCCTTTTTCCTTTCAGGCTTTTTGACTTGTTCTCAGTTTAATTGCAATACCATCTCTTTCGTACTCCTTGGCTGAGCCTTATGAATACTCTGAACCTCATTTCTCATTGATGTTAGTGCTGTAGCCACAGCCATTTCAGGCAACAATGGACTCCAGAGTGCCTAGGGAGAATAATCAGATAATACATAAGAACATTTTCAATGTCATTTTCCTAATTTGCATAAATTCTTTGCCGTTTTTTGGATGCACTAAAGGCAAGCATTACTGTGAGTTAATTAAAATAATTCCATGAATTTGAAGCAATTGTGCTGTTACATGATTTCATGTTGCATAATCAAAGAGCTTTGTACCGAAATCACCCACTTGATTTTTGTATTATGAGCCCCATGGCAAAACAGAAACTGAAGTGCAACCTCCCACTTCCCTCCCCCTTCCAGAAGAAAGTTAGAGAATTAAAAGTCCCTAACAAAGTACTCTGGTCTAGAAAGCAGACAGGGACTGTATCACAATTTACAATTCAATCGTTTTTATTGCTCGGTTTCAGCTTTCAACTGACAATTAGTTCATTTATAAACTGATACTGGGTGCTCCTTGTTACACATTCCAGAATTTAGGTGCAATGGAGGCAGAAAACCTCCCACGACACAAGAAGAAACCATCTAGTGACAGAGAGATGTATATGGCAAACCTTACCTAGGTGTAATCGTACAATGATACAGATGTAACACAGGCCTTCAGTGAAAAACCGCAAGGCTAATCTGGTATTTTGGCAGATAATAAAGTATATATAGGTCTAAAAGAGTGGAGAATCAAGATGATAAGCACTGAGTGTTCTAGCTAGAACTGTAGCATTAGTCCTAACATCGTTAGTTCATGAGATGTACCGCTTGGAATCAATCTCAATTTACCCTAAATCTACACATATATACCCCTAACCCACACTTCAGCTCTTTCAAATGAGTATAGGTACTATAAATGCCTTGCCTGGGTAGGTTCTTCTAGGAATCTGAATCCAAATGGAAGCTAATGGAGGCAGGAAAGATTCAGTCTGTCTCTGGAAGGATTTTAAGCACAACTCAAGTTGCCTGACAAAGAGGTATATTCATATTTTTCTATGCCAGACTCACAGTATGAGAACAGATACTAGGTTAATGAAGATTCATGCAGCAAAATCAGACGCATGCATCAAGGACTTCCTGTAATCAGATATTAGAAGTTATGGTTTCATTTCTTTTCCCCTTCAGCAGCAGTGAGACAGAAAGATCAGGCAATTACCATATCCTTTTCTAACTGTCTTCTATAGCCACAGCTGAGCCCTCACGTACACAGCATTAATCTCCTTTTTAAAATTAATGAAGACTAATTAAGGAAAATAAGCCTCCACATGGAAAAAAAAAAAAAAGTTGCTTTTGTGTAAAGGTAACTCTAGTAACTACCGCAAAATGCCATTCCATTGAAGAAAGCCATAGACAGTAACTAACTGTAATATGAGCTGATGAATGGTATCTCTTTCCAAGCAGATCAGATAAGTGAATCAAATGCTAGTTTTAACTCTTACTTTAAATAGGGTTATTAGTAATAAAAATGGTATGAAACTGCTGGATAATCTGAGCTAAGTGAAATCAAATGATGAAAGAATAGAGAAAAACAACATTAATTGAGATTTAAAGAAAATCTTACTGATCTATTTTACACCATATCCAGATATTATAAGGTTCAAATTCTAAAATTTGGAGCGACTAGAGAGGAATAAAAAGAGACAGTTTTTTCTGTGGGTATATTGACGAAGTTGTTTTCAGAAAAAGTATGAAACAGTTGCATACTAGTTATGGTATAAACCAAACCACAGAATTGTTCAGACAACTGTTATAACTTGTCCCTACAATGAAATATGTCAACTCATGAGGACTCTGGAGGTTGTCTAATTTCTCTCAGGTAACACTGAGTCAGTCCTACCCCACCACTGTGTATTAATATATAGGAATTCATATTCATATATAAAAATATACATATACTTAATAAGATATATATCAATATACATCAACATATATGTACATAATATGAAGATGTAATTTATATTACTATATAATATGAAGATGTAATATGTATATTCATATATATTCATATGTATTTTATACATATATAGCCACTTATATTCAGGGAAAAATCTGCTGGTATAAACCCATTTAAATATATCTTTAAGCTCATCTAAATCTGTTATCCTAATACCTACCATGTTATCTCTGTGATAAATGCTATACTCAAAGGCAAATAGGAGAGAGTAATTGTTGCCTGTTCATCAAGTAATCCTCACAGAATTCTGGGTTTTTTGGAAGTGTAGGGGTAGCACTACTAGCATGATGTCTCATAAATCAGATGTATGTGCACTGTGATTTGTCATTATCATTCGACACACGGCAATTTTTTTCACAGTCAGCAATCCGAACATCAAATCTGGGATCTCTAAAAGCACCGTGGGTTTACCAGACATCATTCATGCCAGCCTAGTCTGCTCTCTGTCTTCAAAGAGATATCTGAATGCCTAGGCAAGTGAAAGATTTGGTTTTTGGCTAGCCATAACATAGAATTTCGGATAAGGAGTTATCACTCATACTCAAGAAGATGAGGAAAATTGTGAGGTCAATGAGGAATTGGTTCAAAAGAAGATGCAAACAGGTGGTGATGAGGGGCAGCTACGAGCCTGAATGAAACATTTTTTCTGAATTTCTAAAAAAAAAAGCTATGCATTCCAGGATTCTCTGGACAGCACTCTGTGTCACACTGGCAGAGCCAAAGTTGGAGTCATCATCATCCTGATTTCAGAGACACAGAATATTTTGCAGGAAGAACTGCCTGACTTCAGTGTTTAGGATAGTATTAAGACATATTAGTACAGATTTGCAAAACTTTAACTGAACTGAAGTTTATTCCGTTCTGATGAGAATGACAGAAGATTGAGACCTAAATGTAGAAGCTGATTGTGAAATAACACAAAACCACCAATATCATGAAGCAAATTCAATCCTACAGTACATCCAGTTTGGTATTTCTACCAGAGGCAAGCAACTGTTGTTAGCTTTTTGCAAAAACTTGTGTATGTTTCTGATTGCCCATTGAAAAAAAAAAGAAGAAAAAAAAAAGAAAAAAAGAAAAGAAAAAAAAAAGAAAAAAAATTAAGCTAGGAAAAAAACAGAGCAGGGTTATGAGACTAAGGAATCAAAAGAGGATCTTAGGACACCAAAAGAGCTTGACTTGTTTTGTTTAACAGAGCAAAGACCAGAAAAAACCTGATGGTTGTTTATAAATACCAGCTGTTTATAAATAGGAAGATATAAAACAGGAGAAAAGAGCTATATGATTTAAAGGGCAATGCTGGTTCAGAAAATATTAAAAAATTAAAGATTAGAAAACCTCAGTGTCTGTTTTTAAAAACAGTTTCTAATCATGTGAGCAGTGTGTTTAACTGTTACAAGTTTCCAACTTGAGCACTGGGAACAAACAGATGACAACAAATTTGGGAATGATATTGTCTAATGTGTCCAAACATTTGCATAATAAGCAAACAATAAAAGAAAAAAGAGGACTACATATGGGTACTCTGAAGTAGGAATGAGATGAAGGGCCATCTAGCTACAGCCACTTTGATTTGATTAACTGTTTCTGTGCCAAGGCTGTTGCATGAAGGAGACTTGCCCAGGTGACCAGCTCAATCAAATGCAGAGAACATAAAAGCACCAGTCCTGATTGCCACCCACCTCCTTTTTAAGGCTCACAAGCGAGGGCTGCTCAGGTTCGAAATCAAGCATTTCCTTTCTCAGCATACATCACTGAAACTATATTGCAAACTCCGTCTATCATTTCTTGCAGTTAATGTATTCCTTCTCCCAGATGCTACTGAGCCATAACGCTGTATTTCATAGAACTGGTTTGAGCCTTTCCAATATCCTGAATATAAGATCCTGGCATCAGTCTGGAAGCAGAGCAGCCCAATTTTCTCACATTCCAATATGAGGTTGTTCCATGGAAACAGTGCACAGAAATTTTAAGTTAATTAGAGGAAAAGACATCAGTGATCTGAATATAAGTATCTAAAAGGTGCTTAGAGTACAGCCATAGCACTTTGAGAAAGCACTGAAGTCCACAGTCTATCCTGATGTGAATATTCTAGACATTGGATGAGTAGGATAAGATGTGAAATGGATGTCAGTTTTGGACCACGATCAGAAAAAAAATAGAGAACAGAAGCTATTCTAAGTATGAAACCTGAAAGAAAAGACATCAGATCAATAGAGTTGTTAAAACCAGAAAGACAAAATCTACCAAAGCATTAGAAAAAAAAATCACAAGAAGTATCTGATGGCAGGTAAATGTGGTCATTGAGACAATACTGGAACAAAGACACCCTGATGACCAAATAAGTACAGAGGTAGAAGCTTATCATTGGTAATGAGAAAAATGATGGAAGTAATATTCATCAGATTAAAGGCAGTTTTAAAGGAAACAGGCAGTAAATGAAAACATCCTCTCAGAATATGCTAAAGCTGCACTGGTCTAAAGTATACAAGCTGACAGTTAATGGGGTAAAAGTAAAAATGGAATCAAGAAATGTCTTGGTATTCATTGACTTTTTGAAGCCAGTTGTTTCAGGGAGTACTATGCAAAGCTGAAGAATTATATGGCGTTCTGGACAAGTTTATCGCAAGTGTAAACACGATGTACAGATTCCCTGCAATGCTTTAAGAACTACTGGAAAAACAAGTAAGTGGCTCAAGTCAAGGACAAACCGCCACTTTTTATCCTGCTCTTAAAGGTGGACATGATGAATGTTATGTGCAATGAAGAGCATAACATTGATGATGTCCATGTGTCTCAGTCTAGGCAGATGATAACACATGACCAGCACAAATTCATATGAATGACCCGTGTGCAGGACCTTGCACTTGACCTTCTTGAACTCCATAAGCTTCACACAGGCCCACTCCCCAAGCCAAGGTCCACCTGAATGGTGTCCCTTCCCTCCAGTGAATCAACCACACCACACAGCTTGGTATCATCTGCAAAATTGCGGAGGGTGTACTCAATCCCGCTGCCTGTGTCAGTGATGAAGATATCAAATAGTATTGGTTCCAGTATGGACCCTTGAGAAACATCACATGTTACTGGCTTCCACTTGGATATTGAACCATTAACTATAATTCTTTGGACGCAGCCATCCATTCAGTTCCTTATCAGTCTAACAGTCCATTCATCAAACCCATCTCTCCAATTTAGCAGCAAGAATGTTATGGGGGACTATATCAAAGGCCTTACAGAGGTCTAGGTAGATGACATCGTAGCTCTTCCTTTATCCCCTGATGCAGACACTGTGTTGTAGACCACTAGGTTAGTCAGGCATGATTTGCTCTTGGTGAAACCATGTTGGCTGTCTCTAATCACCTCCTTGACTTCTTTGCCTTCAAATAGGATCTGCTCCATGGTCTTATCAGGCATGGAAGTGGGGCTGACTGGTCAATAGATCTCCAGGGTCCTCCTTTTTACCCTTTTTAAAATAAAAATGGGCATGATGTTTCACTTTTTCCCAGTCACTGGGGACTTCACTTGGCAGCCACAGCCTTTCAAATGTGATGGAGAATAGCTTGGTAACTACATCAGCCACTTCCCTCAGGACCCTGGAGTGCATCTCTTTGGGTCCCATGGACTTGTGTGTGTTCAGGCTGCTCAGGTGGTCTGGGATCAGGTGAATGTCATGCCCACAGCATGGGAGAATTAACGTCTGTCTTCATTTTTTCAGGGCTGGGTGAAGGCACTTACTGACCATGTGTTGGAGGTGGCTGGAAATTGAATATTTGCAATCAGTTTCAATTTTCAACAAATTATATAATTTAAAAAATGAAAAAAATAGTTAGCTGCTGCATGATGACACTTAGCTGGAGGAATTAGGAAACTATTTGCTACAAAAGAGTTTGAATTGAGTCCATCTGTGAATTGCACCCAAGATAAGAAAGCCAAAGCAAAGGTTTACTTTAATAAAAGTTAGCAAGGCAGTTCTTGATAAATGAAAAGTCTTTTGGAACAAAAAGTTTATATAACAGTCTAGATTAAATGTACCATAAATGGATTGAGTTTATTGAGTTTTTAATATATTTTGGAGTAGGAGGATTGTGCATGACAGTAAAGCTGATGGAAGAAAAAATTATGAGGGTAAATTTACTGTTAATGAACTCAAGCTATACCAGCAGGAATGCCTTCTACTGGCCTGCCTGCTGACCAGCCCCATTCATGACATAAAGGCATTTGCCCTGGTCTTGCAGGAGCTTAAAAACTGTACATTTTTATCATAAAGTATTGTGATAAAGTAGAAAATATTTTTTATTACCTGTAATGATGTCTTACAGTTTTCTAAGGTTTTTTGGGTAAAAACCAAATAAACTAGAGCAAAGCATGAAGCAAGCAGAAAGAAGTTATCACTGTGACTCTTATACAATCACAGATTTCCCAGTAACAGGGAAGTCTTCTCCGGAGCGGCTAGATTGTTTTGTCATCTCTCTAAGGACTAGCTGTGATTTTTAAAAACATATATCAAATCCTCCATTAATTTCCTATAAGTTGAAAATGATTAAAAGATCCTGCGAGAGGTAAAAGTACGCAGGAGAAACAGAGATACAAGAAAACAAGCTGCATTTCCAGTTTAAGCTCCTAAAAATCTGGGGTTTAGCCCACAAGACATGTATTGTGTTACCTCAAGGTGCTGCTCTCAGATCTCCGTGCATCCTTACTGTTGTATCTCTCTTAAAAGAAAGGGGGACTTTCCTCCTTATTTAATGAGTTGAAGGGGAAGGATGTTGTGTGATGTTTGCCTTGGGTGGTGAGTAAAAGAAAGATGCTCATTTACAAAATTCCTCATGGAATTTGGACACTGAAACATGCTGTGTGGGATTAGAAGCACGTATGTTAGCACATGCAAATGAATGGGAATATGGAAGCATGTTAGTATCACATGGGAAATTATTAGTTACAAAAAATTAGGATACTGCTGCGTTAGACAGGCATAGGATCAACCTGGAGTGGGATCACCTTCAGAAATTAGTTTTAGTTCTGGCTTGGTTCACAGGTGAGGTGCACATGCGCTCCCTAAATACTATCTCCTACTGCCACTGCTGGAGGCATAACACTGGGCTAGACAAATCACTCGACTGACTCAGTGAGGTATTTCTTCTGTTCTTACAACTGCTTAATTTTTCGTTACTGACTGCAACATGAAGTTTGGAATAGTGCTAATGAAATCTGCCAGTAAAACAAAGCTGTCTGTCAATGCGGAGTAAGAATGGACTAACAAACAAGAAAGATCTGGGTAACCTCAAAGATGGCAGCAACAGAAGCGTCATCAAACTTATTAACACAAGAATGAAAACTCATTAATAGTTTGCTAAGGTTTTTTGCTTTAAACAATAGCTCAATACCGGGAAATGACAAAATGATATGAAGACTCAAAGATGCAGCAATGAAAATGTAGATGTTATTACAGCAGAAGCGTCTTCAATGGAAGTGGGAACTTATTAATGCCATCTTAGCTATACTTCTCAGGAATAATTTTTGACATTCCAGATACTGATGTTCAAGAAAGATTCACCCAGGTTGTACTAGTTTCAAGGAAGGGCTGTTAGGATCCTCAGAGGAACAGCATGCTGATCTTATGAGAGGAGGCCAAAGTTACCCTAGACTGGAGTCACAGAAGGTGATAGAGTGCTGTGTAGGAATACTAGCTTTAACCTAGCAAGCTTGGGTACTGCCAACAGTCCAAATGCAACAATAAACAATTTGATATGGGTTAAATTACTGTCAAGAAGTGTGCCCAGCAGATCGAGGGAGATGATTCTACCCCTCCACTCTGCTCTGGTGAGACCCCACCTGCAGTACCATGTTCAGCTCTGGGGTCCTCAGCACAGGAGAGACATGGACCTGTTGGAGTGAGTCCAGAGGAGGGACACAAAAATGATCAGAGGGCTGGAGCACCTCTCCTCTGAAGAAAAGCTGAGAGAGTTGGGGTTGTTCAGCCTGGAGAAGA
Organism: Aviceda cuculoides; assembly: GCA_035590195.1. Taxonomy (NCBI): domain Eukaryota; kingdom Metazoa; phylum Chordata; class Aves; order Accipitriformes; family Accipitridae; genus Aviceda; species Aviceda cuculoides. The sequence continues at coordinate 34,375,092 of JAVJGG010000005.1, read as the reverse complement.
GAAGGCTCCAGGGAAACCTTACAGCAGCCTTCCAGTACCTAAAGGGGGCCTGCAGGAAAGCTGGAGAGGGACTTTTTACAAGGGCATGTAGTGATAGGACAAGTGGGTAATGGCTTTAAACTGAAAGAGGGTAGATTTAGATTAATTCTATATCTACTAGGCCTAGTGTCATTTCATGCATCATCTGTGAGGGTGGTGAGGCACTGGAAAAGGTTGCCCAGAGAAGTTGTGGATGCCCCACCCCTGGCAGTGTTCAAGGCCAGGTTGGATGGGGCTTTGAGGAACCTGGTGTAGTGGAAGGTGTCCCTGCTCATGGCAGGGTGGTTGGAACTAGATGATCTTTAAGGTTGATTTGAACCCAAACCATTCTATGATTCTATGAAACTCTTCTCTCCCCCCTCTCTCCCCATGACAGCTGAGTTTCACAGTACCAGGAACTGGGTATTCAATAAATACAAGTATTGAGAAATGGTAAAGGTATGAAAGTTCATGCCACACAGCACTAGGGAGAAAGGAGAAATACTTGTTATCCCTGCTTTAGAGAAGAACAATAGATGCACAGAAATTGGGCTACTTGCTGAAGATCACTCACAGAGCCTGCAGCAGAGGTTCCAGGCAAACTTCCCTTGCTGCATTTGCTCTGTGGCTACAGACTAAAAGGGCAGCTTAGGTCCGATTGCAGGTCTCGGCACACACTTAAAATACTTAAAGCTTTTGAATACAGTTTTTGCACCTAGCTCCCCTGGTAGGAAAACCTCACTTATAGCTAGGTTAGGGATTTTGTTGCTTAGTATTAGCTGTCAGGGTGAAACAGTTATTGCTATCACAATGCTAAATGAGTTGAATGGAGATGGAGATCAATTGCTGAACAAATTAGCAACACTATTATCAAGAGGAAAGAAAGGAAGGTCTGTGAGAAACAGCGTATGCTTTGTTATCATGCAGTCCTAGGATGGAAGATATAGAACACATAGATCAAAATATAATTTAGACCTTGATCAAGAGCATCATTGTCATTTAGCTACATTCAGTGAGAGTCAAAGAGTAAAGAACTCATCCATATTTCTTTAAGCTGAAATTGTTTTCTTCCAATACGTGACTGGAAAGTCATTCAAGTATATTGCTTTATTGGCATATAATTCATGTGCTGACATTGTTTCTATTCTAAAAAAGTTAGTAAGCAAAAATCATTCTATAAATTACTTTTTCCTGGTAACTTTTTTGTCATAGCTTATTAAGAAAACTTGGATTAATGGTCCAAGAAATTGGAAGCTAAATGTTCATAAATGTTGATAAATGAGAACTTTATAAAAAATTCTTTAGTGGGGTTCCTAGGAATATTCTTATTAACTCACAATGCTAATGACACATTAAATGTTTATGATATATTAAGATGCAGAGATCCATTTCTCAACTCAGAAAATGATCAGAAGCTGAGGCTGTCCTATCTGTGCTTGAAACTTGATGGGTAAGGCAGGCAGTCTAGAAGTAGTTAATATCTGAAACGTGACGTTTGGGGTGTAAAGATCTTTCCCTGAGAGAACCTGTGATCAGCCAAAAGTGCCTATGGATAAGTTGTCTGAAAAGACTGTGTTCAATAGAATAAATTCTACAGATAATGAAGTGACATGAACTGTTCATTGCACAACACTACAGGGTATTATGCAGGAGGTTGTAGAAGCTCCAGTGGAAGCAATGCCAACTCTTGTGTTAAGCTGTGCTCCTCCTTTAGCTGAAGATAATCATGTAAATAACTTGTGTCGCTGTTCTTTGGTGCTAAGGAAGAACTACAATGCAATAGAAAAGATATTCTAATCACTACCTGTAATTACACTGAAATGAGAATTACTGAAAATCTTGAAGTGGTAATTATTCTTTTTTTTAGATTTAAGGCAATCAAATCAAGAAACACCATGTTCATAGTTTAATGAGAGAAGTCTGATGTAGGGAATATCTAAGAACTTTGAACCTACTGGAGCTTTAGTACTCTAATATTTTTGTCTTCTTTCTTTCACCCAAAACCATGTAGGACAAGTATTTCAAGTTAATCGTTTGTTGATATCTAAAAAGCCATGACTCTATACAAACCTTCCATATCTTGTTAAAATTAGATCTGTATTTTCTCAGCTTGGCTTTATTTGACTTTATGCTGGTTGGTTTTTATCTCTACAAGGTCTAGGTAATTGCTTACTCTTGTCACTATGGTTGTAAGCCAGAAAATTTGCATGTTGCTCTTACAGAAGAGTTCCTGTCTGAAATGAGGACTCAGTTGGGCTAAACATACTGTGCGCACAGTTATAGGCTATGATTGCCTGAAAAAGCCATCTAATTATAATTAGTGCCTTTGCCAAACATTGTTCTAAACTGTTAAAACTACTATAAAACCCTGCTGTAGTCCAAGTTAATTACTCCACACACTGATGGAGAACTGTTGTGTTGGATTCTGAAGTAAAACTCTGAAAATATTAGTCTTTGAGCAACTGAAACAGGTAACTGCTGAAGCTGAGAGACCCTATGCCGAACAACCCTGCCTATGTTACTGAATTTTTCAGAAGAGATCTTATGCAACAGATTTTCCCTGTCATTTGATTTTACAGAAAGAAAAATACTAGAAAAAGTAATTGAGAGCCTTAGTAAGCAGAGACTGAGTCACATGAGGCTCTAATCTTGACAGAATCCATAGGTTTTCCATGACAAAGGAGAGTATAGAGATTTTCACAAGACACTATATATAGTTCTGTTGAAAACTGGAAACTGTTCTTTACAGACTTGAGAAGCCTGTTATTGAGTGAGAGATAGGGTGAAGGATCATACTGCAGCACCATCATAAGGAAATGGAGCCCTGAGTCTGCAGTTCCTCTCATGTGGCTTTATTGATGTCACCAAGATCCCTGAATATTTGTCAGACTCTAGTTTTTTATTTTTATTTTATTTTTGTTATCCTGAAAGTTCAGGGGTTTTTTGTTCTTGTTTTTTTTTTTTTTCCCTATACTACCTGAGACCCCCAGAAGGAAAACTTCCCAAAGATCTTGCTCAGTCTTATGTCTTTGTTCCTCTCATGGTAATCCTGATCTCATAAAGTGTGAGAATGATGTCTACCAAAATATTTTTTCCTGTGATTGAACCTGGATCTGCATACCTTGGAAGAGTCATATCTCTAATGGAAACATATTTCTTAGACTACTGACTTTTCTTCTTTTGCTTTTTGTCCCATGTCTTTAAAACACAACTTTCAAAGAAATGTTTCAATGAAGCAGCACACCCAATTCCCTCTTTTCTTCATCTTATATTGAGGGATTGGTAGATTTATAATGGTGTTTTCTTTGGTTTTTTGGGGGTCTATTCTGCAAGTTCAGTTGTCGCATGGAAGACAGGTTTTGGTTGCTTGGTAGTATTATAAACATAATATTTAGCTCTTTGTCTAGATTTTTAAAGAGTCGGGTATTTACCTCCTTTTGCCTTTCACTTTAAAATCTGAAAACACCACTGCACCTTGTTGAAGTCTTCTCTTTCTCATGGTTTGCCTGCTGCAGTTTGAGTTCTTTGTTCTTTCGTGGTTGATGCTGTTTGCTTTAGTCATTGTATCAGATCAAAAAAGGAATTAAAGCTTTTTCTTTCATACTGTCATCTGTTGTTAAATTCTATTCCCCATATATTTCTCATTAATTCCCCCAGAGACAGGCTGATCCTAAGGTGGTTCTGCGATTTTTGAATTCAGAGGAATGCACATATTGCAGGAGGTCTTACTCTGAGAACCACTGAGAAAACAAAGGGATAATAAAGATTGCTTTATCTGTGGTTGTGAAATGGTTACGAGGTATTTGCTTCAGTAAGGAAGACTAGTCCTATAAATTTGACTTATTCTGGCTCAGCCAGTAAGTGTAACTTCACACTACTGTGTGTTGTTGAAAAGGGATGGCTTGCTTTCTCTCTCTCTCCAGGGAGAGTACTTCTCTTCTTTCCTTGCCCTAACTCTGGGCCAGCCTTTCACTGGGCTGTTTCAGCATAGAATCATGCTGTGTCAGAAGAAAAATAACCATGTCCTTTTGTCATATTACGCAGCAGTTCCTCTTAACTTCCTGCTGATTTGTATGCTTTGCAATGCTTTGCTTTTGAAATTTAGCATTCTTAGTACTTTTCTGTTAATTTCCTTTATAATAGGATTTTAATACACAGAAAGCAAATTACCTCTTTGGAATGTTTAAAGTCCTAATCTAGCTGTGTAAATCTCTCTTATTATCTAAGCATTTCCTGATGTTGATAGCTATTTTTAGAGTATTAACTTTTTTGTGGCTTTCACAGGAGTCTCGATTTGCATTTGGTGTCTAGGCATGTAGATGTTGGATCTGTTACAATATATCATTTAAGTGCATGCCTATTAGCATGAGCAGCCTTTTGGTCTGGAAGACTGTTGCAGTCTGTAAAATAGGGAAGGATGAAGTTGACTACAGGTTTTACCAACTGAGAAATTTAGTATAGTGAGTGAGTGTTAGCATGGCCACCTCTTCTGAAGCCATTTACAAGAAGGGTCAGAGGGAGGAACTGGGGAACTACAGGCCTGTCAGCCTGACCTCGGTACTGGGGAAAATTATGGAATGATTTGTCTTGGGAGCACTCAGAAGGCAAGTCCAGAACAAACGGGATCAGGCCCAGTCAGCATGGGTTTATGGAAGGCAGGTCCTGCTTGACCAACCCGATCTCCTTCTATGACCAGGTGACCCGCCTATTGGATGAGGGGAAGGCAGTGGATGTAATCTACCTTGACTTCAGCAAGGCCTTTGACACTGTCTCTCATGAC
>JAVJGG010000005.1:34333962-34370194 GCA_035590195.1 Aviceda cuculoides | reverse complement strand
GCCCCATCCCTGGAAGTGTTCAAGGCCAGGTTGGATGGGGCTTGGAGCAACCTGGTCTAGTGGAAGGTGTCCCTGTCATGGCAGGGGTTTGGAACTAGATGGCCTTTAAGGTCCCTTCCAACCCAACCCATTCTGTGATTCTGTGATTCTGTGATTCCGTTCTAAGACTGCTACCCACACTCAAGCTCTCTAATTAAAAGCTGCTCACATCTCTCTGCTGTTCACCCTGGTCAAAACAGCAGTAACAAGAAGAATTAGGGAGTTGGACTTGGTGATCCTTATGGGTGCCTTCCAACCTGAGATGTTCTATGATTCTATGATAGATATCAGGTTTTGCATAAGGGTATCATTCATAGTGACAACCTGAGTAAAAAAATACAAATACAGATAAAACTGGGAGGAGATAAGGTTGCTCTCATAAAATACAAGGTAAGCATCAGGAGAGCTTGCTACTAGGAGCTAATTAACCTACTAGACTATCCCAGAAAAACAAATAGGTGTTAAGTGTCCATGAATATACTTAGCCTCAAAATTAGAAAAGGTTTCTAATTAAGCATACTGAGATGCTAGAACAGGCTTGCAATCAGAACTGTGGGTCTAAAACCTAACTATTTTTAATATAGAGCTTGATTAGATTAAGAATAGGATTTAATGTTGAGATTGCTCACAATGACCATAATCAAGAAAGCTTTATATACTGTTATGACTGAAAGCAGGTGTAGATAGCATTACTGCATAGTACTTACTTTGTCTTTCCTTAAATGAGAAAACATTTCTTTCCCTTTTACGTCAAGGGTGAGGTGAACCCAATGCCTTGTTGCTAGTCTGTTCCTTTCATGATCTCAACTGATGAATCCTCATGATCATGATTTTGGGTGCCTGTACAGTAATGTATTTTCTCTTTAAAACTTTGTAAATTACATGGTACAAGTGAAAATATCCAACAGTTATAACTTCATTTCTCATTCAAATTCAAAGGACTAAAGAATGCAGATTTGTATTCATTCCATTCCAGTCTGTGCATAAACATTTTATTTAAAAGTATTCTGTGTTCTAAAGAGAAGAAAACATAATAATTCCTTCTTATTTACTGCAAATTGTGATATCTCATTATGATCCCTGCTCAGTATTTCTCCAGATACCATTGTGACCTTATTGTAGTATAAGTATCATTATTCAAGAAACAGAAAACTGTCAAGTCCCTCTTGATGTGAGAAAGCAGCTGCAGAACACAGATGTACAGAAGACAGACCTTATGTGCAAATTGCAGTTTATTTTTTTATTTATTTGTATAACAATATTCATACTTCCAGAGGAAAATAAAATTTCTTGTTCCCTACTACAATCAAAATGCAGAGGACAATTCTAGAATAACAACAGCAAAAAAATTACTTTTTTATATAAAGACACCATCTGTTATCTAATAGCTCTTTTCTGCTACAGTGTCTACAAGATGAAGGACTTTAAGCTCTTTCAAATCAGCAAGTAACAGTTGGTCTGAACAGTGGAATGGTAGAGGACACAATGCAATCCTTGGAACACATCACAGGGAAAAGATCAATACAGACAATAAGCCAACCTACAAAAGCTGAAATAAATGTCAAAATGCCATCTTTAAGGTAAAGCAAGTGTACATGTATATGCATGAGCATAGATGTAACATTTCCCTCTTGCATATGTGTTAGTGACTCAATCTCCGCCTAGCAGAATGTCAGTGTAACCCCCCTCCGTCCAAAAAACCCACCACCAAAAACCAAACTAAATGAAAAAGGAACTTCAAGTGTTTTTTTCAGAGGAAAGAAATGCGGTGGAGTCAGTTTCTGCTTTTAAACTAACATGGCCACAAGGACTATGACCTCTTTCTGAGAGGAAATTAGATTTCATTTGAAAAATCTGCCATCTGTACTATTTTGGATTTCTTTATATGGATTATCTTCGTGAGGTAAAGTCATCTGTACCATAATAGAGGATCATGTTCTCATTTACAACTAAGCTCCTTTACACTGCTTAAAGAACCTTTGCCATTCACTTTAAGATCTTTCTCTGCTGCCATAGATGTGTGAACAAATCTAGCCGAAACGGGATGTGTATCAGGCTGTGTACATACGTAGGGAACAGAGCTATATGGGGGAAACCCAGACATGTGGACTGAAGGAAAGATAACTAAGAAAGAGCAGGAGAACTAAGCCCCAATGTGTTAACACTGCAATTGCTGAATCAAGAACTTCAAGATAACTGGATTTTGGGGGGCGTGGTGTTTGGTTTATTGGGAAAAAAAAATATACAGAGCTGTAATACTTGTTTATTTTTCTGGACTCTGTGTAATGTGAACAAACATGTGCATTGCTAGATTTTATAAGCCGTAAAAATAAACCTGAATAAAAAGTCATTAACTGAGCTAGGAAAGAAGAATAATAGACTGGGAGTCTGGCCTTTGGGACTCATTAGTCTCTGCTTCTGTGTCAAACATCTAGGGAATGGGAAAGGATCTTTGGATAACATTTCACAAACTAATTTGGTCTTTGAGCTGCGCATTTCATCCAGCTGAGTAAATATTATTTGCAGCCAGCTGAGTAAGCCATTACATTAGCTATAGTGAAATTGCTGATTTTGAGCACTTTGAGTGGAGAAGGTCAATAGCAACAGGAAGAATTAATAGGCATGTGGCTTTTAGAAAGTTCCACAAAGTTTAGCCTCCCCACGTTTGGCAATAATACTTGGTTTGAAGCTAGAATCTGCAAAAGCAAGGTAATTCTTGCCTTGGGTTGCTGTGACAACCTTAACACAGCTTCTGTGAACAACCTGAAATTGTATCTAAGAATACAATACAACTGTAACTCCCAGCCAGACTTCAGGGTACAGGGAAGAAAAAGGAGAATTAAAGGAGAGGGTAATTTTTATGGGTTTTATTGTCTTTGCTAAGAGAATCTAGCAGATTTTTGAACAACAAAATATAGAATTTAACTTGTTTTGGTTTTGGTTTATTGATTTCTTTTGGTATTAGAGCTCAAGGTCTTCATTATCCTGGAAGGTTATGTCTACATTTAACCATTAGAATATTGAACTGTTAAACTCCACAGTTCATCCTGAAGTCTCAGCTTAGCTAGAGCACAACTTGGCTCCATTTAATGCAAATTAAATGTATTTGCTTCATAAGGAAATTAAAGCTTATCAAGGAAGAGGAGTGGAGCAGAGAGGAGAAAAGGTGAGTCCAAATTTAGCTGAGATATTTGTGCAGATCAAGAAGATGGGAAATATTCCTGAGGCATCCCTGTTCCACAGTTTAGACGTAGCCAGTGTTGACTTGAGAAGGGAAGTTACAAGAACTCATAGGATTAAAACGACTTCCCTGTAGTCACATAGCTTCCACATAAAATTGAAGAAACTCGACAATGTGTCTGTTCATCATTAAAATTACTGTTCAATTCCAAAGCCAGACAAATCAGAAGAAAGGACTCATCCGCTATATATTCAGTGACTGTTTTTACTGAAGGATTAATACATCTAAACACCTGAGAGTCCTCCAGCATGTCAGACAAAATCCTAATAAACTTATTATTAGTAATACTAACAATTCCAGAAGCAACTATACAAAGAGTAGCAATGGAGTCAGACTCTATGTATCATGAAGAAGCAAAAGCAGGCAGAGATTTTCTTCATAAATATTCATAAAATAGATTTCTTCATAAATCACCTTTCAGAGCAATTTGGGTATTTGGAAAGCCTGTTATACAGAGAAACTAAACACATAGACTTCGCTTTGAGAGGATGAGGGCCTCATGAATTGATACTTTGAATGTAGTTAGCCCCCCCTTTTTTTTTTCTGCAGACATTGTTTGTTTCCATTAAAGCTAGATTAAAACTAGGAGGAAAAATATTGCGAGAATCCTCTCAAATGTCCCGAACAGATCTGTTTCCCGTGTTTTCACAAGTCTGCCTTCCATCCCACTGCCCCTTTGCACACAGCGCACATAGAAATCCACTTCCAGCTAAAAGGGCTAAACAGTGAGATCATCATCAAAACAGCTGATTTTAAAAGAACATTGCTGAAGAAAACCTGATATTACACATTTGCACCAGAAACCTAAGCCTAAAATTACACTCCTCTGACTAGGGAACAGAAAATTTACAATTCATCTTGTGTCTAATAAAAGCCAGCTAATCCTCAACCAGATTTCTTACCCCTCTTCATATTGATTTATTTTATTTCATATGGATTCAGTGAATATAAAGGCAGGAACATGAAAATGCACAAGCCCAGGTGTGCTCACATTTTGCAGTTGCACCATAATGTGGGATTTGTGATGTAGTCCTGGATAAATAAGGTATATTAAAAGGACTAAATGAATTGGCAAGATTAGTTTTGTTTATGAGAAACACTGTCACATATTTCATACAAAAATGCATAGATGGTACTAGATGAATTTTGCAAGCCTATGATCTCCAGAAATCTGTTCTGAATCATTTCAGTTTCCTGATGGCAATTTCCCATAATAATAGGGACCGCAGATTTGCAGAAGCATTGTCATGATAATAAGCTCTATTTCAATGAAGAGCAGTTTTGCTCAGGTAAAAAAAAGTTCTGGAAAAAATAGTAGGTATACTCTCAAACTATTTTCCGAATTACAAAAGGGCACTCTAAAGAAAATACTTTCCATTTCCAATGTCACAGACAGCTGAAGGCAAAATCTTTAAGGGGCTTATTAAAAGCATTTTTAGAAGCAGTTTTGTGTTAAATGCATTTTAATAAAAGTAAAATGTATTCTTCCTTTATAAAAGCTGAATATCAAAGTTCAAAATTTTTGTGGAAGAGGTAAAAAGTCCATCCTGAGAGGACAATTAAAGTTACTGAGTTTCATATGATCCTGAGATGTTCCATCAGACAGCCATTAATGATCTCACCGGGGACCACGTGTAATTCTCTTTGTCTGTCATTTTTAGAAGACTGGGTATTAAACACTCTCTTCTATTTCTCCTCAAAGCTTCTCTGCTGCCTGCAGCTATGTGAGAGAGGAATCAGCAAGAAAGAAGCTGGGGGAGAAGCTACTCCTGTTCCTGGCTCACTGTGATATAAATAGTCTCCAAAGTCTGGTGCTCTGCTGGTGCTAGAAGCAGAAGTTTCTTCCATCTTCTCCACTGTGGAAATAATGCTTTTATCTCAATAATTCGCAGATGGTCCATTAATATTAAGGGAGTATCACCTTATAGGAGTACCCTGTCTTCAAAGAGCAGGTCTACGCAGGTCCTTCGTTCAGCATGGTGCCTGGACACGCTCCTGGCTTAAATGTGTGGGGGAACTAATTATTCAATACCATCAGTCAGCGGCAGCAGTAAATGGCAGCTCACACAGTAGCTAACTAAGGGCTGAGGTGAGGCTCTGGTAACCTCTAGATTATGAAAGTCAAACCGTGACCACCTGCCCCGCTGCCAGCATGAAAACATCGGAAAACAAAAACTATCCGGCAAACTGATAGCTTGAGGGAATGTGGCTTGTTCTAAGTGCCTACTTATTCAGCCTGTCTTGTGTCTGGTTAATGTGTCACATGTGGCCCTCATCAAAAGACAGCAACACACCATTTGCTTAGCAGAACTGCTGCCCAACATGCGCTTTTTTTTTTTTTTTTGTGATTCAAGGTGGGCAAAAATGTAAAAGGAAGATTTTAGTTTTTGTACGACATTATCTGAAGCTAAAGGAGCTGGCTAAAGTCGAACTGCAAAGGACATCCTACCAAGAAGGTGAGTCTGAGGAATAAGTGAGTACTCCAGAAAATGTTATCAATACAAGAAGAAACAAAACACTGTCTCCACCACATTTTCAAGGAAAGTAAGACGAAAGATGAGACAATCTGAAGTCTGCATTCAGAAAACAGGGGCTGCTGTTTGGGTTAAATTCATACCTCTCATGGTAAGACAAGCACTGAGGATCTTAGCTAAGCTATTCTGAGTACTAGAAAGGTATTTACTGTTTAATATTGATGGTAGATACATGCATATGCTGTTCTTCTTGAGCCCCTCTTTACAATCTTACAACCGAAGCCCAGTCAAAGATCTTGCTGAAATAGATCTTCACCTTGTTTAGCTCTTTCTGGAGTTCTAAATTGTTTCACATGAAACACAAAAAGCTGACTCCATCCTTTTGGAGCAGTGAGTCCAGATAAAGTTGTATAAGCACCAGGAAACGTCATCCAAAGCAGCAGGGACTGATCACCTGCTGGATATAGGGCAGAACTGGAGCACAATGAGCTTCCATGGGGGCTGAAAAGGGGCTGAAGCTTTTCTTGCGAGAAAATACTTACTGGGTGAAAGAGGAAAAGATATAACTTCAGGTTACAGGATTTTTTTTATTCTTTATTTCCATTTAACTTTTTCAACATATTTTTCCTTTATTTCCTTCTTGATGCTACACTCCTAATACATTTATTTGTAAAGGCAAATAAGTAAATAGGTAATATGTAAAATAATTCAGTTAACAATAAGTTACTGCAGCTGGTTTAAGAATTGTCAGTACAGATTCCAAAGGCAATTTCAGAGCAGAAATCCTGTAGCCATATTGTACCACCCATGCAGACAGTCCCTATTGTTTCACATGAAATGGTGTTTCCTAGTTCCTCTATCATCTGGTTACCAAGGCTTTTTAATTGTAGCTGCTGTTTGATACAAGGGAGCACGATGCTTGAATGAGTAGAAGGAAAACAGATTAAAAAATGAAGTCCTCTAAGGGCTTTAAACTGTTATTCATCATTCGCTTATCTTTAACAAAAGAGGACCCATCTAAATTATGCACGTACATAAGGTTTAGATTAATGCATATCTTATCTTCTTTTTTTTCATATTGCAAGCACTGCAAACATTATAAATCATGAATAATTTTACACCAGAGTATTCCCACCCACTGACTTCATTTGGGCTACTCTGATACAAACAGGCACAAGTAAATGACAGGCTTGCAGATTTGAGAGCTGAGCATGTAATTGAGTTAGAGAAATGGAAGACTGTTCAGGCCTGATTAAGAACTGTTCCTATAAAATGTTAAGTTAGAAAATGCTGATGCGTCAAACATGAAATTTCTGTTAACGCACAAGACGCAAAGGAGGACTCTCGCATGGAGAGAAGAATATCACTGAATAGTTCACTCCTGACCCATCAGAGCACTTACCTGGGCCATGGGAGGTTGATGCTTAAATCTCTTTTCTGCCTGATTTAAACTAAGAGGCATTAGCCAGACTGACTCTCTCCATTGAACTTGCTAGAGATTTTGTATACTCACAAACTTCCCTACACTTATTCCTGCACACAACCTTTGTCTACAAATGCCACAGTGGATTCTGGGCTACATGTGATCACTAGGTGCTGTGTTTCTGGGATAAGGTATTACAGGTCAAAACCAGTTCCTTTAGCCAGGAAAGGCAAAGGCACAGTGCAAGTCATAGCTTAGTCATTTGATATGCCTTACCCATTTTATTCCTGTAGTAAATCCCATTTTGACTATGGTGGCCCTTCTTTCCTCTCTTGCTCAAAGTGTGTTCCCCCATGCTATAATTTCCTGAGATTTGCACTTAAACTTTTGTATTTAAAACAAAGAGCTGGTTGTAGGAAGAACCTGCATAAAGTCACATATGAATGTCACCATTCTGCTTCAAAGATTATTTCACCATTTTGTCTCTGCTTAGCGCACTATGCATTGATAGGTATAAGCTTTTAAAGTTATATATGTACATAAAGAGTACAGTTTTATATGCATGTATGGGGGGGGTTATATATCACCACACTAAGTATGTATTAATTTGCACCTTGGCCAGTGCCTGAATCTTGATTAATTTTATTTTTCCCTTTTTTTTAGCGCAATAGCTACCTACTTCCACAGAGGTCAGAGAGGAGTCAAAGCAGCCCTGTTACAGAGAAACTAAACACTGCATCACTGCTTTCTTATCTAGTCTATTAAATGGAAAGCTTGGTGTTTACCTGTAACAGTTCCTCCTGGTCCTCTGCTTTATTATGGATAGAATTGAAGGAGTTTGACACCTTATTATTAGTTGTTAAGTCACAATGCCATGTACTTGGATTAATTTTTAGATTTTCACTATACTGTTTTGGAACTGGTTTATTTTAAAAATCAGGCAAGTGTGGAAATTCAACAGTACTTGGTCCACTTCACATGAAAGCAACAGTTATCTTTTCTTACCTTGAGCAATACTTTGTTTCCTTTTTGCCTAAAATGTGATGGTAACAAATCACATGAGTAATTTTCTGGTGTATTCAACAGGAAAAAGAAAAATTCATGTAATCAAATTTCGGTGTCCAACTTCAGAAAGGTAGAAGACTTCCGCAAGTTTCAAATTTTCAACCATAACATTATGAATTGGAGCTATAAAGGCTGTTATCCTTTCAAAAGAAACACATAAATATGCCTTGTTTAGAGTCAGCATGCAATTTTCTCATTGTATTAGTCCACTGTTAATCTTTCCTGAGACCAATAGTCACAATTACAACTTGCTTTGAATACTTAGTAGAATATGCTGAACAAGATAAATTGTTTAGAGTTGTTTGGACAAAAAGCTTTTTCCATTCTCTCATAACAAATTTACAACAAAATAAGTTACAGAATTTAGTAATATTTGGAGACAAATGCCTTAGCACAATGGGGAAAATGAAACATTTAGTCAGGTTTTCATTCTTAGGAAGTAAGTAAATACCGCGTATTAATTTAAGCATTAGGTTCCACTGAATACGTTCTTAAATATTGCTCTTTCGGTTTTACACTCACAATTTTTTTTTTTTTTTTTACTGTGAAAAAGTGATTAATAGCCATTTTGCTTTACTCAATGTTAGTAAGACAAGGCCAGAAAAGTGACAAATTTTGGCCACCACATTTTCAATAAAAACGTGAATAAACAGGAGTCCAGAGAAGTGCAACGATAGAAATCAAAGTCTAGAAAAGTAAGAAAGAATGAGAGACTTGGGGTTATTTACTACACGAATAAAAATTTGACTGCAAATGCATGAATACTTAAAAAAAAAAAAACTTAAAACACATAGTCTTCCAAAGAAGACTAGAACAATTTGTTCTCCATATTCATCTTGCATAGAGGAAGAGGTAATGGTCTGAAATTGCAACACAGCAGACTTGTATTAAACATCAGAGGAAAAGTAGGGACAGCTGGGAGCTGAAGTAGGTAACTAAGGTGGTCGTTGTGCTTCCTGGAGGTGTCTTCAGGTCCCAGTAAACACCTGTCAAGAAGGGTGTTGAAGTTCTTGAGCCTGCTGTGAGAAAAGGACTGAGAGGCTATACGATATTTCAAGGTCTTTCCAAATTCTAGTCTTTTAATTGCTTCAGGTTATCTACACAGCACAATCTAGCCAACTTGGACTTACCAGCAGTAGTAAAGACATGGTGATACGGACTTTACCAAAGCTTTACTTACCAATGCTTGTAACTTTACAGCACATGCTGTATCACCTATCTGGTCCCTTTTCCAGCTGCCAGCACATGTTACTGCTGTGTCTTCTCTTTTTAATAATGGCTACAGGTTTAAGGCTGTGCAGGTTACAATTGCTCCTCACTTTCTGAGAAGGCCAACCTGAACTCTACTATTGTTATCGAAGGTATTTTTTTTTAATCTTACACTTACACAGCACCAGAGCTACAGCTTGCAACTTCTGAGTATACCTGCTACTACTTGCACCCTTAGAAAAATATCCTGTACAGCCATCTATAATAATTCAAAATCACCTCCTGCAGACAAGAACTAAAGGCACAAGAACTAAAGAACAGACAAGTCATAAAGGCACTATTTCTGGCCCATTCACCTTATCTATCTCCTTACAGTTCCTAAAGAAAAAAAAAACAAAACCACAGCCAACAACAGAATTACGTAAAAAAAATGTTTTGATCCCCAGAGTCTCAGCTATGCTTGCTTTAACTAATGTCACCTCTTCTTGTTGCCATTAGGAACAGCCCGTCAGCTCACCCTGCCCCTCTTCCGTGGCTTCCGAGTTCCCCATTTAAGCAGGGGTGACGGCGCCCGACTGTTGACTAGTTTAAAGGCTGCTTAATATGTGGTAGGCATACATTTAAGATATTTTTCAGCCTAAATTAGGTAAAAACAATCTTCTGGTAAAGTGGCCTCATCTCTCTGCTCTAGTATTAGCTTTTCAGCCTTTCTATTGAAGCTGTGGAGTGGCAGAGCAGGGAATACATGTTTCTTGATGTCAGGGGAGAGCTAAATGAAGAGAACTAATTTTTTTGCTTCCACTCAGATTAACCCAAACAAAATTTCTCTTCAAGTCCCTGAATGAAAGCATATTAGGTACAAGACTAAGATGAAATTCAAAATGAAAAATATAGTTCTTTTTTTTCCTCAGGCTAATCTACGTATTTTTTCATTGAATAAAGTACAGAAGCAATACCAGAAGCCAAGACGAAACCCAAGGATCTGCTTCTCCCAACTGGCTGTTCTAACCATTAAATTCTGTCCTTTGCTCTTTAGGAATCGCAAATTGTTTCTGCAAAGGAGCACAAATTCAGCACTTGGGGGAGGGGGGGGAGGGAAACAAGAGGAGGGGAGGAAGAGCATCCCCAGGTCAAACCAGACTAAATCTGGTCATAAGGTAGTTCTTCTGTAGGTATAGACTAAGGTCAGTGGGTCAGTGCCTTTAGTTACCTGGGTGAGAGCTGCAACTAGATGACAGGAAATCTAAGAGGTAGGAAATGTACTATCATCTCCATCATTTCTTAAAATTAAAAATTAAGTTAAATCTACTTCTTCCAGTTGTAGCATCTCTCTGAAAGACAAAGATCCTGGATGGCAAACTTAATCAAGAAAAGGGCTAACTCTAGTGCCTAAGACTAAAGGACAGGCAAAATTTATGATATCTTGTTATTTCTTTTTTTTCCCCTAAGGAAAGCCTTGAACAAAGACATTCAGTTGCCTGAAACTATCATTTTCCAAATTCAGGAGAGTCACAAGGACCATTTGTCTTTCCCATGACAATATTTTTATATATATTCTATAAATATTGCAGTATTACCATGAATGAAAGTATTAAATAATACAAAAGCAATGAAACTGCTTTGTTCACTTGTCAAAAAAAACCCTAAACCCAAATACAGGGAATGAAAGGGAACCACAATGAGAGAAAAGGAATTCTGGTGTTTTAATAGAAGGAAAATCTTCATGTCTTGCTTTTAGGTTTGGTTCAAGTTTCTGAAAGCACCAAATGGAGGAATAGATTATGCAATATGTGGAGAAGTCTCTAGGAAGTTTACATTTGTGGGGCTGGAGCTAGGCAGAAGGAGGATAGAGAGACAGGAGCAGGTAAGGTTCACGTCTAACTTGCTCATGTAGCTATCTATCATTTAGTTAAGTATGGGGATTATTCACTTCATAGGATTAAATGAGACTAAATCTGATCAAAATCTGGCCCTTAGCAGTGCAAGACTGGTTTTGAAAATTATTTTGGAAAACATAACAAGAAGTAAATTTTCCTCAAGAAAACTCTATAATTTCCTGCAGCAGTGGCAGGAGCTCTCACACACAAGATGACAGCAGCTGCTGGGGTTTAAACCACTGCATCACACGCAGACCAGCTTTGCCCTGAGCAGAACAAGACGTGACAGGGCTACAATTAGCCAATGGCCTTTTCACACACCGGGCTTGAACCCGTGGAGGCAACAGCAGGAAGTTTCATGGAAATTGTCCAATACAAACACAGCTTTCTGTTGCCATAGTAGACACAGAGCTTCTATCTTCTTAGCCGCAGACAAAGGCTGGGAAAACAAATCATGCCCTACTATAATATTTATACTCTGAGGCAAACAGAAAAAAATAACCTGATGTTTTTATACACACACAGCTAGCCTGGCTTATCTTGGAGTTTGCCAGGGGTCTTTTCTTTTCCATGTGTCAGTTTGGTTTTTTTCCACTGACTTCCACTGCCTATGACAAGAATTTATTAAATATACAGGAGCAAGTTCTCTTTAATATTAATAGATAGTTTTCATTTCACAATAAACTGATGAGTTCTTGTAATTTAGCCAAATGTTTGGGGTGGTTTAAAAAGATGCAGCAGACTTGGAAAGTTCACATTGTAAGGAAAATAGACATTTCTTATTTATACTGCTCTATCTAGATATTGAGTAATATTGACTGATGTAGTAATTTCCTTATAGGGGAAGCAGGACACCCATTATGCAGAATTTTACTGAGACATTTGGGGTACTACTGCCTCGAACAGAAATGCTTTAACAGGTCTGGGAGTGTGTCCAGGTTACCAAAGGTTAATGCATGTTCTGAAATCACTAGTTTTGCTGATGGTTTTGCTATATGTGGTGGTTTTCTGTGCCTCATCACACATATCTCAGATCTACCCATAGGAAAGAAGCTAGCCACAGGAAGGAACGAGGAAGTTTGCCATCCTTTCCTGACCCCAATATTTAAGTTTGGTGAGGCAAATGTGATAATTTTACCATTACTTCAGACGTGATGACTAGTGTCTTCAAACCATTCATTTAAGCTGTCCTCCCACTCTCACTGCTCCTTGCTCTGCCTGTACGATGCAGAAACAAAAGAACAGAATATATGCAAGATGATATGCACAGTATCTTACTGGAACAAAAACATTACTCATCCCCTCTGGAGAGCCCGGGGACTTGGAAGAAGAAGACAGTAGCTTTCATCTCTGTTCAGGACTCATTTGAACCTTTACCAGTGGTCTGGGAGGGAAGTGATGAGGTAGGTTTTACAAAGACCACCACCACTATATATTAGAAGCAAAACCAACCTTTACTCCTCCTCTGGAGCTGCACTTCCATGTGGTGTGCAGCTCTCTGCCCTCTCACAGGGTATTTTATAAGGACAGCACTACTATCTATGTCAGCACAAGGTTCACAGAGCACTTTGGCTCATGGCTAGGTGAAATGGTGCCCGTTGCCCTGAAGCAATCCCACTGCCGAAGGCAGTAAAGAACAACAGGCATGAGGCTAAAGCCGAGCGACTTCTTTATTTGTAGCACATAGGCTGAAGAGCTGTTGGGATGGCGTTACAGCCATTTACAAGAGTGTGTCAAATTCGTCAAGAGGCTTTACCTCAAAAACTTTTCTAGACAGATCCAAAGATTGTCTTGATAGCCAAGTAGTTAGGCCATTTGTTCAGTGTTTACAGACTGAGTGTCTGTGCTCGAGGACCTGGAAGCCACATCTCACATCTCTGAGGAGAGTGGTTTAAACAAAGATAATTCTGGATCTGGGTGCTCTCAGTGTTCTGTACTAGGTAGTGTCATCTTCACCCACCCAGCGATGCTCCCTTTCTGGCCTGGTGGGGTGTGCAGGGAGGACACAGCACCTTAATCTTCGCTCCAGGGAGCTTTTGCATAGTTACGCCCAGTTGAAAAAACGCAAAGAGAATAAACGAACTGAAGAACTTCAACCTGACTTGAGCCTATGAAGGGTTGAGCGCTTTTCAGAGAGTGACAGCCACCCAGCCCCTGAGCTGGCACGGAGAAGGACGCAGTCCCTGTCCCTCAGCCCGCTGGCCCCGGGCTGGGTACGCTGGGCGGGGGATGCAAGGGGAGGCAGCAGGCACGGATGCTTTCCTCCAGCTCCAGCCCTCTCCAGGCAGCACGTTGTTAAACACAAAACATTTTTTCCTTTCCAGTCTCTCCCTCTGGACAGAAATCCTGAAGAAGTTCAAACACGTGGTTTGAGCCAAATCTCTGCTCTTCCCCTCCCCCCTGCCTTCGTCTAGTTCGGCTGCCAAAGGGAGAAAAGCACAAATATTTACTCAGCTTTATTTTACACCCAGAAGTCCACTTCTGCAGTATCCAATACCATCAGCACCAAGCTTTGTCATTTAGCCACCAAGGCTGAAATGCTTTCTGGTTGCCCAGATAAGAATGAGTCCTAAAGTGATCCTAAAGCAGCCGCAGAAACCCTTTTCTTATTTCTGCCTTACTGAAGGCATCCTCAAAGGCTTTATAAACATCTGGCTTTGTACATGAAGTTGAGATATTTGTCTATCCATAAATTTATGATTTACGTCACCAGAAGAAAGTGGAGTCTGACAGCAGAAGGATGAAGAAGAAAATTATTTTAGTCAAAGTATCTACAGCTTTGCTACTTGTTTGTTTTCTTTCACTAAGGCCTCGAAGAGTTGAGGAGAACTATATAACTAATCAAGACCCAACACTTCCAACAAAACCCATCTCAGATTTTTCAGGAGTTCAAAGAGTAAAAGAAGAGAATATTATGGAAGTTAAGAGAGAAAAAAAAAGGACAAGGTTTTGAGATGTTTGCCTGCTTAAGGGCATGAAAATTTGCAGAATACCTCTAATATCCATTAGTAAAGTAATAGAAAACAACACAGTCAAAAAGCTCTGAAAAGCCAATATCATACATAGTAAATGGACCGTATTCTGCACTGACTTGCAACTCAAATGCCAATTTGTTAAAGTAGGATTTTACATAAATTCAGTTTCCCTGAGAACATAAAGGTTATTTCAATACATTCAAATACATTTTAAAATGTTAAGTTCTGTAAAAATAAATAACATCATATATCTTTTTTCAGTATCTTAATTTTTACAAAGATATTTTTAAAGTTTTTCCCCAAAATCTTTAAGATTTTACTCTTTTCTCTTCTGTAGGATTGAAGGATAGCATAGAGACAGACACCAATGAGGCTGAGAAATCATGGTGGGTCAGCTGAGCTGGAAAGGCAAAGGCTTATCTATCCCAGAAATTTTTTAGAGATTTCAAACCTTTCTCCTATCCCAAACTGGAATAAAATGGTGAAATCCAACAAAAGTTTATGACTGAACCATTCACCTCAAAAATGTGCTTTGGATTCAGCAATTTGCTTTCACTGAAATGTTATTTTTTTTTATGTTTGTCTAGTTTAGATTTTATAATGAAAAGTTCTTTGTGACATCAGAAAACTTGCAACTTGGAAAATCTCAAAGGAGAACATTTTTTAGTTTTGCATTTTTTCTCAGAACATGGATTTTTCAAAACATGATGCTTTGTCAAGTAACTGCCACTAACTTTCTCCTGGGATGAGGCTTTGGAAAATACTAAGGAGCTTTTCAGCTCATAGCATTTATGTTATTTTACACCTGGGTGAGGGTCATCCCTTTTGATCCCTCACAGCTTACCTATTAACATAGAGAATTTCTTTTGGTATTTTATCATTTCTCACCATGTATTTGCACAAGTGCACTGATAAGAAATACAAATAATTTCATCATACCAGAAGTGTGAACAAGGCACAACAAAAAAGTTCTCTGGGGCCACTTTATGAATTTGTTAAAACAGCATAATGAGAAATGAAATATAAAAAAGTATTAAAATAAATATACAGGTAATATTAGCTTTACCCACTAGACTGTGAGAAAGCTGGGTCAACAAAGCACTGATTAACAGCATAAGGCTCTCAGCAGGAGAAATAATGTGACTCAAAAGGATTTGCCAGTCTGGAGGAAACATTACTACTTTATGATAATTCTTATAAACACAGGGAGATGGTGAATATATTTTCTTGAGAGAACCATATTCATGGACCTTGTCATCAAGCCTGTTCCTTCCTGTACAGTACAAATCAATAAATCTTGAGAAGGGTAAAGCATAAGGTTGTAATGGGTAACTCAGAGGCATATATACATCTATCCTGTAAACCCTGTTCTGAGATTTCAGGACTTACACCCCCTCCAAAACAAAGTTTGTGTGATATGACCGCAACAGTTGAAGCACACACCCCTGGACACTTAGAATCGTTGGTTTCAAGGAAATTTTGATATTATTTCACTCCAGTTGTGAATGAATACCAGTTACTACACAGAAGACTAGATAAGGTTCTGTTACAAAAATGGGAAGCTGTACCAGCCAGGTGGGTTGAATAACTCAGAACTGCCCATGGTTGGAAACCGCTGTTCCCACCACAGGGGAAAGGATGGGGATGCTCCTCCTCCCTTCACTCTGATGTCTGGGGTGGAGGTTTCCAGTTTGGTCATCAGAGGAGCTCAGAGGGCTCAAACTGGCCACCTGGGCACAGGCAGCAGCAGTACTGGGTGGACACAGCCCCTAGCACCACATCTGTTTCTAAATGCTTCAGTCAAAAGCTAGACCTTAATGTTTGTTAAGCACTTTGAGGATGAAGTTTGCCACAGATAACCCTGTTAATTCTTTGAATGCCCCACTGGGATGTTTTAACGTAGACTCTCCAGCTAATATTAACGAGCAGAAGTTGATTGATTTTCAAAACGGAAGGAAATCTTCATCCTGAGTTTGCTCAAGCCAAGGGTAAACATTCTCACCCAAACCCCTCATTGTGTTGGTGATCTCCCTTAGTACCTCTCCAAAATGACAAGTCCCAAGATCAAAGTTCAGTTTTTGCAGCACCTGACTTTCAGCCCTCCATCCTTGATGGATGGGCCACAGCTATCCAGCCCTCCAAAGCCCAAGACAAGTGCATGTCTCAGAGGAGATACACAAAGCACTGTGCCGTAGAGGGAGCTGACTGCCTAATCAACAGAGAAATCCTCCTGAAAAGAAGAAGGGATGGGAGAGCTTAAGCATCTCTTTGGGAATTAGTAACCCAAATCCTGTTTTGAAGGTAGGCACTTCCTACCTGGATGTGACAATGCGACTGATATAACTAACTGGGTTTTCTAAAGCCTACTCAAAAAGTGGCCTAAACTTGAGGTGGAATCTGTCTGGGGGGCACTATGGTCAGGAAGGTGGTTTCCCCAGGATGAGGCTCATCCCTTACACCATCGCTGGGCTGACCCCTCCAGTGCCCCCAGAAGTAGGAAACTTGACTGTGTGCAGCAGAAAAAAGAGCTTGGTACTCACCCAGAATCTGGGAGTCCCTGATTTCATTTTGTTCCCAGGGAAGGTCCAAACCTGCCTCTTTGTAGGAGAATTCCCAACTGTACAGGTTATTCTAGGACTAGAAAACATACACTTTCCACTCCGTGCTTAGGGGACTTTTTACCTTGTCTGGATTACTCAAAGACTTCAGACACTTCATAAGAGCATGCACCTCTGTAAGCTAATAACCACTAAGACAAGCCCCGTAACCTAAGTAGTCATGGGGGGAGAGTTCTTAGACAACTATCTCACTGGCAACCTAACATCACAGTCTCTAGACTTTCCTGACCATGTATTTCATTCAAAGAAGCTAAATTTTAACCTCTGAGCTCACCTACAATCTGATGATGCAACACCTTCCTGTGAAAATGGCTTTGACCAGACCAGACTGTCAAAGCTGGGTCTCATTCTTCTTGCAGACATGCTCAGAGTACATATTTAGGAGGCAGACATCCCTCCCACTATTGAAAGACTGCAATGACTGCTCTTGCATTTTGTGTGGAGCCTGATCCGCTAGACAATCCTGAGAAAGTTTTAAACTAGCAGCAGAGGGAGGGGAAAAAAGGCAGAATGATGATTTCTTGCTGAATCCCAACCAAGTTTGCTGAAACGATAGAACTGAGTAGCTCAGCGTTGCTTAACCGTAGCCTTGTTAAGCACACACTGAAGAAGGGTCTGGGGAACAGCAGTGTCCAGAAGCCGAGCAACCCCATGGTGCAAACACCTCTTGTATTACATGGCACAGGTGGAGGTCTGAAGGGTGGCAACTAAATGTCCAGACCACGTCTATGTTCCTGCTGTTCTTCACTGCAGTCTGTTCTTCCAAATGACAACTTATTTTGCCTGTGACTGCTATTTTTTTTCCTTGAATTTGGGGGTTTGCATGAAATGCAGAAATGGAAGAAGGGCTGCAACCTCTCATTAGTACTCCTGGTGTTCAAAATAACATATTGTGGGAGACAGTACACAATCATCTCAGCTTAAAAACCTCTTGCCCTGCCTACAAGCAGTTTAATTTTTCAAATCTGTTACACTTACTATGCTTCAGAAACATTCTTGATACTGAAATAAATTAAATAGTGCTGAGGAATAAAAGGGTGTTTTCTCATAGAGAGCCAAGAATGACAAAGTCACAGAGAGGATATTTTCGACATAGAAGGATATGTTTTAGACATCCTTTCATAGTTGTAAGTATTATCATAAGCAACTGAAAGATTTACTTAGATGTCTATGCTTCTGAGCTTTTAATAACAGCATTGGAAGAAGAGATTTCTCAATCTCTGACTTCTGGGTTCACCAGTTAGAACAGAAGATAGCAGAAGACCTTGTAAATCATTGAGTGCAATACTCTTTAACAGTGCCAGCATATAATCCCAATCTCAACAGTCTAATGAGTCTGTAATATTTTATTTCATTAATCAGTTAGAAATTAAGATTTGGAGTGATTTCCCTTATTAATCCTCAGCTGTAGAAAGTCATCATATCAATCACATGTCCATTCCTCCAAGAGGTTTATGAAGTAAGTTTCAAATTACCTAAAATGTTGTTAATAACTTATATAATGTTTAATTACAAAGAGGAAATACTGATAATCAGTTGAACAAGCTTCTTGCATCTTCCTCATCCAATTTACAGGAGACAAGTATGAGCTTCATTTCTGGCTAACTTAATCTTTCTAATCTGTAACTTCTGTTAACTTATTCAGTTTGGGGAAGTAAAGAAGCAAATGGAAGTGAATTCAGGACTGAGTAATTATAACTGCGGCCACCAATTTGAGAAAAAAATCAGTCATTTAGGCTGCATCTAACTGTAAGTCTCTCAGATTTTAATTCTCCAACAATCAAATAGGAATAAGAAAATGTAATGTTGAAACATAAAAGAAAAAATATTAAAACATACAAATTACTTACATTTTCAATATAACTGCAAAGACCACAGTAGAGAAATTATTCTTAACAAGGTATGGTGACCTTAAACAATATACAGTATTTATAACCACTGTGCTCAACCAGGTCTTATGTCCCGTGTTTAAGAGCATTTTTCATTCACTTGCTCAGGGGTGACTCAGTTTGAGCAACAACTTCATTATCTCGAGCACAGTGTCAACAGGAGAATAGGGATGGATGCAATTATACTAAAGAAATAGGGATGTGTTCTGCTCGAGCTAGAAACAGACTTCCTGCTTAAATCAAGCCACTGAGTCCCCTGTGCCATGCCTTTCTGTTAAAATAGGATAGGAACTGGGGCGTTCCCACCACTTATTTAATGGCAGAATAACCCAGACTGGAAAATCCCGATCTGACAACTACAAAGTCCTACATAGGACCACATTATCTGAAAATCTCAATTGGCAATGTGCAGTTGCTTGTCATAAACTGTTTGTCTAGAGTTTACAGTACTTCTGAGGATGGTTGAACAACTGTTAGTTTCTCCAGTTTCTCTATGGTATGTGGAAGCCCACAGTGTGCACCGAGTTCCCCCTGAGACACTTTGACTTATATACTAAAGTTGCATTGCTACAGCTACAAGTGTTTACATTTCTAGTAGTTAAGAAACAAAAATAAGTTTAAAGAAACAATAATTTATTTTGCATTACTGGCAAACCATGCAAGGATATTAAATAACTGAGACCAACAATCAAATTGAGTATGCTTTGCAAATAAATACATTACAAAGGAAGTAGAAGAACAGAGTGTCTTGAAAAAAATAGGATGGAAAGAAAAGTTATACACAGAAACCAAAAGAAATGTTTTCCCATTAAAATGAGCTTTGCACAGACTGTCCACATCTGTGTGACCAACTAATCTAGACTGGTCACAAGTCCTGAATTAAAGATTCCTTGGGATTTTCTTCAGGACTTTAGAAGCAACACATGGAGCTGGTAATTTTCTTGCATTTGTGTTATTTTCTGGGACTTGAGATTTACCCATGTATTCTCCTTACTTGGAATCACATGAAAACAAAAGGAGTAGATGGCCTTCCTCAGCCCTGCACTGGAGCAGGTGACATGACCCAGAGGACATACCTACTACCAGAGAAGTAAGCAAGGGGAGCTTATTTCTTCCTTCCATCCTCCCTTGGTTGGTTCCTTCCTTCTTCCCTTCCTTCCCTCCCTCCTTCCTTCCATACCTAACAGTCTACCCGTAGTTACACCATGTGAAAAACAGACAGATTTAAAAGTTCATGGTGAGATTTAACCCAACCAGTTGCCAACATAGTACCTGACCCACGGCCGCTGTGCAAGTGACAACAAACGAGCCACAGGCCCTTCAGCAGCCCCAGAAACAGCCAAGGAACTGCTCGGTCTGACCAGCGTGTCGGTACTGCCACAGTTACCCTCAGCTCTCGCCTCGGGATGTCCACTCTCCTTCGGAGCTGGAGCCTGCCTGATGGACCTGCAAGACCCAGATGCAGCAGACGAGGCAGGAGAGGCAAGGCTGGGGAAGAGGCTCAGAGGGGCAGAATACCCGCGGAGAGAAGGGATTTAGGATAGGAAGGAGCCCACTGCCATGGGCTGGCACACTCTGGCGTGAGCCCAGCGGGGACCCGGCAGCAGGAGAGGTTAGGAGCTGAGGGCTCCTGCGTGGAGGACGCCGTGGGGCAGAGCCATGGAGCAGGAGAGGTAGGCAGCAATGGAAAGGTGGCTTCTGGGAGGGCAGGGGGGCTGGGGTGAAAGGTTCGACTCTCTTCTCCAAGTGGAACCGCAGTTCAAGGCCAGAGACATCTCTCCCTTCAGTCCCCGTCCTCTTTTTTGCCTGTCTGAAATATTGAGCTTCTACACCTAGGCAAGGAGCTGTTTCCCCTCTCTGGGTTATGAATTTAGCATTATTTCCATGTGGGAGCACTCTACGGAATTCCTGCTACTGTGCACGAGATGCACGAGGGACCACAACTCAGGAGTCTCTGACTGATGCAACAGTAATTTCCTAAGGAGCTGCAAGGGGCTGTTCACAGTCACAGGGTCTCAAGTTTGCAAATAGAGGCATCAGCGGCTACCCGGGGATGGGAGTGCCAGGGTTTGCCAGTGGCAGCCACTCCTTGGGTGCTGGGAATTTATTTCTTCCCTGAAGCAATGCCGTCATGTTGGTCATTTGCCCCAGTAATATAGTGATGTCACAAAATTTACAGATTTTTAGATGTTTTCCTGCAAGAAGCTGGCATGTTAGAGCTGCTCAAAACAGATCATCAAGATAACTTCCAGCAAGGGGAAATCCTCTGATAGCATGGGATTTTTAAAGCACGGATTCTTCTCTTTTTCTTTTTCTGCCAAAGTTACTACTTGTAACAAACAAGTAGGAAGAGTGGAAGGAGGAGGATTATCATTACAGAGAAATGCACAGACAGCGCTGTCAGTGGGATGCTTTTTCACAGAGCCCCAATAGCTATTAAATATTTCCAGTAAATTTCCTCTTTAAATGATTACTCATTTTCTGAGAGGTTCAGCTCTGAAGAGAGTGATTTGAAGACAGATATAAAATAAAAAATTAGATATGGCAAAAGGCACAGGTCCTTAAAAAGTTAGGCCAGGTACAAACCCTTCATTATTTTGTACATTTTTGTACATTGTTTATATAATTGACCAAGCAATATTCAAAAGATTTTGTAGAACACAGCAGAAAAAAACCCAAAAGTATGGAATTGGAAATGGAATGATGTGATAAATACATAACTTGACATAATATAAGTATTTTATGGAAAAATTGTTGGTAGCCACCCAGGATTTAGACATACAAACTCACTGTTTATTCACAGTTCATCCTCACTTAGATGTATATGGCCCAAGATGTTTTCCTGTAGTCAAGATTTGCTTATTGGCCCAACAGCAAAAGTATTTTGAGCTTGATGAAGGGACTATTAAGACTTGGTCATCATAGCCTTCAGAATACCATCTGCATCAGCCATACCATGGCTATGTAAGGATACGACAATGGGCGTTGCACACACTTTCCTGTTTCAAGTCAGAAACCTTGCTGCTTAGTATAAGGATCGTTATTTGAATCAAGAATTTCCCTCATTAATGATGGGTACATCTTTTTTCTCCCCTCATTTTTCAATGAAGTCTGTTGGTAGGCTGCCACAGAGCCATAGGCAGCAGCCTATAAACCACATCTCTGAATGTCGTTGGCATTGGACTGACAGGGATTTTTCCCAGACTCCTAAGGACAACCGAGCTATTCCCATCCTGCCCTGATCACTTTCTCGCAGTTGCTATTAGTTTTGTTTCTGCCCAAGAATAAATTAATTGCCAACGAAGTAATTAAAACAGCAAGCACATATCGTTTTATATATAAAACTGCCTTAAGGCTTAGAGTGGCAAAATGACTGATGAAAGGAGACATGAGCCACCAGCTCCGCACCAAAGCAAATGCTTCTAGTTATAGAGCGGCACCACAGCTCTGTCTCTGCTGATGGCACCCACCATTGCGTGGGTGAAGAGCCTCATAAGAAAATGTGAAGCACCAGAGGCCTTCAGATAGCATTAAGAGACACTAAGGTCCAACAAAATCATTATAATAATCCAGCCTGATCCCTGGAACTACAGGCCAGATAATGAAAAAAAGTAACTGCTCCTACTCCAAGGTTTTGGGGACAAGGAATTAAGTTAAGCCAAAGAGTTTTAAACAACTGCCCTCCTCTGAGGTGTTTTGGTGTAGGGATGCCATACTTCAAGATTGTCCCTACCAGCACAGAAGGTGGGGGGATAGGTCTTTAGTTCCTGCTTATGAGGTTTTAAAGTAAGATCTTCAAAAGCCTAAGAAAATGTTGGCACTTAGATCTCTTTGAATGTGAAAGAGGTAGGTAGGCTTTAGACTCTTCACAACTGTTGCTTAAGAAAAATAAAGGATTTTGAAATTTCTCTGGGTCTTTTTAGGTCATTTTTTTACTTGAAGAAAAGTTTTGGCTGTTGCTTTAATATTCAAGTCAAGCTATTCTTTAAATTAGCCTCATTTTTAAAATACACAATTAACTTGAAAGCTTGAATATTAAATGCCTCATGTGCATCTATATGCAATATCTCCTGACTTTCAATCATGGTTATGACTGCCTTTTCCTGAGAGAAACATATTATCTATCTTATTATCCTTTTTCTATTGCCGCCCTGTAACAGCTGAACAGTTAGGGGGAATGAGGTGAGACTCCATGCAAAGCTGAGTGTAACAGAAGAGAAAAGTCACTAAAATCAGAAGCCTTGATGATGTTCTTCATAATCCTTATGATAAAAAAGCAATACTAATGGAAAATTTTATCAGAATGCATTTTGTCTACTGCTCCAAATAGGGCACAGACCCAATAGACAGGTTTATGCATGCCTCTTCATAAAGGGTTGGTTTTATTGGGGTTTTTCGTTTGTTTCTTTACAGCCTCCTGGGTCCATGAGCCTGGCTTTTCACAGACTGACACACCTAGAAAGGCCACACAACAACCCCCAGTGCCAGGCCTTTTCTTCAGAAGTTTTGCACTGTAATGCTGATGAAACCTGTTTTCTTTGGAAAATCTAATGACATGAAATCCTGGGACAGATCTATATCTGCAATGCATGAGACCTTTACAGGGCAAACAAAATACATTACAAACTTAAAAGAGAAGTTTCTCCTACAGGAGTTCCTACCGGTCTTATGTTTCAACAGACCACTCTGAGCGAGCAGTTAATATCCTGCTTGTCTGCAAGGATAATTTAAAATTACTGAAGGCCTTTGCTTCTGCCAGTTCCTGTTTTGCCCTCACTAAATATTGGTTTGGATACTGCCATAAATGAGGCAAAAATTGCTCATGGAGCAATAAAAACTGGAGTTGTGGAACTTTGGTAAAAAGGGTGGGGAATTCAACTGGGAAGGCTCGGGAAAGACTGAAAGGGTTTGGACAACGGTAATATTGCAAGACTGGGGAAAGGACCTGGAGTAAATGGAAGGACCCTGGTCACACAGCTGAGGACAGGTATGTCTGGGATGAGGAGAAGCCTGAGACTGAGGAGGCTGGGCAGGAAGGACAGAGGGAGATGGACACTTGCTCTCCTCCCCATCTCCTCACAATGAGGAATCATGCCTGGAGGAGATGAAGCACCCTTGGGACTTCAGCCACACTCCCTCCACTCGCCTGCCCCGCTCCGTGCCAGGACAAAGGCAGCCGTGAGCAGTGGATGTGTTTGTTGAATTAATTTGGCAGGCTGAGCACAGAACACAGCCTGAGAACAGATGCTGCCTCCAGAAGGGGAAGCTTTAATGAGAGCTGTTTGTGGAAACACCATGTAGCCTTCCTCAGAGCCCTGTGCTGGAAAAGAGCTGCAATTTATCCTTGTCTTCCCAACACAAGTGCGTCTGGCCTATCAAGTTTAGACTTGCTTTATTTTAATTTTCTTTGTTTCTCTGTAATTAAGCTTCCTGGTACCTAAAAGGATAGTAAAAAAAAAAAAAAATATTATTCCAATCCACACAACTATAAAACAAAACAAATCCAAATAACTTTTTAAGCAAAGCCTGTATACCAGCACATTAGCCCAGAGGTGAAAGGTAGATATGCATCTTTTCCTTAAATTTGTAGTGTCAAAGCTTTCATCTAGAATACCTCTGTCATCGCATAATTCAGATCACCAAAGAAACAAACTCAAAAATATTTTCTGTATGCTCATGTATGATGTTTGTTTCTGAAATAAGTTTACAAACTGCTTTGTCACCTCTACAATGTATACAAAAGAGTCAAACGTAGATTACTGCCCTTGACTGTGAACCAGCCTGAACTTCATGACCCAGTCCCACACCAATCTCGCCTATCTTGATTTCTGGAGACATTTGGATAAGGACGTTACTGTTATTATCATGCTGCTGATTATTATTATTATTACCAGTAATAACAGGCACGAACAGCGCCTTCCAAACTCCTTAAGCGTGCAACCAGGTTTAGCAGTCAGAGACCGTCTTTCCAACTTGGAAAGGAGAACCGATGATACCAATCTCCTATGGCTAAGGCCAGTTCCTCGCAGAGGGATGCTCCCCCAACAAAGCAGGCAGTGCCATGGCTGCTCCTCCGTTAAGGCTGCTGTGCTCCCGCAAGGGCTTTGAGCCTTTGGCTGAAATCCTTTTCCTCCTTCCAGTTCTTTCTCAATAGCTGCTCAAGTGCCTCTGGCCCTCTCTGCCTTTCTGAGTGTTGTTTGCTGCTTTTCCTCCAGTAGTTCTCTGCGTAAAAATCCCAACCTTATTTCTTTTAATTGAAAACCTCTCTAAGTAAATTTCCTAGTGTGAAAAAAATAAGTAAATAAAAAAAAATTTTAGAAGAAAGACTATTTGGACTAAAATAAAAAGTGTTCTACTATTAGAAGGAATGCTGAACTCAGCTTAGTACTTCTAGACCCATGGCATGAATCATTCTGCTCAGATGCCAATACTTGAGATTTTCACACCAGGATGAAACAGAAATGAATATGCAATAAAGAATAAGGAATCAACAAAAGGTAAACAAAAAAAATCCCATTTGCAACGTGCATGCAGTATGGACTATAATATATAATTAAGCACTAAGAAATAGCAAAAAATAGCATTAAAAGTATTTCAAGAGAATACCAATATATATGGCACCTACCCACAGAATGAGCCATTTATAGCATCAGTGAGTAACAAATGGACTGTATAATGAAATAATTATCTCTTTAAAAATTGCCTAGTTAAAAAAGATCAAGACTTCCAAATTACAGAGTTGGTTTGTGGAGGAAAGTCGCTAACTGCTCACTTTGCTAGAGCTAAAGTTTTCAGAGTCAGACAGCCAAGAAGAGAAGCTGCCCTCTCTTGTGAAGGTGCAGGAGTAGGTCAGTGGGCGCTAACTAAGCTGGGGTACGCAAGGCAATGTACCAAACCAATCCCAAACAGCAAAACCAGCTGCATTTAGAGTACTAGCTCGAATCTTTTAGAGCCAGTGAGAAGGTGCTCCAGTATCACTCTTCCTGAGAGTCCACTCAAAGCACCTGCAGAGGTGTCTTTGTCAGACCAGTCAGGATCCTCCTCCCCTGACTTTGACTATCTAGAAGTGCCTTATGACCATTTCTCTGTGTTATATGGGCTCTCTCCATGTCTGAGGCACAGCCTGAGGATGTTCAGTCCCTTCCAAAAAGACTTCAGGAGGGGGTTCTTTCTTTCTATTCACTACAGAGGGAAACTAGACAATTCTCATTAAGATGGATACACTTAGGCAAGATTTGCAGCAAAAGAAAATCCAGTTAGATACTAGATTAAAAAAACCCACAACCTACACAATAAGGGTGGTCACAATTTGGAACAGTTGCCCAGAAATGCTGTGCAATCTCCACCCTTGGAGATATCCAAAAAAGATTGAACAAAGCCCTGAGCAGCTTAATGTAACTTTGGAGTTTGCATTGTTTTGGGCAGAGAGGCTCCAGAGGTCCCTTCCAGGCTACATTATTCTGAGATTGCATGAATCCTTCCTGCATAGCAGTTATAGTATTTACCCACCCACAGCTCCACATGATTTTCCCTCCCTGGCCGTGCTGTGTCTTCCCTGCCCACACCAAACTCTGAGAGAGCTCAGAGAGATCTGGACGTGGAAGGAGACATGACAGACATTTTCACCATATTATATCTGCATTTGGAACAAAGTAAAGGAAGTGTATTGAATATTTTCAGCTACAGATAACATCATCTCTATCTAAACAATAGCTATTGGGTATACAATTCTGGAGGGGGGTTGGCAAGTGAAAACATACCAGCTGAATGTTTACCGTGCAAAACAGCGGTAGCATTCAGAGACCAATAAACAAATGATACATTTATGAATGCATTAATTTAAAAAAAACCCCAACAGTTATTTTCAAACATATTTACTTGTGCACTCTGACAGAGAAATAGAAATAGGAAATCAGTGGATGCACTTCTGACTGAGCTTTTTTGAACCATATGTGATACTTAGAATCTCTTTAAAAAGCCTCAGTTCTCTCTGTATAGACAGTCCTATATAATTTCTACTAGCAAATTAATACTATAAATGTGATGAATGAGGCATCGTTTGGAGAATAGACCTTTTGTATTCCTAATCTTTCATGTTAGTCAGGTTTAATTAGCTCCAGTTAAGTTTCTATTATGCAAAGTTTTAATATGTTTATTCAAGGATCCTGTGTTTAAAGTATCGATAAATGTTGCTTAGCAAAGACCAGACTAAGAAAAGCTCAGTTCCAGAGTCAAACTAGCTTGAAACTGCTGTAAATTGTATGAGAGCAGATGGTGAATTCCAGTGATGAGCCATGACCTCAAAGAGGTTCTGTCCCATGGAGGATTTTCTGCCTGCGGGACTACTGAAAGGGCTTCTACTAGTGCTAGTCCAAGCTGATTCAGCAGAGGTGGCTATTATGAAAAACAATGTCAGTTCCCAAACCAACTGCCAAAAACTATTGCATCAAGCTCGGCTCTTGCTCCCTCACCCAGAGCTGTGCCCCAAGCTTTACTCAGGAGCAGCCCCTCCATCTCCTCCCCCTGCCCCCACAACCAGGGCTCCGCTGTGGCCTCGCTCTGCACCTCGCTATCAATCATTTGCACCCTTTCTAGAAATGGACTGACTGGGGCCCCTAGGTACAAATACTTTTAAACTTTAGAAGTGTTAAAAGGATTATTATGGCAACTCCTCCAGATCAGTCAGTATGTGCAAGTGACACCTTTATACACCATTTCCAAGCACAGCAACTAAAACCCAAAGTAAGTTTAAATTAGATAACAGATCTTAAATTAAAAATTGATTAAACATTAGACTATTATAGCTCAGGTACAGGAGCAGAGAAATATTTCACTGTGCTTATGGGTAACTGTAAAAAATTCTAATAACTGATATTGAGCTTGCAAGACGATTTGATTGTGTTTTCCATCTTCATAGAATTAAACTCCATGCAGCGTATTAAATAGGTTAGGTAGAATTCCTGTAAGCATAAAAATTAATGTTGTGAATATACTTGGATTTGATCAGCTGAAATGCAATATTATCTCAAATATAAGCTATGTTTACTAGTCGCTACAATTATGATGCTCAGCTATTGAATCTGGCATAGCAGTTCTAATCAAATCCGGTACCAATAATATAATAGATAAGAAATAGCCTGATGAATTTAAATTACTTCACATATCACAAGTGCCCAAATTACATCTAGCAGAATGGACTGAGATTCAGCCTACAGCACCCTCTCTACTGCCTTTGAGTGTCACTGTAAATATCTATGTGGTGTCACCTCAGAAAAATTTTGAGGATCACCACTCGTTACATTATAGTACTGGCATAATAATTTGTTAAATCCACACTATCCTTGTTATTCATGTAGTTGTAAAGGTCAACGTTAAATCTGAATAGAATGTAGTCCCATCTAGTTATGGGGCATTTCAACTCTAGACACAGATCATAATACACAAGGAACTAATTTAGACCTGTCCTGTAACCTGTACTTGCTAAATGCTCCTCAGGACACAGCTGTGCTACCAGCTGTTATTAAAGAATAGAGTGGCCACCAAGTCCATGTGCAGCTGTGGTTTGTCAGCAAAAGAGGCAAACACCAACAAATCCTTTAGAATTGTACTTGGTCTTCTTCTGAAGATATATCTACCCAATGTTCTAAGAATGTCTGAACATCTAGTAAATCTACAGAATATAAAACACATAGAAAATAAAGAAAGAAATTAGGAGCACTGTCTAAAGTTGTAAACCTCCCAAGTCAAAAGGATTTTCCTGTTAGACAACACTCACGCTAAGAAGATCAGTAAAGAACAGGGTTGTGTTCTGCAGCGTGGCATGTGGTCACACCAGAAGGTCTGGCATCTAAAGTAACTCTAGGTCCTAAATCCCACTTTGGAAACATTTTAATTCCCTTCAGACACATAGAGAGAATCTTAGTCAAAGTGATCAGATACCATGGCAATCAAAAGGAACAGCGTCAGGCTCTGTAACATCAAACCTTCATACAGAAGGATGTCAGATTCTTTAGACAGATAATTTACCCATCAAAAATGAAAACTTGAGTCAATTAAAGTATGTGCAAGTTCACGTTGAGTGCACTGAATAACTTTGATTTTAAAACATGAAAAAATACACTGTGATCAAAAAATTCACTCACTTTTTTAACCTTTCAAAATTTACTTTCCAGTTATTGTTTTAAAAAAAGGCTACACTTAAAAACATGTATTTCCAAAGTAAATTAACTGGTTTATTTTAGGTCAAGCACAAGCCAAACACAAAAAATGCTATTCTTCCAGCAAAACTAAAAACATTTTAGCTATTCACTTTGCTCTAAACTATAGACTAGCATTTTCAAGCAGAAACAAATTGAAAAGTGGTGAAATGAAGGCAAACAGGTGTTCTTTGCAAGAAGCAAAGCAGCTCCAGGCAAATCAGCAAGGGGATTGTGACCAGGACCGGAGGAAATGCATCGAAATTTCTTCCAGACGGCCCCTGCCTGTGAGGTTCCCACAGAGGCCAGGCTGTAATTGCAAACTGGTTTTCTTGGCAGAAGGGTAAAACACCACCTGTGCTCTCCAAGGATGGGGTCGATCCCAACTGGATTCCAAAACTGCCATTTGCAGTTGCCTGCTCTAGCAGTGGCAAATCAGACCTTTTTTTTTTTTAATGAAGCAATGCCTTTTTTTTTTTTCTTAAATGAAAAGCAATCTCTTAACAGATTATCAGACCTACAGCCTTAGGTTTGGTTTTTAATTCCCCCTGCCCCACCAGCTGAGCACTTACTTACCTAATTTATATTCACTTTTTAGAGACCCTACAGAACAACAGGGAGGCAGGAGGTGAAGCTGTGTTAGTCCTCTCCCTCCCCGCAACTCTTCCCAGCCCTACGGACGGAACAGTGTAGTTGGTCTTGCTTTTCTTCAAGCAGTTTCTCTTTTGTTTTTGCATGCACTAGATCAGCACATTTTTCATTCAAAAGGAATGACAAAGTTTCAGTGGACTTTTCCATCAGGAGGGTCAGAATCCAGTGCTACTAATCCTTTCAAATGAACTTCAAACTGGCAATGATTTCACCATAATTAGATAATTTTGCAGATAAAATCAGGAAAAGCTCTTGCATCATGAAGACCAGCCCTTCCAGAACCAGGCTACAGAATTTCATTTTTACTCCTGAGGAGCCCCAGACATTTGCATTGAAGGCACATCTTCTGAAAGGCAGCTTCTTTTTAACATTTATCTTTGTTTTTAAAAGGCAAAACAAAGCAAACCCTTTTTTTCCACAGGGCATAAATGCAAAGTCTCAGAGATGTTTTTGTGGGTTGAAGTTTATAAATGCAAGCCTGGTCTCTGTGAAACCAATATTTTCCCCCAAAATGTCATTGTGCTGGTGGAAAATCAGTAGGTGAAAAACTGAAGGGGAAAAAACATTAAGGAGGATGAGAACATTTTTCTGATTTTGAAAAAATGTGTTTAATTCTATATTCATATTTTATTTTCTACTGTATTTTGTCACAAATGGTGATTTTTTTTATGCCCTATATTTTACACACAGTGTTTTACGACATAGTAACAGCCAATGCACAGTTTTCAAGGACTACTGTGTCTTTGAAGTCAGGCTAACAATGATTTCTGCTGGTCAGCACTGACTGCGTGTTATTGTACAACTTTTTGGTAGCAAATACAAGCAAACCACAATTGCGTATTTCTTTACGCCAGATCCTGTCTCCCCTTGCCGCCCTTTGGCAGTAGGCCTTCATTCTTTGGGCCACCCTACTGACACTGGCATCAGTTTGCCCAGCAAAAAGAGGATTGAACCAAAAGACTTTATGACCATTGGGAAGAAACTGTGTTCCCGAGCTGGGCCATGGGCTGCACCACGGGCAACCCCCTGGAGAGCAATCCCTCCTTTTTGACTCCGCAGAGAAGACGCGGACAAGGCTGGGAGCACGGCCAACGCCAGCGCGGCAGTGGGGGAAGGACAACGATGTGCTGTCCCCTAAAATCCCATGCTTCCAAAGGGGCCAGTTGAAGAGAAGAGTGTGTAACTGCACCGTTGAAGATCATGTTGCGATGTGTACAAAAGCGATTGGGAAGGCCAGGGCAGAAAAATAATAATAGTTCAAGCCTGAGGCAAGCACCTGCCTCGGAAAGTTCGGCCCACGCAATGGAAGTTTGGAAAGGATCACCAGTTAGGGATCTCTTCACAGGGGGCAGCTGATAGCTCTGGTTTCCAAGGCCAGTCCCAGCACATGCATAACATTATTTCCTTCTGCCTTCTTAAGTATCTCTTAATTATAAGAACCGAAAGCCCTCTGGTTCTTGCATTATAGCAACGGGTAATTAAGCATACTTGAGGGTCCTCTGTACATTTTGCTACCCAATAAACCTTTTCATTACAACTGAAGGCCTAAGATTGAGGTAGCGAGGCCATCTCTCATACTCCAGATGTGTTTTCCAAACTGTTATCCACGGTCAAGCCTCAACAATGCACTCCAATAGGCAGAGATGGGGAGATTAGCCCTATGATTAGCACTTTAGTTATCCTGCTATTCTTGCAGTAGCTTCAGTAGTGGAAGAATCCTGGAAATATCCAACCATTCTCTTACATAAGGCTGTCCTATGTTTTAAAAGTGTATATAAAAATTTTATATAGATAGTCTATATACAAGTATACATTAAAAATGTTATACATGCATGCACGCACTGTTCTCCATATAATTACCTCTGTAGTTTAGTTTCTCATGCAGGGCTTCACTGTATATAAGAATTCAGAGAGGTGAGTTGTAAAGTGTTGGAAGACTGACCACAGGGATCACCATCTTCCCTGCTGAAGGCTGAAGGTATCAGAGGATTTTTTTCTGTGTCATTCTTCCCTTCTCCCTTTCTCTTCCTCTTTCCTCCCCTCCATGTCTCTCCTTCCCTCCCAATTAAAAAAACAAACAAACAAACAAACAAACAAAAAACAAACAAACAAACCCTACCCACAAACCAAAACCCACCACAAACAGAAAAAGAGAGAAAAAGAAAAAAAAAATTACCAGATTTTACCTCAATTCAATCAAGTGATGTATGGGTTTAAATAGAGCATGCACTGAAGCCCTGAACCTCCCACTGCTTTAGGGGAGAAATCTGCAGAACCTGGCCCTACTAACCCATGGATGGGGGGGTGACAGGCTTGGCTCCTTTAGCAGTGCTCAATGCACCCAAAGGAAACCACAAATCCAGCGCAGGACTTGAAACCAGGTCTCCGTTGTACAATCATTCAGAGGAACCAATCTCAGCCTTGTCTAATTTTATATCAGTGAAACTGCGTCACAGGGCTCCAGAGAGGACAACACGTTCCTTGTATTTTGCTAGAACAGGGCTGATCATAAATTATTTTGAGGCACGTTTTCCCCTGGGTAAATGCACTCTCCAGTAATGTGCAATATCCTTCAGAATATGCTTCTGCAGCTTGGCAAAATGTGCAGGAACACCAACTTGCTCACCCATTATTGTATGTAAAACAGCTTTGTATTTGCAATTACCTTGAGAAGTGACAGGACAGTACCTAACTGGGAAAAGTGGAAGCTGCTGAGATTAATCAAGTGTTCCCAAAGCAAGAACTATTCTGGAGTACATGCTAGGTTTGAAAAGAAAAATCCTTTGTGCTTTATTTGTTTGTTTGTTACCATACGATTATGTGGTTTCCCTCCCCTCTTCTTTCTGATTTTGACAAGCGGACACTTTGAAGAATGAAAGCTTAAAGGGTCTACTTCCTCCAACACAAGTACCTTTAGTGTTTATAATGTCAGGTTTAATTCTATAGTGAACGCTAGCAAAACTGATGAAAAATACTTTTGATTTGTGGTTGAATAGAGGAAAAAAATCCAACATAATAATTTTTAAACTGTACTTTAGAAAAAGAGAACCCAGCAATTGTTTAGGTACTGATGATAGCTTGAGAAAAAAAAGATTACAAGGCTTCCAAAAGAGCAGTGTTGGTCAAATGATTACTGCCATGATAACACAGACATGGTTTATATTTTAGACAGCTGCTCCTGCAAAATTACACACAGTAATAACACAGAGTTGAAAATGCTGCATTGTGCATGACCAGCTGAAACTCTGACCTTGGATTCAGAAGATGCCTTTTCAAACAGTGTTAATAGAGCAAAAAGGGGATTACTTCAAATCCATAACTTCATTTGGAAATAGCTTTAAAAATAGAGTATTTAACTGCCAGCTAGCTAAATAGTTGAAATTGTGCCAAAAGTTGACTTTGCTCACAAATTGTTTTGATTGAAATAGTGCCTACTGTTGAGACAGAACCAAAATCCAAACATGGTAGTTACCATGCGCAAGTTCTTGAATTCCTAATCTTTAAAATACTTACTAGCCTTTTTCCTTCAAAATACCAAACATCACAAAGAGAAAAGGTTAACAGGCTAAAATGCTGAGAGTATGAATGCTCAGTGAATCAGCCTGATTTTTTTACAACCATGTGCAAAAGGTCTCGGCTGGGTTTAGATCAGCATCAGCGGAACTTCACCACCAGATGCCTCTTGCCCTCGGTGTGGTCCTGCAGCC
Source organism: Aviceda cuculoides (assembly GCA_035590195.1). Taxonomy (NCBI): domain Eukaryota; kingdom Metazoa; phylum Chordata; class Aves; order Accipitriformes; family Accipitridae; genus Aviceda; species Aviceda cuculoides. The sequence continues at coordinate 34,336,830 of JAVJGG010000005.1, read as the reverse complement.
CCAAACTAAGTAGGAATATTTTTTGAAGTGAGAATAAGAAAAAAGGGAAGGGAGCTGTGGTGTGGGGAATACCACCGGTGTATCCCAACAAGAAAGTCAGTATGACCTGAAGGATCCAACCAAAGCTCTTCAAAACTGGATTGGCCCATTCAGCTACCACAAGAACAAAATCCCTGAGATTTTGGCATGTCAGTCCATACAGTCCTAATGTGTTATATCCCTTTTAGCCGCTTAGCTCCATGCTGTAGCCTAGGGCATCATAAAAGCCCTTTTGCACTCCTAAGGCCTCCTATTTCCCCTAGCTCATGATAAAAAAATAAAGCTTTTTTTTATTTTTCCCTCTTGAAAATGTTCATTTGATTCATTCTGCTGTGTCATGAACAGTTTTCTTGGAGTGAATTTCTGGAATAAGACAGAGGTTCCTAATAGATTTAGTCTTAAAAAGTTTCCTCAGAAATAGAGATTCAGCTTTTTCAAGGAAGCGTATAAGGGGGTATAAAGCTCTTTGTCAAGGGATATTCTCTCACACACCTATTCCAGACATTTGAAGCTGGAGTAATCAACCATATTTTATTCCCAAAGCATCATATGTAATTTAGTTTCCTTATTTGTAAATTCCTTCTGCAGTTTAGTGAAGAATGAAGCTCATTAAAACTCTGATGAGATCCCTTATTAAGTGGCCATCTCATTATGTTTATTAAAGGTCTGGTTTCAAAAGTTCGTATGACTGAAGACTTGCTGCATATTTTCTTGCAGGCTGCCGATTGTGTTAATTTTAAGAGTAATTAGCAGATTGCTGGAAGCTCAGCATGTGTACAAGAGGCAGTTGGAGTTTATTTGCCAGAATCTTTAGAAGTGACTTAGTCATTCTTGAATCAAATCCAAAGAGATTCTATAAGAAGCATTTTATTGTAGATGTTTATAATTTGCAGTGTGGCAATGCCTAGAAACCTCAGTCAAGGACCAAGCTTTATATATACATCACTGGAAGGCAGCCTCTTCCCTAAGGATCTACATGTTTCATTTGAAAAGCAAAGTAATAAAATGATTCCCATGCACTTTCTAACAATTTTAAGAAATAAATCAATTCATTAAATGGTGAAAGATTAGCCACACTTCTTATCATTCTTTTACTGGAAACCACAATGTCTTGTGAATGTCAGAAATCATTCATGGCATTTTATGACCTAAATAAGGACTTGTCTTTTTCCCATTAAATTCAATGGTCATTTTTCCAGACAACAGCAAAAGCAGGACTTTTGTGAGTTTTAATTAGCTTAAACTGTCCAGTTGCCATCTAAAACAGACACTACATCATCTAGATACCTTAAGCGTAATTTAATAACATTTGTGTTTAACAGAGCATTAAAAGGCCAGACATCTTCTACTGTTAGGCATTGCGTTTTTTGCAATTGTGCCATTAGTAAAATATTAGACTGTATTTTGTGAAGTATTGCATTTTGCTGATGACTGCCAGTTGTTTTCTACACATACACAGAATAATTTGGAGGATGCATTTTCAAGCTTATGTGACATATTTGCGTGGGGGTAGAGGCCTTGCCTACTCATACATCTATTTCTCATCATACACAAATTTGAAGAAATTCTACAGGTGCTCTATTTAGAGCCTGTAGTACCAGAAATGCATTTCTTTAAGTGCATGCCTACTCAGATGTGTGGATAATAATAGAATGGCATGAGTTAACAATTATTATAAAACTCTATCAAAGTGTGGCTCTTGGGATCAACTCAACTATGTACCACAATATAAATGAAGTTTCCTCATTCTACTGTCTCTGAGTTCAGGTACATACCAGTTAACTAACAATAAAAATTGTAAAAAATAAAGTTTACCAAATATTCTCCCTTATCAGCTATCACAAAAAAGAAGGACTGATTGAACACAGGATTTCTTCTATTTAAAATCTTCTTTATCTTTCCGGATTCAGTACAAAGAAGCAGCCCACACAATCAACAGCAGTTATCACAAAACACTTTGTACAAATATGCAATATAATGAGAGCAATCTAGGATGGATACAGTGAGTGTCTCACAGGCTAGTCTGAAAAAAAATCTGATGTAGGGTGCATCTGAATGCATAGGAAATGCTTAAGTTTAAAAATGGAAAAAGAAAGATGAGAATACATTGAGAGTAAGATGGAGATGACAACTGCAGCAATAAAGAAAGAGAAGTAGGACTGTGCATCCTTCATAGGCAACAGCAGAAAAGACAAGTTAAAGGAGAGATGAGAAAATGAGTGTCACACTGCCTTGAAGATAATAATTCAAATCAGTATGACAGAGACATCCTTCCGGTAAAACCCCTAACCACATGCTCGCCTTGAAGGACATGGGTGGTGCCGCCGAAGCCAAGGAGCTAATGTCTCCAGCAGGCATTTTTCCAGGGTTCGGCTATATGCAGCCCCCACTATAGCACCAGCAGCACAGACCCCTATCTGGACAAATACTTGTATCTACATTTCAGTTTTACCTCGGTGCCATTTACCTGAGTTTAAAGCATAACGAGGGAAGTCGGTCGCTAAGTCTGTGCTAGCAGGGCTCAGCAGCCATCCCACACACAGCACTGGCTGTAGAGCTCAGGGGGTTTGTGTGAGACAGGGACTACTCCCAACAGGCAGGAAGGGCAAGGCAAAAGAAAGTTCACCATGTAGAGACGTGGGTTATGCCATGGCATTTGTCCACATGGCCAGAGAGCATGCCTTGTCCTCTTTTATCCACTAATGTAAACGTGACCATAGCAGCACAGTGCAGAGATACCCATATTAACTCTGGTGTCCTGGTTTCAGCTGGGATAGAGTTAATTGTCTTCCCAGTAGCTGGTAGGGTGCTGTGTTTTGAGTTCAGTAT
>JAVJGG010000005.1:34230512-34333862 GCA_035590195.1 Aviceda cuculoides | reverse complement strand
CTGTTCTATTAAACTGTTCTTATCTCAACCCACGAGTTTTACTTCTTTTCCTGATTTTCCTCCCCCATCCCACTGGGAGGGGGAGTGAGTGAGCGGCTGCGTGGTGCTTAGTTGCTGTCTGGGGTTAAACCACGACACTCTGGTTTGCCTCTGTTTCTGCATTACCTTCTGTGACTTAGTGAGGGAGGAAATTCTGGCACTGCAATAAAAAGCTTGATACAGATATAGACCATGCACTGAGTTTGTACTATGAACTTTCACCCTTTAGAGAAAGCAATTCTTCTTTTCCTGCATAGAGCACAGCTCTGGTGTATTTGAACCAGCCCTTTGGCCTTCTAGAATATTGAGAAGCCTATGATTCTGCAAGTTTTAGTCCCTGTTTGCTTTTGCTTTCCTGCTAATCCAGTATTTATAGTGCCTCTTACATTTCTTCCACTCAGAAACCAGTTGCAGCAATTCTAAAATAGGAAGCTCAATGGCAGCACCAGTGATGCTGTCACTTACAGGGTTATAAAGCCTGTTTCACTGTTTCACCCTCTTCTCCAGACCTGCTGAAACAATGACTAAAAGCCAAAAGCAAGCACAGCCCTGACAGTTTCTTTGATGTTTCAGTCCAGTTCTTGTACACAAAGAGCACAATTTGAGCATTTGCAGTGATAGCAACAGCTACGCAGAAGAAAGGCTATTATCCTGGTTTTACCTAAGAGCCTTGGATGATATGCCATGACTTGTTTGCAGGGAGTTTTGCCAAGTTACTGAAATGCTAGAGAACTAAATTCGACTTTGTTGTTAAACGGAATAACCCCAATGGACTCCAGACCTACTCAAGGACTGTGTTTAACCTATCTTACCCTGAAGTGATTATCTATGCATTTTGCAAAAGCTGTCTTTCATGATAGGTGCACCCGTGTAATATAAAGTAAGCAGATACGGCTATCTTCCAAGAAGATCAAAAAGCGTGCGGTCACATCCGTAGGGTGACAAGCCTACACTAGCACAACGTTCCTGTTCATGTCAGCCGCTCTGGATTTGGTAGTACTTTAACAGTATCACAGGGCTTTTCAGTAGGAATTAACTCGTAGGAAGACCTCATGATGCATGCAGACATACCTTGTTATCACTGGCAAGTTCTGTTGCTTCTTCGTAAGGATTAAACAGTTGGCTCTGTTGGTTTTGTGGACTGACATTTCTTAGGAAGCTCCGTAAGTACATGACCAGTAAGAATTCTTTTTTAAGGTTTTAACTGACTTATGCTTCTTCAAGTCACCTTTGCAACTGCGCGGGATTGTTTTGTTATTAAACTCAATTCAAAGAAAACAATTTGGGTTTGATTTATCACTGATATGTTTTGAGAATCTCTCTTTCCTTGCATTTCTATTTAATGAGTGCTTTATTTTAGCTAGAAGGAAGAGATTTAGGTGGACTGGCAGAAAGAAATAGGTATTAAAGGTAGATACAGGCCTTTTGGACAATACCAATAAAAAAGCCCACATAGCAATTCTTAATGCATTTTTACAGCCTATCTAGTACAAAGGCAGAAACAAAGCCAAACAAACAAACAAAAAAACAATTCAAACCTTCCCCAAAGTTCTTTTTTCTTCTAAATTCTTAAAAGATGCTGACTTTCATAAGTTCTTTTAAAAAGTCAAAATACATTGCCTTTTTTTGTTATTTTTCAAAACTCTGGTTTGAGTGGACTAAAAATGTTTAGGGAGGAAGAAGAAATCCATTTCAAATTTCACAAAATGATGATGTTTTTCATTACTTCTCTTTTTTCTTACACTTTTCCAAACATAAACACAGGTTTTCAGCCATGCCATTGTGTTCCTCAGAGTCCAATAGCCTGGTGCTGAGCTTCCCCTTCCAGTGCTTTGACCACATCTCTGTGGCACCAAGCCCAAGGGGCCATATCCCAATTTTTATCAAATCTTATGTCAACCTGAACTCAGCATTACTCTTTCTTACCAAGTTAGAAGGTCTTTCACTTGAAGAGACCATAAACCTCCTGATGAGTATTAAGTGTTAGACTGCAAGTATCAAGGGCAGCAGTTATTCTCATCAGTTGTGACCTTGGTGGTTGCCACGTTTGTGATAACCAACAAGAGTGATAACTTTCTGATCTTTGCTTATAAAGCAGTTGCTGGGTCTAGCTCTACAGACCCTTCCCCCTGTAAAAAGTCCTCTCACCCTGCCCTGGTTCTCAATGTAGCCTCAGCTCTGCCTGATTGCCAAATTAAGCTCCTTTCTTCTCCCACATGACTCTCTTAAGAAATTGCCCAAGGAGAGGAAAAGAGATGACACAATATGATGATCAGCAAGTTAGTCACAGTATCAGGTACCATGATTTTTTCCATTCCTATTGCCGTCAATGGCAGGTTAGCCATTGCCTTGTTGAGCTGTGACTTGTTGAGATCTAATTCTGCTAGAGAGTACATTATCATAGGAGAACATTGACATTTTACTTCTGTCTTTTATACAATCCAGGCTGCATAATAGTATGCTTCTGCCCAGTCTCTCTGCTGCTTACAGCTCATGGCTTTGTCCTGTTACTACCAAGCAAGTCTATTCATATGCAAGTCTTATTGTGTTTATACAATAGCAAAACAACTTTCAAAATGATATCACTTTTGTCAGTTTATAATGTAAAACTTTCCAGTTAGATTTTAATTACTCATTTCTGGTGAACCCTGAACTCTTGCAAAAGCCTGAATAACATTTATGTCCTTAATTGCTTGCTATGCCCAGCATCTTTTCACTTCACTGCCACCAGGCACAAGATCATTTGAGACACTTTGACGCTGTCATATTTCCAGTTATTCCTACTTGACATAGTCTTCTTACCATTATTTTTCAAAGAAGTATGGAGTGATTTGGGAGACCATTTGATAAAGCTGGTAGGTGACTGACTGACTTTAAAACGCCGGAGGGACTCAGGTGGCTCTCCTATTTTAGGCTACACTTCCAGGCAGCCCCAAGAAACTAGTGCCTGAGCAAGCTGCCTCAGAGATCCCTCCGCTTTCCTCTAGCGTGTTGTCCTCAGGAAGTACACCACCCTCGTTGAAGCCACCTCCACTGTGGTTTATGCTACTATATTGCACGCAGTCCGTGACCTGAGCTCAGCTGACGCTGACGCTGATGCTCCCCTCTCAGCCAAGGCGACCCAGGTGCCTGTGACTGTGTTGATACTGGTAACAGATTCTGCTTGAAGTTCCTGTAAAGCACTAGCCTTCTCAGAAACATCTGGCAGAAGCTACCACACAGTAAGTGTTGGTGCACTCAACCTAATAATTTCTACAAAACAGGTTTTCAGCTTAAAAGAAATATTCCATAGTCACAGCGAAAGACCTAACTGTTTACAATGTATGACCCCCACAACAAACAAAAAAGTCCTTTACATGGCAAGATTGAGACAATACTATTTTCCTTCTAGGTACCCCATTAAAAGACTTTGGTCTCTCAGCAGATGAAGCAGCTCCAACAGTCCTTACCCCAAATTTATGTTTGGAAGAGAAAAAGATTAATGAGACAAGATTGTTAACAACTTTTGGGTTTTGTTTCTGGCTGTTGTAGTTCCTGTACATGTCCAGAGACAAACCAGCTGACAACATAGTTCTGACTTCAGAGGGACAACAGTTATTTCTTCCTTCTAAGTTTATTGTATGTCTAAGTCATTTAGAGAATTATTATCCTGTTTAAATATCCTCCTATCTGTTATAAATTCACATATTTAGTTTAAACAAACATCTTTAAAGTGTTTCCTTACGATCAGTAACAGACCCTCCTCAGACAAATACAGCTGGATGTTTTGAAATCCAGCATGATGAACTGTGAAAATACAAATGAAAAATTGTTAACTGCACATTCTTACAAAGCTGCATTTTTGAGGCAGTAATTCCATCCTCTGAAATACGAGCTGTTTATACTGCAACGACTGGCAAAATGCGCAGTCCTTGCGGATGGCCGAATGTTGACCGATGGTGATTCCAAGAAGATATTTTAATTTTCAGCCTGCTAGAACAGAAGACCTCTGAAGATGGAGGGGGTGAAGGATGAAAGGTAAAGCTAATTGTGCTTTGTTTTAGCTGTCTACAATTTATGTCCTCATCAGAGCTAGTTCTCATCTGTTGTGTTCGTGGAGAGTTCAGTCAGTGGAGCCTGGGGAATGATTCTTCCTGCCCATAAGCAGGTGCCCACATTTGATCAGATGGATTTCATCCTGAACGCCGGTTGACTATGTGTGATCAGTAATATGTAAACCTGCACCACGAATCTCCTCTTAAAATCATCTGTATTTTTACAATTGATTTAAGGGGAAGCAGGATGAATGATTTTCAAGATGTAGAAAAAGTAATTACCTTACTAATGAAAACTTAACTTAATTGCTTCTTAGAAGGCAGCATGTTTAAAGGGACATTAAAAAACTAAAATCTAAGTATGATTATTATTTAAATAAGATTATTCTAGACTCACTGCCTAAATAGTTAGAAATCATTACTTTTAAGCATTTGGATACACAGAACATGAACATTTCTTTTTCCATGTTAAACAACTGCCAAAAATTATTGTTTCTCATTCTTTGGCTTTTTTTAAGTTCACAGAAGAAATTTGCAGGGAAAGAATGGTTGGATATAAATTTTTACCTCAGCTAAGTTTATAGAATTTCTCTGACAATTGCAAAATACAATGATGCATAAAAAATGTCATAATTAAGCAGACTGACCTAGGACAAGTTACATAACAGATGTTTTAGCTAGAGTAACATATGTATCATACATCTGACTAGAAATGATGTCTTAGTAAGCAAAGTGATGTACAAGGCAGAAAGAAAGAAAATAGGATAGTTAGGAAAAGAAAAAAGATGTTTGCTGCATAATTTCATCTGTTAGAGAACAACTACAATTTAAAATTATATTGAAAGTATTTTTACTCTTTCAATGCTATTAGCACCATCAGCGAGTAAGCAACAGAAGCATATTTCAAGTCCTTGCATTGAAATCTGTATTTGCAGACAATGAGGCACTGTCTCGCGACCATTACAGAGCATTCCTGCTAAGCGGGATGTGCTGGGGCACACGCCTGACCTCTCGCTGGGCAGCCGCTAAGGCGATGCTGGAACGGGGCTGTCAGTCACCAGTCGATTTAAAAAACTTACATGACCATCCCTGCACTGTTGCAAGTTCTGTCATGAGGTCCAAGACAAGAAACCATCACAAAAACCAGTGGGGCTACCAAAATAAATGTGAAAAATGTGAATGCTAGAAAGTTGTGAGCATTGTATGTCTTTGCCAGTTGCTGCTGACTAGCTCCATTTAATTCTGTGAGGTATATTGTATTTACCACCATAGATGATTACCTTTAGATTTATCACATGGCACTTCATAAGACCTAAAGCTTCTGCATCCTCTGCAATCTTCCTTTATACCTGTTCCTGTCTGCAAGCAATAAGGATAAAGCAAATTTTTTATTATCATGCAGAGACATGCAGAACAAGAATTGTAGTGCTACAGAGTGGTAGGAGAAGTGATACTCAAAGTGTGCACACGTTGGATATTTGGCCCAGCACGGTGGGTCACACAGGCCTCTTTTTGTCCAGTGCAGTTGCTTTTGCCTGCTTTCAAAGCAAGATGTGCAGGTGTCTGGATAGAGCTCATCACCAAGAACGGTTTTGCTACAAGTACCTTGTAGACGTGTTCTGTACTCTAAGCACAGAGCCCTTGCTCATCAGCTGATTGCTACATTAGCAAAATGCTCCAAATCAAAAGGACAGCAGTTGTGGAACTAGGCAGGGCTAAGGAATAGTAAGGGTGAGAAAAAGAAATCATAAACATTTTTAGTGAGACCTCATTAGCAAGAAGTGTTAATTCTTCTTGTTCTTTGCATAGCCAGGACAGCCACATTACTGCTGATTTTCTGCTATGTGCTAATATTCGAATCCAATCAAAACAGAACTTTGCAGAGGACTTGCCCTCTCATGCTGGTGGTGGATTTTGAGGGTCTAAGAAAGGCATCGCAGATCTAAAGTTTAAGCTTTAAGCAATGTCAAGAGAGAGCAAGTTACAGCTGGACCAAAGGTTTATAACTAGGACTCAGCAGTCAATGAGAATGGATCCAGAATGGACAGGACCTATGTCATTTCTACCCCAACACCTTTTATTTAACTCACACGTTCTGAGCAGACACTAGACTGGTCCTAGCACAAGGTTAGAGCCACCGCCAACTTGCTTTGACTTGTGTCTGTTTGCTATGACCCCAGGAGGCTGCTCCCACCTAGGCAATCCCACCACTTTTCCCCCAGGAATGCCTCCCATGCTGGATGGCAGGAGGAGGAGATCCACATCACGTGCTTTCTGGAAATGTCAGTCCCAAACATCGGAGCCATACTTATCTTCACAGTATATCTCAGCATTAAGCCAGTTCTCCAGCTCTTTTGTGCCCAAAGAAAGGGGAATGGCTGGTGGCACCAAGGCTACATCAAAGCTTGAAGTAGAAAACTGTCTTCATTTTCTGTCTATCAAGCTTCTACTAAGCTCCCTACCAAGGAATTCAGTGGATCATGGCTGAAGTGCTGAAAAACCATAAAATCTGGACCTAGAAAATGGAAATTGTAAATATTTATGGTTGTTACACTATGAAGGACTAAAAGTTACCCTGCTGAACTAGAATATACCAGATAATAGAAATATGGCATGCCTACTTAAGTACCAGTTATTTTGATAATAAATGGTAATATTAAAATAATTAATTTATATAAAATTGCTAATGCCCACTATTAGATGTTGTTAAAGTGATCGGAGCAAATGGAAGCAGATGCCTGTTTGCATATGTCCAATATTAATACCCTGGATTTAATACCTACATCTATTTTATTCAAAAATATATCTTTGTTTCAAATAATTACAAGCTCTTTTGTTGTCTGGTTTTAGCTTTCCTGAGTTGCAATCAGAACAAGATCTGAGTGCATATCTGTTTTTTCAGGTTTGTTTTGCTTTTAATGTTATTATTTAGTAATTCAGCTGAGATGGCTTGAAATTAAATTTAACTAAAATTACATTAAAGTGGAACAACAATCACTCGACAGTATAAAAAAAAAAAAGTTATGCTTGTTGATTTTGCCTGAATAAACCAATTAGAGCAGCCTATTGAGATTAAGAGCAACTAAACAGATCTCTGGCATAAATGTCGTCTCTGCTGACTTTAAATGGGGGCCATGAATTTACCCTGTTGGTATATACTACGGGATGGTGCGACAGGGAGTAAATCAGGGAATCGTAAGCTTTGTGACACAGGTGACATCAGAAGAAAAACTCTGTTTGTGGACTCCCTTCTCCACAGATCATGGCAACCACAGTCATTAGTTCTTTTAACAGAAAATGAATTCTACCCCGTTCACAGCTACGTTATATGTTTACAAGGAAAGCAAACATGGGTTAACTTCATTTAAAGCAAGTCACGCCCTCCCCCTGTTTTTAATAATTTCCACAGCAAGAAGGTACGCTTTCCTTGGTCATCAGCCATATTGGAGTGTATGCTTTTACAGAAGGCTGTTCTAGACACAAACCCTATTTTCCTTGTCTTTATCACAGCGTGCCGGATTTAGCCTCTAAAGGCCTATTTCTTCCTTTTTAATTTCCTCACTGTTTTCTTCTTAAAGCATCCTTTAAATATTGAGCAGTGTGAAGTAATTGCCATAAAAGCACAGCTTATTACTGGGTAGCTGAAATGGGATGTTTCTTCACTATTTCAGTACAGCAAATTGCCAAACCAGCCCTGCTAGGATGAACATTTCTCCATGACTCCCTGGGGTTTGTTACAGTGAAGCTAGACTGCACTGGGAAAGTACTGACAGATTTTTAACTTCTTTTTCGTGCAATTAAAAGAACGGAAGCAAAGTGAATGAGCACCACATGCTCCGCTGCGCTCTCCCGAGAACATCCCGCAGAAGGTTCTGCAGATGACTGGTGGCCTGCAGAGCGTGACTGGGGGGCTGCTGGGGCAGAGATGGGTTCGTAACGAGCCTGCTCCGCTTGCAAGTGAGTTAAATGTGCGTCGCAAAGAGCAGTTTGCTACCGTATATTTTACATTCTGTACAAAACTCGCATAGACTTTCCTTTAATTAAAGCTTCAGCACTTAAGAGTGCTTGTAAAATCACGCTAATCCCTGTGGTTTTCACATTCTACCAACCCACAGACTCACTGTATGACATCTCAGGAGTAATGCCCAGGCCACCTAAAGAGGAAGCGTGCTGATGTTTCTCAAATCAGGACACTAAACTGAAAAAGTACAATAGGCCTTTTTAGCATTAATATTGATCTAGATAGTATAAAAAATAACAGTGTTCAAACTGGTTTTTGATTTTTTTAATTTCATTTCTTATTTACAAACTAATTTTTAGACTCTACGACTTCATAGTCTGATTACTTGTTTATAAAAATACAAAATAAAAATGGCTGCATTGCTGTTTAATACAGAGAGATTGAAGCATTTTTGCACACACAGTCAATCAAGGCATGACTATGTTAGGCACTTTCTGATTATGGATATGAACAGGCTGGAAATTATGTGACATATTATGCAGAAGAGGAAAAGGGAATAGTTAGTTAGGCAGAAAGTATAGGCAGGAATTTTCAGTGTCCTGGATGCAGACATACCCACTCCTCCCTGAATAGGCTTCACAGTGTACATTTGTTTGAACATTACTTTTCCCAAAACAGCCCATTTTGCTAAAAAACCCCACTCTTAAATTCAGAACAATTTTAGATTTTTCTATATTCTTCTTCCTTTCAGCTCCCTTTCTTTGTTAAAAAAAAGGGAAAACTTATTTGCCCCAGAGTTGTTTTAACCACTGCAACAATCCATAATCAAGCAATCAAGCTTCTGCAGCTCCAAAGGCAAACTGACTGCAGCGACACTGAGAAATCTGATGCTTTGAGAGCTGTTTTTTGTTTTCGGATATACGACATGCACATTTGATATGCATGCTCCTATACAGCATGCTAACTATATTGTTCCTTGAATGCAAGTCTTTAATTTATCTGCACTAACAGATAACACCCAGAAATAACAGCCAGAAGAGCTACTGGGAAGGTGAGGTTCTATAATAAAGTTTTCTGTGACTCACATACAGAAAGGTTGTGGGATGATTTTTAAAAAGCAAAAAGATAATCCAACAAATATACATGAGAAAATGTATTAGTTGGCCATCAGATGCAGGCAAAAATATTTTCTCTTTCTTATACCTTTTTCTTGATGAATCAAAACAACAGAATATCTCAGTTGCTTTTGCACTCACATGGGTACAGCTAGTGTGGGTACATTTGTTTTATTTTATTGCTTGAAGTATCAGTCCTTCTTCAATATTTAGCATCACAGGCATTCGCATCCATATGGATAAATTCTTAATGCAGGATTAAGTTGTGAAAATTAAATGGATTTCACAGGAGTGCACAATCTAAATCTCACTAACATTGAACATTGAATCAGATTCATGATGAAAGACCTGATGCACACTAAAGACACTGAACTCCATTTGGGACTTAAAAATACAATGCAGAATATTATATATATCTATGTATAGATATGACTTTAAGACTGCCAAAATACAGCTAAATTGTTATAGCCTTATCAGGATTATTTTTAGCAACATACTTTGCTAAATATGGCATGAAAACAGATTAGTCAGGCTATTCAAGCAAAGGTAATGAAACCATCTACCTTCAGGAAGAACTACTTTCTAATTATAAAAAAGAAAAATCATTAAAACCAATGACACTGAAATATTTGTTTCTAACCACAGAAAAATTAGAACGATTTACCATCTTTCATTCAAAGCTGTTTTCCCAGCTGTGTACTTAACTGTGTTTATGTCATGTTTATTTTAGTAGAAAAAAGATTAAATTTTTAGGCATTAGTACAACAGTTTAGACTTAAAAGACCTTCTCAGGGCTTCTGTTTAAAAAAGACGGAAAGTTACAACTACAGGACCTATGGGCACACCAAATTGGTCTAAAGGTGGTGCCTCTGAAGTAGGGGTTGGGAAGTCTAAAATGAATAAGCTTATAAAACCTCTCATACATATACGTGTGACAGAAACTCATCTGCTGAATCAAAGAGCCCTCTAACAAATGACAACTAACCAGATCTGAAAGCTGATGTAGGCTACATTCAGTTTTAAAATAAAGGCATTCTTAATAGTGAAGGTAATTTATTAGTGAAACAAAATAATTATAGTATGTTTGAAGGTTTTGCATTCTTTTATTTCAGGGTGGTAAGATTAAATAAGGTACTATTTTAAAAGAAAAAGTCAGAGATCATGGCTTATTTTTTACTATTTTTTATTCTTTTATTTTTAGGATGACTGAAAAAAAGGATCATTTCATCTCATTTCAGCTGCCTACAACCTAGAAGTCTATTCTTATTTCTTAGGCTTTCTTTGTAGTTAGCATCACCTTCAGAAGGAGATTTACCTTCCCTCTTCTGAAGAATTACTTTCAAACAAAGCCACTGTGCCATGCTGGGCCGTAACATCAATAACTGAGGTTCTGCAATCTGCGACCCCGTGCGTAAAAAACGAAGTAGTTTACATCTGCCAAAGCCAAGTTTGCATTTTCCTAGCCTTTTGACCATTTTCTTCTTACTCATCCACCGAGCCTGTGGTTCCCCCTCATATCTTAAGCACCAACTCCCTCCCAAAGTTCAATAACATGCAAATGACTGCAAGGAGGGGTGGCAGCATGAGGGCACTGGCCGTCGCGTAGGATCAGTGACGTCAACAGACCTCACGCTGTGAGTGGTGTTTTGGGGATGTCCTCCATACGGTACAAACTATCCCACATTCTTAAAACACAGGCTTCGGGATCTTGCTCCTCCAGTTCAGAACAATACAGCTGGACAAGGTAGCAAGGTTTGCCACAGCATTATAAACAGTAGCACGCATTTAATAATACTGTAATTCTCTTTTTTTCTTCTTTTAGCTTACTTCTTTGAGGTTAGACCCAGTTGTCATATCTTAAGTACTAAAAAGAGTGCCAAGAATCTTCATATTATCCAGTGAAATGAACTCCTCAGGAAAAATAACCTATGATAAAATGCCAAAGTAAATAAAATATCTGGCACTTTCCAACATATAGTTTTTACAGATAGCTGACCAATTCAGCTTTTTACTCATAAAGTCTTTAGAAGCAAATATTGTTCCAGGAAGGCTTGCAACTAACTGCAGAGAGGCTGAAAGATGAAAGTGTTCGTAGTATCAGTCACAGACAATGAACCCACTGATTAGCATGAGCAAGAATATATACAAAAGAGAAAAGCAGTGAGCTGTGGAGTACAGCATGAGGCAGCTTTTCAGATACTTTTGTGATCTCTAAAAGGAAAGTTTAGCATTGTAGATGTTTGCTGAATGACAGATATACAATACCTTCAAAGTAATAAGACATAAAAATCATTTTTTGCTGTCACTTAAAACAGAAAAATTAAATTAAGTGGGTAAAAATTGTGTCAATGACTATATCAACATAATCCATTCAGTAAGATTTTCCTCAGGGGTGCAGAAGAGATGAAATGCTTGTCGATTAATCTATGTTAAGTGTGCATAGTGCTATATAGAAGTGGGAGAAAAGATGACACTTCCACTTAGTTTTCTAATCAATGATTAACAGAGATTAGGATGTTCCACTATATGTAGATATTTCAGTAGATATACTAAACATCTTCCATGGACAGTTATATTCTTTAGAAATTCCTCTTTCTAAATGGGAATCATCTGGAGCTCCTCCACTTCGGGCAGTCAAGGCAGAGGAGTAGTTCGGTATAAACCCACAATTTACCACTAACCTCCTTAGCCAGCTATGCTCCAGTGTTGAAAATGTAGAAATATCCAATTCCACGCCATTTCCAGCCTAAGGACAATGTAGGTTTGCTTGCTTCAAGTGCTGGGAAGGCAAACTTTTAGTGGCAAGAGCTACCTTCTATAAAAACGCTTCCACATAGGGAGCTGGCATGAGGTAATTCTTACGTTGTCAGCTGATGCCCTTAGCATCTGGTCACACCTATTTTCCGTCAGTTGACAAGCTCTCACAGTAAACATTGTCTTCCCCAATGAGAACTAGACAGTAAAACCATACAAAGGTACTGTGGTCTCTTAAAAAAATAAGGATTAGGTGTAAATTCAATAAGGATGGATAGGTTCATATTACTTTATGAGAAATATTATTTGTTTATAGATAGATTTCTTAAGAATATCAAGAAATTTCTTAAGAATATTATTCAAGCTTGTTTGTTTGTTTATTTGTTCAGTTATAAAGGAGACCATAAGTATTTATAGACAGAGGCACTGAAAACAACCAGCTTCTGGCAGACAAGATGTGATTGAACATACTGCGTGAAGAGTGGTAATATTAATCTTCACTGTTTAACACAGCAACCCAAAGAGGACATCTGCCTGTCATTTGCAGGCGTTTCATAAAACCTACTGAAGCATAGATGGGGATGGCTTGTTGGAACTGTGATAAGAGCCAGGAAAAAAAGTCACGTATATTAATTATATTCATTCCTAATTGCTTATCCTTTAGGAAATAAACAATACTGTTTCTACTGAACATGAAATAAAAATGTTTAAAAATGCAGATGGGTGTGTGGGCACAATCAGTCGCTTACAGAATGCTTGAAGAAATTCGAGCCTGACATGTGAATCCCTTATCCAATCATTTATTCTTCCTGCTCTTGACTTATGGTAATTTAAAAAAAAAAAAAAAATCAGAAGGAATTGTTACTTGCTATGAACACTTCATTATTGCTAAAAGACCAAACAGGCAGAAAGATTTACAAAAACCAAACTTTTATTAAGCAAGGCCAACCTGATTCTTGCAGCCTGACTCATCATTTGGGCATGAGGAGGAGCAGCAGTGCTAAGCACACAATATTGGTTCACTGGGATCACTGATGAAAAATGAAGTACTCAGAAAAACAAAATCAAGCCAACAGGAGGGATAGTGGTCGTCAGTCATATTAGCTCTTTGCTCCCCACAATTGTCTGCTGAACAAATTTCAAGTCTGCACAAATACAAAGAGAAACTATATAAAGATGCTTGCATTCCTAATCCCAAACGTATTATTTTTCCCCTTGAACTCTGAGTCTTTGTCATTTCTATTACATTACACTTATTCTGTTTTACAGGCAACTAGCTCCCTTTCAGTGAACAAGGTTGGGTAATTAGCAGTACTGTCAAATGTATGTCTGCCAGGGGCTTTAATTACTGTAGAGGAAGCCTATTTAGCAGGCAACCAGGTCTAGGACCCACTGTTGTGATCCAAATCTTCTAATACTTCATTATCATGTTCATATTATAGAAAGGAAAATGCTTTTAAACTCGATACCTGAACTGATTTCTGTTGCATTGATTTCTATTTCTTTTTTTTGCAGTACCACCTCCTAAGATGAATAGAAGTGGTCAAAACTGCATAACCTGTCTTTTTACCTGTTTTCTGAAAGGGTGAGCCTATATTAGGCAACTTCTTCCAGGGCCAGGCAAATCCCTAGCCAACTGGTTGTGATCAGACCACTAGAAGATGTACCAGAGACTAGGATGATCGCAGCTTCCCCCCTCTCTCCTGCTAGCATTACTCAGCACGACTTGTGCCTGACAACCCCATTCACAGCATGTCTGGCTCAATCCCCAAATCAGACATTTTTTCTTAATTGATTGATGACTGTTCACAATATGTTTTCTACTATTTCGGTCGCGTCTTTCATTAGCGGAAGGGCGTTTGACTGGCTTTTGATCCAGAGAAGTATGTTTTACTTTAGTCTGTTACATTTGCAAATAGGACCCATTGCTGGAAATAGTCTTGCAGAATGTTATCTGTGTGGAAGATTGCATTTCAGAGTGGTGGCCAAAGACTCAGACTCTGCCTGGCAATTACAGTTCTGCAGCACTCTCAGATGGAGTTAAACTATTTTAAAGGTGATTAAGAGTATGTATAGGTGACTGTATTAAGGCACTTCACATGCTCCTGCTAATCAGCTCATCACTGATATATAAACGAGCTCGTGCATGTTCTTAGTTGATCCAATGGCAAGGTAAAACACATTATTTCAACATACACTAATTTTACTATGTAAGATACTCTAAAAAATATATGAAGTACCCAAAACTATATTCAGTCTTTCCCAAGCACAAATACCCCCAAACAATGCAATAACCCACCTCTTCTAAGTTACTACCCACAGCATGTCATCAAGTTCCTTCCCGGTTTAATTTAAAGATTTCCAACCTCTAACCTCATCACAGGCAGTAGATATTATAAAGGAAAGTCTTTTGGACCATTCCCAGAGAGGGATTAACAGAGATGCCCCAATCCAGGATTGAGCCATGCCGTTGAAGTACAGCATACTGTGGTTTTCAGACTGCAAGCCTTCAGGACTGAGCTACATCTTTGCCACAGTGCTGGAGATCAAGAATGCAAAAGCTCCTATAACCATACAGAATTTGGCTCCTGCTCTCCTGTTAACGATGGTCTCCCTTTCTGGCAACGTCAAAGCTTTCTAATGAGATAAATGTTTCTGGAAAATGTTCTGTGAGATGAAATTATAACCTAATGTTCCACCTGATCCACCTCCCATGGTGTTTTCCTAGGCAAACAGTAATGTAAGGTATTTTAGAGACCTTCAGGACATAGGATGAAAAACTGCACCAAATTTCAAGGAAAATAAATGTCCATTTGATCCAAACCAACATTCACAGCACCTATAGCAGAAGCTGAGATACTGTGCATGCAATGAAAGTAGTCTAAAGTGTTGCAAGATGAATGGTGTTGAAATGTACACTATTTTTACTTCCAGCTCATTGAAGAGTTTCATCACTATTAATAGAACTGAGCAAAATATTTCTAATCTATTGCCATTACCAGTAGACAATACAGCCTAAATATTTATTACATACATAGCAATATATGTGAAACCTGACAGAAATTCTAAAAAATTCTAAATTCTAAAAAAAATTCTAAATTCTAAAAAAATTTCTAAATTCTAAAAGATATAAATGAGAGTCTACACTAGCATGTATTCAGAGTCTACGTCAATGCCGACAGTGCATTAGTGTACAATTAAGATTTTGGTTCTAAAGATTAAATTTCACCATTCCTGCTCTTAACTGTGTTTCTGTTAAGTAGTAAAAATAGAAGGGTATCAGGTGACAAGCCTTGACTAATTTTCACGGGAAAGATCATAAAATGACGGAAGCTGTTTTTCTTAAGGGAGAGGATTTGTGTTTTAGCTAAGTATCTCATTCAATTTGAACAGCTCTTCTGACACTTTTAATTTACCTGTCTTTCCACCCTTAATAACGTTTTCTATTGCAAATGTGATAGAATTGTCAGTATTCTCCTCCTGTTTTCCTAAAGCTTAGGGCATTGAACTCTTTCGAGAGGCCCATTATCTTCCTGTTCCCCTAAAAAGGAAAAAAAATGTTTCTCCTGATACAAAGACACTCTCAACACAAGGACTACTTTACCTACACTCAATAATATGTTAGAATATTTTGCTGAAAAGGTGTTTAGCAGATTTTCCACCTCATTTTACTATTACAAAGACAGGGCAAGAAAGCTTTCAGTTTGCATATGGGTAAGAGCTCAATTTTTAGCTCTCACTTTTCCCTAGTAGGGCTCTAGCTGCACCAGCTTTCATTTTCTGCTCAGTTCTGTATTTTCCCTCAAAACTGACTTTACAACCCTACCTTTAAGAACACCAGAGCAATAGTTACCAGCTTTCTCATAACGTACCTCACTTCCCACGCCTTCTGTTCTTCCTAATTCCCGCTCTCTTTCCTCATTCCCAGGCTCACAGCTTGGACTCCAGCCCAAACCGCTTCGCTCCAGGTCGGAGTTATCCTTCCACAGTGTGTACAAAGGGCAGAGAGACCAGGGCAGAAGAAATTCTCCCTCGTTCACTCTATGCTGCAGACTCTTGCTCTGCTTGTCATACAGCATGTACGTACAGAAAAGCCTAACTGGTGGAGGTGCTACTTTTAGCTTCTGGTTGAAGAAACCCCCTAGATAGCTCTGCAGAAGCTTCCTTCTCCGGATCACCATGCCCCTGCCACATGTAGAGTGTTTCCAGGAGGAAAAAATAGAAGCTTTGAGAAACTCAGAGAAAGAGACATAAACATTTCAAAGTCCCATGTACTACAGAGTTCAGTTCCCAGCAGATTAACACTTCAATGGCGTGAACACTACAGAAGTTCAAGCATTTTGGTTTTGGTTTAATGGGCAATCTCAAATACTATTTTGTTGGTCAAAATGTTTTATTTGAAAATTCAGATGTTTACAAGTGTAAAGAAATGTAACATTTCTTCAAAAAGATGTAATAGAATCTCTTTAACATTTTCGTTCTCTTCATTTAGAGTTCCTGCAACTCATGTTGCAATCAGCATATAGCTTTAGCCAACTGAAAACTGCTTACTTTTTTGGTATGTAATCTATCTTTGCCCAGTTGTGAACTGCACTTTAATCCCAAATTCAGTGGCACTGTGAATGTGGTGCTGATATTAATCCATGACAAACTTGTTGAACCATACAGTCTTCCTACTTTATGTTCATTCAGGTCCCTCTGATGAAGCAACAAACTCATTCTCCCCTGTGGTTCATGAACTGCATACTGAATAATTAATAACACAGAAGAATGCCAAGGTCTCTACGCAGGAAATTATTTACAGAGATGCTGCAGATGCAGGGGTGGCAAGAAGTCAAGCTGTGCACGTATACAGTTGGATTTTCTTGTACTGCCTTTGAAGTACTCCTTTGTGCAATCTCCTGAGTTCCCTGACAATAATATCCTTGCCATGACTGTATTTTTTCCACACGGCTGAACATGTGCTCACTCAGAAAGAAGGCTGCCATGAAGTGTTTCTCCTGATTCAGCCAAGTCCAGCCTTTGTCAACGCAACCTGCCTGTTTCTGAGCTTTAGACCTGTAGATATTTTGGTCTGAATTCACTTTCCCAAATACCCAAATGTCCAAAGAGACACCTGGCCACAACACCCTGCAGACTGGTTCCTGTCTTCTGACATATTCTAGCTTTACTATTTCCAGTCTACCACCAGCCTACTTCAGGGTTATGGTTGGCTGCATAAACTAGAAGGGAAAGAAGGACTGAGGACAAGTAACAAATATTCTCCATCGAACGAGCACAGGCTTCCCTCTGTAACTCACTAACTTCTCCATCGGCAGGTGCTGACGAGGCACTTGGACGCGCTCTAGAGCACGCGTCCCTTGCTGCAGGCTCCACTTCAGGGCTCGGAGAATGAAGTTTTGTGATATTCAAGCCAACCCCACAGCCTGCTTTTACTCTGTACCTCTCCATCTTATTTTTCTGGTGCTCTGGCACTTGTCTGACTTCCCAGTGATTCAGTTCAGCTCACTGGAGCGGCAGCCTGTGGAAGCAGCAGAATTTTTTTACGGCGGGTTCGTTTGCCGATGGTGTGGGAAGCTAACCCAACTTCAAAGGGCTAGACGAGCACCGGAGCCAGTGGCGGGGAAGCAGCAGGGATGTACAGCTGGATGGGTGAGGAGGAGGGACATGGTTGTCTCTGTAAAAGCACCTAACAGGGGAGGTGGTGATAAGACACCATAGCTTAAGGGGCTTCTCATTCTCCTCTTGCAACTTTCGCCCCTCCTGGAAGTAAGGGAGAGGTTATAATAAAGGCTCCTTCCCCAGAATATTTTATCTTCAATAAGGGCAACATAGGAACAAAGGTGTATTTTTTTTTTCCCGAGGTTGTTCACCTTGCTCTTTGCATGTATTAAATATTTTGCACATACCTAAGGTACAAATGACCCTCTACTGGCCTTTGGGAAAAAAAAAATCACCTTTATACGTCTTCTGTGTAGTAGAATTTAAGCAGGAATGGGCATTTCTAGTCAAATGAATATATGTAGTATTTTGCCAGCAACTTAATTCAATCCATAATTCAGTTTACAAAATCCATACACCCCTTTTTAGATTAATATTTGAAATTAATAACGGCCCCTCACAGAGCACATGCCAAGAGGTGAACTTTCCAAAGACCCCACACATCTTGCAGAATGCATCAGTCTTGCATTGCTCAGAATGAAAACTATGCTGCCTGGCCCAAGTTGCTTGGCCCTTATTTTGTTAGACTCCTAAAAAATTGAAATTGTCAGTGTTACTAGTAAACTGTAACATTCCTCTACTTTTATTTAAATATTTTTAGTTTATTTATAGTTTCTATTTCATAAATATGTTTAAAATTAATTTAAAATTATTATGAGCTTTATTAAGATGCAATAAAAGCTAAAACTCATTAATAAAAAGCCATGTTTATAACATCAAAGGGCCATCCCCCATTTCCTGGATGGAGGGTGCATTTTGAACGTGGTACAGAATCAGTAGCAAAATACCTTTAATCTTTTATGTCAACCCTAGCTTCATAAAAATAATAGTTCCATGTAACTGATTAAGGAGTTGAATCACAGTAATGGACAAATCACTAATATTTCTCATTTTTCCAACCAGCATCAATTTCCTTTTCTCTGCTTAACAAGCTCACATTTGATTTCATTTCTGGTTTTTGTTTATTACAGTCTTTCGTCATTATTCAGAGGGGGGGGTCTATAGCACAGACAAATGTCCAAAAAGATCCCATATGGAGAATTCTCAAGCAGTTCCAGTGTAATTAGGTTAAAAAAAATGAAATGTGCATTCCATTCATGGTACATGCAAATGTTCAAAAAACAGGCAAGAAAAATGAAATTACATTAGAAGAGTTATTCTTTTGAAAGCAATGATCAGGAAGCAGTGTTGGCATAGGTGAATTAATTGAATCAACTGCTTATCCTTTGTTCAGAAGCACATTCATAGATTTCCTCTCAGCTTTAATCATAAAATATAACATTAATTGAAACTTAACAATTGTCATTAATCTATCTTTGTGTTGTTAATATGTATACTGGAAAGATTATTAATTGCATGGGTTACTTGGAAGATACTTGCTATCTGTTCCCTATCAATGCTCTCATATTTTACTTACTATCAAGCAAACTTTAGGTGATGGCTGGATTCAATCTACTGAGAACACCGCCGAGCTGTCGAAAGACCTCCAAAAAAATTGCACAGAAGGAACTGCCAAAGTTTGAAGTTGTATAGCAGTTTGCAAAGAGGTAGATCAAGAAAGCGCTTGCCACTCTTCCAAATATAAAGTACTAAATTAAATGCCTAAAAACAGAAAAGGAAAACACTGCAATGCTCCTAGTTACTACCCATCAGTCATGCCAACCATAACAAATTTTATTCATTGAAGTAGTACAAGTTTGCAGGAATTGTAAAGAAAGTTGGAAATGATAGAATATATTGGCTAATTGTCTAGAATGGGAAGTGACTAAAAAGTTAAATAATTTTTTCAGGACACTGACTTTTGCCCATGAATCAGATCGTGTGGCTGAAAAACCAAAAGTTAAGAAAGTGATAAATCTTGTATTCTTCTTCCAGTTCAGAAATAAAAATGAGATGGAGAGGATCTATTAATTCTGCATCTTCAAAAGACTTGGTCAACTCCTGATTCAGTTAAATCATTAAGCACAGCCAGTATTTCTTCCATATTACAGAGAAATTTAAGCACCTGGTGTTTTTATTGCTTTTATTAAAGAAGTGAAGAAGGGTTTTTAATTCAATAGAAAGAAAATCTGGTTTACATGTAAGTGGATCCTAATTTCCAATTAAATGCAGCTTGCCACAACTTCCAAGATACATATTAGTTACTTAGTAGTCAAGAAACAAGTAAACAAGAAATATATTATTTACATTTTTCTATGTTGAAAACACTTTAAAAGCATTTATAAATACATGTAACTGTAAAAGATGTTCAAAGAGATTTTATCTTTTGTATGTCAAGGTGAATCTTCAACTGTAAAGGTTAAATTTAACTGAAAGTCAGGATTCAAATGAGTTATATTGGGAATGCTATTATACAGAACCTTAGATGAAATGCAAAAAATGTTAAAAACAAATCCTTAATTTAAGTTTTCCATATCACTGATTTAAATCATGATTTATGATCAGTAAATTAAATTGCTTAGATTAAATTCGATTAACAGGCATAGGGCAGACAAAGGCTGAAGTGTATACTGTGATAAGTGAGAACTTATCACTAGACCAGATCTGAAAGTGAGACAAGCAGACTTTTCTCTGAGGATCCAAATATTGAATTGCTGTGGTGTAAATATTAGACACAATCCTCACATTATCTTTTAATGAAAATATTGACTTTACAAACAAGAAATAAAATAAATTAAATAATTAAGAAACTGTGTTTTCATTTCCAGTTGCAGTGTTATGATAACACTGTAAAAAGCCAAATTAATTATTCTTTTAGTCATGGATTAGTTAAAATGTGCCCTGCAGTCTTCTGGACTTCAATGTCAGTAGGTTATCAAATGCCCTAGTCTGCTGGAGATTAAACCAGTGACATCAACCATAGCCTTTTTCTAATTACACAAATAATGTAAGCAGTAAAGCCCTGGATTACACTTCTTCCCAAAAGTAAGCAATCTGCTGTTCTAATTCTGGCTTGTGCTAAGCTTGAATCAAATTATACGTGTGTTAGACATATCCAGGATAAACACACAATTTCAGAATCAAAAGAATTTCTCACAATTGGATGTTCCACTTTTTTTTGGAAAGACTCTCGGGCATGCTTATTAATCTTGAGCAAAGCTAGATCAATTTTTAATTAAACATAAAACAGAAAAAACTTTTTTGTTTATTACATGCAGAAGGGTTTTTTGTTCCTACTCAAACATACTCAGCCTTGAAGCTAAATTCCTAACCAGAGACAGCTTACTGAGTCATGTGTTGGCATGATGTAGCAGAAAAGCATAATAATGGATTTTGACATGGGTTTCGTCAGGGTCACACTGAATTCTTAGCATCTTGGAAGATCTTCATCTTCCATGCCTATCTGTAAAAGGCATATGTCAAAGACATAAGCAGTGCCAATGACTCAAAAAGAAACCATACCAAATCGAGGTGGAAAGAAGGAGCAGTTACTATGGGTAGGATGGATAGATATTGAAACACATTGTCTTGGGAAGTGGTGGGCACTCCATTTTTCGCTATTGACAAAGCGTGCCTGAACACATTGATGGAAAACACATCTTACAAGTAACCGTTATTGGAGGGGTACCTTTGTGAAGCTTTCTGCCTGTTTGCTTAGAAAACACAAGAAGACATTGCAGTCCCTTCTTTTCTTGAAGTGTATGTAGTAAAGAAATAGTTAAGTACCGAGTGTCACAGAAATGATCCTGCCGCTGGTTCTGCCCCTTTTAAGTCCAATGGTTTTCATTTATGTCACTGTACTTCATCAGGTATTACATGCATGTCTGTGTTTTTGGAAATCTAGTACTGCTTGATGACAATTTTGACAATGGTAAATACTAGTTTTAAATTTGGGAAATCATTTGGTTAGTAGATATTTAAAAGAAAAACAAATCTTTCTAAAAAAAAGTTCACCTTGCTTTGAAGAGGAGGCCTGTTGTTTTCACTTCTGTGCAAAGCTCATTTAAGACATTTAGTTAAATACTCATTTCACCCCAGAACAGAGACACCAAAGCAAAACATACTCAGGAAGGAGATGGTACTAAGGTTTTTCTGTACTCAGGCTTCATTTGCTGGAATTTTCACCTCTTAACACATGTAAAATGAATTAGATCACTTCATTAACCTTCAAGAAAAGAACTGGCATTTTAACATAGCACACATGGTTCAAAAAGCCCTTTAGAATTTACATTTCTTACCTCAAAGTAGAAGCAACTATTACAAAAATCTGGGGGGAAAATGGTGTGGAAAAAGGCAATAAATGTGTACACTTCCAGTTTTCCCATTTACCTGAGGTCATTTAGTAGGTCTGTCATTATCTGTCTCTGTTCCTCAAACATTTAATCTGTGAAATGACAATAGTCATAGTCTTCATAAAGCGCTTGCAAATCTGTGCATAGATATTGATATACAAGAGCTGAGCAATATCACTCTTATACTGCTCTTCCACTAACTCTTGAAAGGAACAAATGCTGAGCTGTGCAAATCAAACAGCATTTAAGAAAAATTAAACAACCAACTCTTTTCTCACCTTTTCATCCCCAAATGTTGGAAGAGTTCCAAAACTACACTGAAGGGTCCCAAGGTGTCCGGCACAAAACAGGGCACTTGCAAAGCACTTTGTCCCCTCCGAATGCCCGTGAGAAAGTAACCCAGGTTTGTCACAAAAACAATTCTCTGCAGTACTTTCTTTATGACTTGACTGCCAAGAGTTGAGGGCATTTCCCCAGTCAATGTTTTTTCAAGTCTGTTCACTTCAGCTTTCTCCGTATTGTTTTCCTTTCCCAGGGGTAGTTGGCCCTAAAAGTGTCGTTGCCTCAAAGTGGATCTTTTGCCTGAGGGGAAGGTAGATCCTCCTGCCTGACTTGGACCTTGCAGGACTCGACAGGACTCTCCTGGCTTCACATAACTCTTCTGAAGGTTGGTTGGAGAACTCTCAGGGCTAGAAGAAAAGGACTTTGAAGATGAAACAAGACAGTCTAACACCACAATGTTGTTTTCATAACACATGCCACCATCAGAAATGATCCATCAGTCATTATCTGCAATTTTTTTGTGACCACAGAGGAAAAGGCTTTTTTAGGTTATAATTGCTTATAAAGTGTATAAATGTCATTGTGAATTAAGTGTTTCAGAGCAACAGTTTACCGCCACACAGTGTACTAAACAGTTTGGAATGAGTGTACTGATCCCAGGCCGAACACAAACTCCTTAAAACTGTTAAACAGAACAAACTTCAAACTTAAACAGAACCATGCATGCACACAAAGTCCAGCAGAGCTTCAGATCAGAGTTCAGAACTGCAAGGAGGTTGCTGGAATTGGAATTAACCATA
The DNA here is from genome assembly GCA_035590195.1 of Aviceda cuculoides. Classification (NCBI taxonomy): domain Eukaryota; kingdom Metazoa; phylum Chordata; class Aves; order Accipitriformes; family Accipitridae; genus Aviceda; species Aviceda cuculoides. The sequence goes on along the minus strand of JAVJGG010000005.1, from coordinate 34,310,924 downwards.
CTGCATAGCTTACCATAAGACATCTTAACATCAAACAGCTTAAATTTGATTTATCACTTTTAATTTACAAAGCATCAAGTTCTTTCAATGGAGGAATTCACGAGGCTTTGTTTCTTAGGGATATTGCAATGCTGTGTTTTCCCCCTGTCATAGCAACTCCAGCTTCTCTCCTTGTGATGAGCCTCCTCCACCTGCCAAGGTGCTACCTACCCATCTTCCCCCCCTCAACCCCTCACTATCCACGTCCTCCAAGCCCAGCGCCGGGGCTGATTCCCAGATTTGCTGTTCGGAATTGCTGAGCAGCATTTATCTATCTGGTGACCGGCCAGCAACAGGCCAAACGGAGCAGGCAACTTGCAGATTTTTTCCTAGGGAGGGTTTCTCTTACCCAGCTGCAATATGTGCTAAATTTTAGTAACTTAATAACAAAAGGTCTGTTCATCTGTGAAATGCGATTAAGATTGGACACTAGAGTAAAACTTTGTTCTCATGGAACGGAGATACACAGACGCATGGGCAGAATGATTGCATAGCCCTTATTACCTTAGAAAACCTGCTTAAAGGTTCTGTGTTAATGAAACCCACGCAAGGAAATTTGTATTCATCACCTTACACTTTCAAAGAGAGGCTTAGCAAGGGTGGTTTTTTTCCTGATTTGTTTTTGTCCATCTAGACTCTGTGCAGATGCATGGGGAAAAAGGCAAAAATGACAAATACAAAAGGCTGATATTTTGTACAATGTCTAGCAAATGACTTTGTGCTGATGATCCCACACACCAGATGGTATAGTGCCATAACCAAAACTGGTGCTGACATAAATATTGTCCATACTTGCAAATTTTAATTATTTTTTGATGCAAGACACATACACATTCTTTTTAATCTAGGATGCTTTGCCATACAACTTTGAAACAAGCAAATACTGCTAATCGAAATATTGCTCTAGATTTTCAAACATTCTTAATTAGTTTGTATAACTGGTATAGGGACAAAACTAGCCTTTCCTTTTTTTTTTAATTTTATTTTTGCAATGTGGGGTGTTTTTTACTTTTAAAAAATCTTTGATAACTTGCTGTGTTTTGTGATATACTTGGGTGGATGTGAGGATAAATTGTAAAGCTGATTTCCCTGAGAACCTTGAGTTCTGCCGAGTTAAATCTTCAGGCTGAGTGGGGTGGTTGTTAAGAGCAGGTGGTGACACCAGACCCAGGCTTAGCTGAACGAAAGCTTAGTTTCCAGTAAGATCTCCTTCCCAATAGATTAGAAACACATAACCAATAGATTAGAAACACATAAACTGGGGGAAAGGAGGGAAGACAGAGGAAAAAGTACATTTCTGGCTGCAGCAAAAATGAGGGGAATACAGAAGAGAGCTCTGTAACTCCAGACAGATGCTGCAGGCTACCTGTACGCTTCATTCTCTACAAGTGACTGCCTCACAGAAAATCGCTGTCAGAAAGCTCACAAAAAGCTGCCATCCAGCAGTTCCTTCCTATCTAAAGTATTCCGTAATTACCTGATTTTTTTATAATTCTTGTGTTTTGGGACAATTTCTGATTCACACTAATTGAGATACAATGTCAGCCATAAATAAGCTTACCTATGTTTTCTTTAGTTCATAACCTTTCTCTGTGCATGTTTACAACAGTCACCAGTTACCCTATTGCCTACTATTTTCCCCATTATTGTTTTGCTCTCACACCCACCTCTGAGCACTATTCTAGCATCCCAGAAGGATTTCCCTTCTCCCAGCCATTCGGGTCCCAGGATTGCTCACTGTGAAAACAGAAGAGACAGACTCTCAGTTCAGATGGCAGGTTCAAGACCCAGCACAACCCCCAGCAGCAGTTTTTTCCCCTTGCTCCGTCCTAATCTAGGGCATTCCCAGTGCAGGTAGAATCTTTAGGGTATTTCCTTGGTAAAAAGCAAGCGGTCTGTTTATCATTGTGCAAAACGTAAGTGCTCAAAGGTTTATAAACTGGCTATTTCCTCACAAATTCCTGAAAAACAAGGAGGTGCTAGAGCATTTCCAAGAAAAAATCATCAGAAATGTTAACACAGGCAATACTGGTTGCTTACTTTTCCTATTTTTCTGGATGTATTTCAGAACGTTTCAGAAAAGTCTGACACTTTCTGACCAAACATCAGCTGAGGCAGATAGACAGTGTGGGATATTTTTGCTCCAACTGTGAAATTTTCACAAGGCTATAAGTAACCAAAACCAGGGACTTACAATGGGAAGTAGCCAGTGACCTCACCAAAACACAGTGTTACCAGCCCTTCCAAAATTAATCCCTTGGTTGCTCCTTAAGAATTGGTGTGACAAACTAACAATCTGGAGCATAAGATTACATGAGAATGTACTTGTTCTCTAACATCAAGTACCCACCAGCCATGTACTGTCAGTCCAACCCAAACTGAAAATCAAATCTGGCTAAAATCAAACTTTGTTATGTCTTCATCTAAATAAAAGCTCAGAAGGGGAATGCACATCTCCTCACAAGCCCTGGCTCTGCTCAGGTGATGCTAGCCGTTACAGGAGCTTTGCCAACCATACTGTACATATTTTTGTCTAACATACCAAATTACATTTCCTTCAAAAACAACTAACTATTCCTTCACACTTACGACAGGGTTCAGAAGAATGTGAGAGAAGTAGATGGCAGCTGGAAACTCACCACCAGAGGAGAACAGGCAGGTTTTGAAAATAGGGTGAGTACTGACTCTATCCTCCCAGTTTCCAGCCCAAAAGATCAATAGAAATGCAAAGATTAAATCGTCCTGCAGCTACTGACGGCACTAACCAAGCTAAGGAATAAAGAGCATAGATGACCTGATAGACTCAGTAAAACTATTCTTATATACTACCTGAGGACATACTTTGATGTTTGGCTGGGTGCAAGCCATGGGTCACATCACAAAACGTATAAGCAACAAAAGGATAAAAGAAAATGTGCCAGTACTGACTGTTCAAGATGAAAAAGGTAGCAATAGCCAAAGATGAAAAAGACAAAGTTGTTCCAACAAAAAAAAAACCCCAACTGACTCTCAAAATTTAGTTCTGCGAGTTAGGAAAATTGCTCTCTGCATTTCAATTGCCAAAAAAGGGACTACTACTAAGAAAAGACTCAGATTCTTACTTGGATCTTAACCTTACCATTGTCTCCACTCACACCGGCCTTCATGACATCCTGCTGAATACAAACGTGAATACAGAAATCAGCACTAGGAAATCCAGAGATAGAGGTATTAATGGATTGACATGAGGCCAAGAATAACCAGAGAAGACACCCGAATTGTCATTTTCTTGCCGCTTCTCCCAACGTGTATGATCATAATTATTGTAGCAATGCCAGAAAAACAGGGAGCTATATTTAAACTCCAAAGAAGGTATTTGGAGTTCAAAATGCTAATCGTATTTACGTAGAAAGTGAAGGAAACCTCATAACAACATACATATGAATTTTATTGGCTTATTTGTGTTCATTAAAAGCAGATGCTCTCTGTAGCCAAAAGAACAGGAGCTTACAGCAAGAGAAAAGCAGACTTGGCTGGTTAAAGCACAGCAGTTATTTTACCTCACCATGTGTTGTTTTTCAAGCTTCTAGCAGTCAGATGTCTGCCGGAAAAACACAGTCGTCTGTGAGGGCACAGGGAGTTGATCAAATAATAAAGACTTTGTCTGATAAAAACTGATGTAGTTCTAGGGGCAAAAGAGCAAAACTCCTTCCACAGATTAAAATGGAATTTTGTTTCCACTGCTTGGAACGTAGGCTTCCTATTTAAAGTATTTTACTTAGTAATACAAACAAAACTTTGCAATCATCTTTCTTTCTGTTTTCTTGAACACAGGAGCTCATACAATAATAAAATTACAAAAAATCAGCTGAAGGCAGATCTGACATTCTTCTGACATCAAAATTTGCCGCTTTATAAATCTCTTCCCTCTGGGTTACTTACTGACATGAATGACAGAGATGTGTGTGTCCTGGGCAAAAAAAATGGTAACTTGGATACCATCATGATCTTAGGCAGCCTCCAATTTTGCATTTTAAATTTGCGGTAGATGTGAAAAGCCTTATAGCCAAAACTACAGTCCAAGAAAGAAAAAAATAAGATTGGTTCAGGGAACAACGATAGTGATGGGATGAGATTACCCGAATGAATAATGGATGGAGGGCCATCCATTCCATCCTGCATTTTTAAAGCTTTTTGAATCGAGCAGGTCAGAGGAGTCTAAAGTGTCATTTACCGGAATTGTCCAATACCTTTTTAACTTCAGTAATACCTACCAATGTAACTCTGTTTAGTCTCTTATCAATTAGATCAGCCATAAATGAGGTTATACCGGCTGCTAAGTGAAAATACCTGCTGAAATCAATGGTACGCTACGTACACATTACCATTAACACAGCTGACTACCCTCCTCCGTACTTAAAGGCACAAATGGCAGAGACGACGCCCGGGATCTCCCGCTTTCCCTTCTTCAGGGACTGGGCACTCTAACCCCGTGCTCAGCCGTTCTGTTTCTAACAAGGTGCCTCAAGTAAATGAGGCTTATGCAGCCAGGCTGGCTGTCTCTGCAGCAGCCTCTCTCCCCAGGGACTTTGAGTTTCAGCCAAACTTACAGAGGAGTGGAAATCTCAGGCATAACGGTAGACCTACAAACTTCGTAAAAGAATCACCTGCGTAAAGGAGAAGTAACGATCAAACGCTCTGACTGTGGGAAGAAGAACCAAGCAAGTGAACATGAACTTTTCAGCTTTACTAGAGATTCCATCTGGACAGGACGCCCTGCAGGTGCTCCAGTCGTATGAAAATCTTCAATTGGATCTTGTAATCAAGCACAAAACACAAAGATAAAAACGCTTTCTTGTTTCAGGATTTGAAAGAACTAATTGCTTTTTCAGGACATTGAAATGAGGATAGAAATGGACCGGGAGGCAGGGACGGTCAGTCTCTACCATATGCTCTTCCACGCTCCAAAACATTTCTGCTTTACTTAATGTTACTGCAGGTGGTGACTACAGCAACGGCTTGTGGAAGCTTCCAATTGCAGCAATATTTTTGCACAAGATCAAAAGACGCTTCTTTGCTTTATTTGCCGGGTAATCACTTTTCAATATACTTTTTTCCTCCACTTTAAAATCAGTCTCAAGTTCTAGGCTTGTCAAGTTTTTTCCAGCTACATTTGAAGTTCAAAGGACAAGCTGTTTTGAAATATTTTGAGATTATTCTGAATATGTTAATTCTTCTCAGTTCTCCATTTTTCAAAACCCAAGCACTCAGATGCCATCAGCCATCCAGATACTACAGGTGTATTGGAAATGAATCCTTATTAGCAGAGACCATAATCTCAACTGAGTACATTGATAAGGATATATAATACATTCTTGAAATTCATTCTTAGTAAATATATGTTCATTTATATACAGGCATTAACCTCTATATTGAAACAGGGATACTATCAGGTCCACAACTTGTCTCATAGCTCTTGCAAGATCATACGCCTCAACACATCATCAAATAAGTAAAAAAACCCCGTAGTTATTTCAATGAGTTTTGCCCTTTGTACCAATAACAGGGTTTAGAGGGGACTCTTGGGCATCCCTTACCATGAAACTCAGCCCAGAACAGACACTGATACTGACTTTCACCTCAGCACAAGACACAAAGCAGACCAAGAGAGCAGGACAGGGAATTCCAGTTTCCGCAAACACAAATAAACTTCAGAGCAAACTGCGCTGAGCAACGCTGCCATCATGTCAGTCCTGGCAGGGCAGGATGAGGAAGGAGAAGAGGCAGGTTCTCTGCAAAATTGGAAACGGGCCCGAGGCACGCTCGGCGTGAGAGGCCAGCCCAGCACTGCCGCGGGCACTGCCAACGCGAAGGCAGAACGCGGTCATCACGGAGAGACGTTGCTGCCTTGGACCGTGCTGGTTTGTGGCTGTAACAGAAAGAATGAGCAGCATACTGAGCACGATTCTGCATGTAAACAAAATTCTACCCTTCCGGTAACCCTTGCTGATTTCAAGATGCACAGTTATAAATAATGGGCAATGTGTTCTTTTATTTCCAGCTCATGTATTGCCAAAAGAAGTAAGCAAGGAAGCTGCATTCATATCCAGGATCACAGTGCCAGTTCCCCATAGATTTTTTTCCTTATATCCTTTTGGGGGGGGTTGTTTTTTCTTGGGGTTTTTTTCAAAATTGACTAATGATAATGGATGGTTGTGCTCATCCTTGTTATTTGTGGAAGCAAAGTCAGAGCAGTTTCAGCACGGATTAATATGGATTGTAAAAGGCTTTGCAAAGCAAATGTTCACCAGAGTAATATACAATTTTCTTTCTTTCCTACAGAGTTTTCCTATGTTATTTGGCAACTGCTTGCTAAATGCTAGTAGTAAAATAACCACTTTAAAAAGGACGCCAGCTGGGGGGGAAGGCATCATAGTAATTGTTAGGAGCTTCAGTCTGTTGTTTTATAGAAGGTTTTATAACGTTGGTTCACAGCTATAACACGTTATTGTGAAGAGTTACAGAGCTGTAACCACCTTTTGCAGGAATTTGCGTGCAGACAATTCTCTGTCCTTTGCAGCAGTGCAAGTACAGCCCCCACCCAGAGGCAAACCCACAGCCCTGCTGTACCAGACCCAGCATCTTCATATCAGCCTGGGGGATCCTGCGGCACCGTGCTGTGGGGTTCCACCCGCTGTTCACAGAATGGGGACCCTCGCCTGGCACCCTGAGTCATATGAGAAGAAAGAGAAGCAGAGGAAGGCTACAGGTGGGGATTGATCTTCTAGGCAGGGGTTTTTTAATTACTTTTCTTTTTTTCTTCTTTTTTTTCTATGCAGTGCACCACCTCCTGTGCTGTCTCTCTGAGTCCAGGCGTCAGGCGTGCTCACCTGACAGATCGTATTTAAGACTGACCATTCATGATCTGCCGTATCCAGCATGTGGGGTCTGGGAGTGGGAGAGAAAATGTGCAGAAGCTCCATGAAAAGTATGAGGGGGAGCAGGAGGTAGGAGCCAATTAAATGAGTCACACGCTCAATATGAGACACCTCACAGAACCTCCTCAATCTCCCACCAGCACTGCAGATCCGCAAAATGGGTTTGCACTATACCTCCTGAGACGTATAGCCACTCTAGTGCTGTATCCACGAACAATTGAAGTCAAGAGGGTGAGATCGCCCATCTTCCTTCTCCTTGTGCCTGACATTGCAAATCTAGAGATTATTGACAAATACTTCATATATTGCCATGGGGTAGTATTCAAGTTTTAATAGAAAATCCGCTTGCATGTTCTGTCTTTAGATGTTATTTCAGAGTTACTGCAGTAACTCACTATGGCCCATTATACTGCAAAATGAATCTGGTGTTCTAAGAAGCTTTCCTGCTTCCATTTTGGCTGTATGGGAGACATATGGTATCTCAAGAAATAATGCCTGACCGCATTCAAAATCGCCTTTTTAAGTCCATCAGCAAGGTTTATTTGCATGAAGAACTGCATTTTAAAGGTTAGGTTATCTACCTGTTATCATAGAAGAGCGATCATGCTGCTTTAAAAGACACTGCTCCAGGCCATGACAAATTACTTGCCTAAATGTTCTTACTATCAAAGGCTAAATTCACTGAACCAATAACTTTCTGTTAGTTTGTAACATTTTCTCAAGTGCTGCCTTTGGAATCAAAAATGAAAATAAATTATCCTCCAGTGCTTAACAATGCCTTCCTTGCATATAAATGTGCTCCAAAGACTTGAAGACTGCTTAACAAGGTCTCTGGGTGCATTTGAGATCTGCAAACTCTAAGGCTTAAGGACCCTAAACATCCACAAGGACACACAAGCCACTGACACTTACCTCCTTCGTTCACAAACTTTTACATTTCAATGGCCAATCTAGCTCAAAATAAGCATGTGTCTCAAAATGTTCATTTACTTTTCATAACACATATGAAACACACCTGTGGATGGTGAATACCTCGGTTCAAGCTCTTTCAGCATTTTCGAAATCGTCCAGGCCATAAACCGCATGTTCTGTAACATATACACAAACTTGATGGCACCGGCACACAGCAAGGAGACCCTTAAAGTAAATCAATTTGATTAACAGAGAGACTTAAGTTGTATCTGCTGGTCTTTTTCCCATCTTCGGTCTTATGAAATCCTTGAGACAGCAAAGACATCAGAGAGGGCTGCAGGTGACAACAAATCTGCCAAACTGAGGAACCGACATTTTGGGTACTAAAGAAGCATTTGAATGGAGAAAGGACGAGAAGTCAGGGCTAAATCAATAAATATAAGTAGTAAAAAGCTTTTATCCTAAAGTACACTCACTCCTAATGAGAACCTTAACTTAACATTAGCTACTCAGACTCCCTGTTCAATAGTACTTGCCTGCTGGTGGCAATTCTGAGGGCAGAATGGGGAAAGACGGCACTGGTGGACAGGTGATACTCGATGTCTCTTTTAACATCCCCTCCAGACCTGCAGATCTATAAAACTGAAAATAAGGAGCAACAGAATACATTTGAGTGACAGAGAGGAAGAAAAGGCAGTTCACAATGTCTAGGGATGGGGAGTGAGGAACTGCTTGCCCAGGTAGGGAGTGAGTACAATCCTCCCACATCCCACACATTGGGCTAAAGAATCGCTCTCTTATTTTCTTTACCCTTAGTCTAATGAATAGTATTGATTGCCATGTGGGAGTAAAAAAGGAGCTTTTCAGCAGACAAAAAAAAAAAAAAAAAAAGAAGAAAAGGGTCTTAGCCCTTGGAGACTGAGCAGCCTGGTGAGCAGTGTCCTGGTGGAACAGAAGAGCTGTGCTCAGGGCCCAGCTTCCAACTGGTTGGAAAACAGAGCTGAAAAGAGCAATTACAACTCTCAGGTGACAGTCCTGCTCATCATCTGATACACAAGAGCTTTAAAAGCCATGCCTGCCACCGCCATCCCTGCCAGACCTGCCTTTTGGTCCCTTCATCCCCTGAGGCACCGCAGGATCCGACCCTCAAGTTCCCCAGGCAGGGCAGCAGCCGTGTTCTGCTTCAGGGCACGCCGAAAGCGTCAGAGCCTTGAGAGGACCAAGCGTTTGGGCTTGTGTCACACACCAAAGCCCAGACAGTCCACGGACCCAGTGCCCTCCGCAGAGGGAATCGGTCCACCAGATGTTGTCAAGCTGTTTGGTGTGGACTATTCAAAATACAGCGTCAGCTACCGCTTTCTTCTAAAACATGTCTGGGGGAGGAAGAGAAAACTCTTCCCTCCCAGGTACTCACAAATCGGCGTTTAAGTCCTTGTGCAACTTGCTTCCCTGCCTTCCTCGGGGATGGGGGGGGTCAGACTTTGTGCAGCTGGGACTGCAGCCCACAGCTCCCAGCTCACTGAAGGACCCTAACGGCCAGACCGGACCTACCCTGAAACAAAATTAGTTCGGGGCTGGGAGGGGAGAATCACAAAAAGGAAGATGACTCCCTAACCCTTTTTACTGTGTGCTATCTCATGGCTATAATGTATATAACCAGGCCTTAAACTGGAGACTGGAAATCCTTCTTCCTGCTTGAGCACGATGGCAGAAAACCTGCGCCCTTGCTGCAAGCAGAATGTAAGAGGAGAGGTGGGGGATATTCCTTTCTTTCTGTAGCCCCCTCCTAATTAGTCCCTAGCCCAACAGTTACACAGCTTGCTCATGAAGGGACTGTAAACTCCCCGAAGGCAAAGTGAATAAGGATCCCGCCTTTGAAAAAAGTCCTTTAATGATCAGTTTAATGATACAACTGTGATAAAATTGCTGTTTTACTAAAAATAATTCTTTCTGAAGATACTAGAGGCATTTCTGTATTTGTGGGGGCTTTCAAGAGTGCAGGGGAAAAATCGTTATTAAAAGCCCTTCTCAAGCCCCATCAGTCTGTCTGGCACTGCACAGGACATGAAAACAAGAACTGAAAAGCTTTCACTCTAATAGATAGTTTGGTACAGGGGCAGAGAAACACAGGCAGGATCCTGATGGTTTTGGAAGAAGCAGACAGCTATCAGCAATTCTCCGCAATAAAAATCTCTACTGGTGATGCCAGAAACCTTACATTTGTACAGATTATCAACAGAAAGGCTTCACATCCTAATTAATGTACTGTCAGCTTCACACAGCATGTACCCATGTGTGATCAACAGAGATTTTGGATAGGTACTGTTTTCACATCAGTACTATTTGGTAGAAGACAGCTAATTACCTATTGTTCCCATTCAAATTAGATTTTAAAAAACAATACTCCTTGTAATTTAGTATGTAACGAGTGACAAAAGCACCTTTCTGTTGTGAAACAGCACAACGAATTAGGTGACATCATGCCGTGAGCAAACTTGTCAAGGTTCAGTGGGAACAAAGCTGGAACCAGCTGCTTCCAGCCTTACAAGAATCCTGCCGTTCTGAACTCCTTTCTGACCGTTCAATGCATCCCTGGATCACAATTTCTCTGCAAAGTCTGCTTATCGGCAGATGGCCTCTATCTGCAAGCTGAGCAGCCTATGTAAGGATCATCACAACTCCCATCGGTTTCTTGAGCATCTGGGCCCTGAGATGTCCAACACAAAAAGCAAATCCCGGTCAGCATTAACGAGAAAAAATGAAATGGGAAAACAAAATTCTTATTGCCTTAAGTGTTAGATACTTCACCGCGATTTGGGTCCTGCCTCCCCCAGAGTAATTATCACTATGTCCAGATCTCATGGCTGGAATCTGAGGAACTTGCCTACGAGCAGTACCGTCACTTTGCACCTGCTGGTGTTCCACACTACTGAGGTCTGAACAAACTGCAGTTAAAATTGTTAGTATTTTAAAACCAGTGTAGTTTAAAGAAAGTGCGCAAAATACTCACAAACGGACAGCTACTCCATACGCTACTATAGGTGGAATTTTCATTCCATAAGTAGGTCTTTAAGAAGAACTCAAGCTCAACTCAATTCAGTTTTGATACCAGGGGAAGGAGACTAAAAAAGTTATTATCATCTTTCTCAGACTGTATTGTCAATGTGATCAACTTAAATTTCACTCAGTATTCTGACACATTGAGGAAACTAGAAAAGTTTAATGGTTTACTCTAAATGAAGACAACAAGCTTCTTTAAACAAATGAATATTCCAATGGAGGGTCTGAAAGCAATCAATGTTGAATCAATAACCTGGAGATTAAACTTACTTCACTGGTGTATCAACCGAGTGCACAGAAATGCAGAGATTCAACATAAAATAAGAAAGATGAGTAAAAAGCTGAATTTTTATTATAAGGTAGTGCTAGAAACGTCTTTGAAATCACCAGCAGTATCACCCACGGCTCACCGGGTTTCAATCTGTATTGAATGACATCTTTAACAGATACCTGGTACCATACTAAAGAATTTTGGTTTGCCTGTAGCATGAATTTAGGACCCTTGAGCATTATATGTAGCCACAAACCCTCTTAGTAAAAATCATTTCGCTCTGTGCCCTTGGAAGAGAAGTGTGATTCACAGCAGCCTTAATACACAAGTCCGTTCGCTGAGAATTATTCCGCAAACTGTATGTCTGGCTGACAATAAATCCACAACCTGTGTTATTTGCTAAACTAGTTCAGTTTCGGTCTCTAAATGTAGGGTACTCTAAATTATGGTGGAAATGTAGTGAGAAACTTCGCTGGGGGAGGTTAAAATCAGCGTGAAAGAGAGGGAAGGGTGTCCTCAGGCTTTCGGCTGCAGCTTTGCTTCTTCCCGAGCCGGTCGCGCTTCCCCACTCGCCGCGGCTCTCCCGGTTCCCACGGTCGCGACGAGCCGCGTCCACGGCAATTAATTTTAGATAACCCCCTCTATCATCCCACAGACTCTCTCGGCCCCATCAAAGCCCCGTTTCCCACGGAGCCTCCGTGCCTTTGGATCATTTCACGCCCCGGAGGATTGTTTCCCACAGCCAACACGCCGCCTTTTACATTTACCCGCCCCTGACGACCGAACACCCGGCGGGTTCCACCTCCCCTCGCGGCCAGTTTGGATGCCTTTAACTGGGAAAGCGGCATCTTCTGCCACCCCGCTGCAGAACCGGGCTGCCGACGGAGCCCACCCGGGGCTGGGAGGGTGGCTTTGCCCTCGCTTGGCGGGGGGAGAGCGGAGCGGGGAGGAGGAGCAGTGTCGTCCCCCCACACCTCCCCGGGTGGAGGCAGGAGGCGATAAAAACCGGGAGTCTCCTGCCTTCCCTCCTCACCCGGTACCGGGCTCCGGGGCCTCCCTTTCATTCCCGGGAATCTCAATTTCCACCCCCCCCCCAACTCCGCCTCCGGCGGCAACGGAGCGGAACATGCGGGGCCGGTATCGCTCTCCCCGGCCATGAAGCGACCGCCGGGAGCTCCAGGTAACGCTGGGGGGCGGGGGGGAGATATTCCTCTGGTTGCCGGGGTATGGCGGGGGGGCAGGGTTTGGAGAGGCAGGAATCGGGGCTGGGGGGGGGGCCCCGGCTCCGGCGGCGAAAGCAGCCCGGTAGCGGGCGAGGTTGGGGGGGACACACATTTACCCTGTGTCTGTGGGTGCCCCAGGTCCCACACCGTTTAGCCCCACTGGGGTCCCCGAAACTTTACCCTCCACCAACATCCCCCCCCCCGGTAGGGATCGGGGGGCTGCAGTGGGTTGTCTTTATGGAGAAGCTGGCAGGCATCCCCCCCCAAAATTGTAAGCGGGGGGGGGGTCTTTGAAGTTTAACCACCAGAGAAGCCTTTGGAGGCGGTGGGGATCCTACGCTGGGCAAGTAAACTTTCCTAAGATCTGGCGTTGCGTGGAGAGTGGTTGCTGATACTGTAACAGGCACCGCCGCTTATCATTGCTTTTTTTTTTTTTTTCCTTAATTATTTGCCGATCTCCTTAGCAACTGAAGTCATTTGCAAGGTTTAAGCTAGGGTGCAGCTTGGTTTACAAAGTAACTTGGCAAAAAGGATGCAGGGTTGTTTCATTGACGCGGATTTCCCTTGCACTCTCTCAAGAGGGGTGAGAGCTGCAGTGTTGACTTCATGTGGCTGGTACTGCCGTGGACAGACTGCCGATGGTTAGTCCAATTCAGGCTTTGTGGTACGTCGCCCAGTTGCTCATCTGTGTCTCAGTTTTCTTTAAGCCAAGTGAGTTATCATGGGTGGGAAAAAAAAAATAAATCTGCCTTCAGAGAAATTACATCTTTAGTGAGGGATGAGTGGAGGAGAAGATTGTTTTAGCTGGCTAAGGTTACCAGGAAAAATTCATCTCCAATTCAGCATGACTGAGGTCTGGCCAGGTACTGGCCAGAGAGACCACTCCATTTGCCAGCCTGACCTTAGGATCAGCTTGCTGCAAAGGTGATGTAAAGGCATTTTTTTTTCATCACTGTGAGGTCCTGCAACAAGCACAGCTTACTCCAGTTCAGGGATTTAGTCCAGCATATCAAGACATCACCCAGATGTAGCTCACCAACAGCCTCTGCTGCCCGATCCATCATGTCACTAAATCTCATGGATTACGCTGGTTGGGTAATCCCGATCTGCTCAGTCAGAAATGCTGAGCACAGCTGTCAGGGAGATTTGATGCAGAGAGTGCCTTTCCCACTCAGGAGTGATAAAAGCAGACGAGAGCCTGGAGACTGGAGTGAGGTGGCCACTTCTGGGATATTTCCTCTGACAGCATCCCACACACACGCAAGGAATGGAAGTTTATGCAGACCTTCCTTCTAAGTGTAACATTTCAAAAGATTAATTATGTAGGATGTGACCAGTCTGTTTGTAATTAATGGCTGTGTCGTACTTAAGCAGGATTCATAAACTTGGAATTAAAAGCATGAATAATTGTACTTGTATAATATTGTTGTTATAAATTAATAAAGCCCCATTCTAACAGTCACTTTTTCTTCCGAGTTCATGAGGAAAGCTTTGTCAAATGCCATGCCACCCCCCCCAAAAAAAGGGCTGTGAGGAAACATTGTTAACACCTGAGCCATCGCTATTTCTTTTCATATATTATTATATTTAACTAATCCAGCCCTGATTCATCTGACATGTAGACTGGTAAGAGGGGGGGACCAACAGTGTGGGCATTGGAAGTCAATGGGAAGGTGCAAAGGTGCGGCGAGTGACTTGGGGGCTGGCGAGACCGGGGCACAGAGGAGTCAGTCTCAGGAGACGTGGCACAAGGGAAAGAGCTGGGAGATGTAGAAATCGTGCGGACCTTCTGGAGGGTGGACTGAGATCTTTAATGTTTTCTTGTGTTTGAGCTCTCTAGAAGCTCAACAGTGTTCCTGCAGTAGTACAGCGGGGTTGTGCACACTTATTTGCATTTTCACTGTGCAGAAAGTGCCAGCCAGATGTGGCACTATTTGCATCACCAATGTACAGGAAGATGTTATTTCTACTGTAAAGCATTTATCAATCCAGTTTGTTTAATGTTGAAAAGACTAATGGTAGCGTTTGCAAAAGCATTCAAGTGGCTTGTGATCTCCAGTCCAATTCACTGCTTAAATGAAGAGATATGCCCCATAAGGATTTTTTAGCAAAGTCTCAAATGAACTGGGAGAGGGCGCTTGGTGTACAGGTTTCCCTGGAAGAAACAGCAATAAGCCTGAACGTACTTACAGAAGAAAAGAAAGCTAGTGTAGAGATTATTAATGGAGCATTAGGAGGAGAGAGACCCAGAGAAAATGGAAATGAGTGTTTAGGACATTAGTAGATCTTGCAGTGATAACTGGTGGTGAGGATGTTTATGGTTGCCCAGCATTCCTCTTTTCCATAAGCAGCTCTGGATGCTCATTACTTAAAAAAAAAACCAAATCAAGCAAACAAACAAACAAAAAACCCAAACCAAAAAACCCCCAAGCCATCCCCCCAACAAACACACCACTAAAAAGATCAAAACCAAGAGCCAAATCCTCCACTTCTCTACAAATTGATTTGTTGTAGTCAACAGTTGAGCTGTTCCTGACAACAGAGGGTATTCCCTATGATATGAGGCTACACCCTGCGTTTCTTCTCAAACGGTTAAGAAGCATGTGCACCATTACTGCATAGATGATTCATCTCAGGGAATACTGCGTTTCTGGCAATGAACTTAAAATATGACACTTTAACACCACAAAGAAATTATTTCTTTGAAAAGAATTCAAGTACAAAACTGCCAACTGTGCCCTTCTCTTTACTATAAATCAAAAAAGCTATTTACGCAGCTCATTCAGAAATAATGGTGAAGTACTTAGCCAGAGTCTGTTGGCACATGTTAGCTGATAGTATTTAACAGCAATGTCTCTCTTGACAAAATATGTCCTATTGAAGTTTGTAAAGTAGTACTTTTCTAAGACCTGAAGTAATGTTACTGGGATGAAACAAAATGTCACTTTTTAATATAAGGCTGATTGCAGTCTTTGTTCTTCCTTGCCACTTAACACGCACATATTACTAACCCAGAAATGTTTATGCAGTCATTTTGAGTAAGTTCAAGTGATCACATACCTTATAAATATTTATGTTGAACATGCTTGGCTTTGCAGACCATCCTGTGTAATTTATGCAGAAGTTTGGGAGAACACAGGTTAAGGAGCAAGTTGCAACTCAACAATCCTACCCTCCAAAAGAGCAAAGAACCTGTTGGGAATGTAGGCACTGCACTGTGATTTGGGCATGGCAAGGAAGGTTTCTGCTTGTCAGGGTACTCTCCAAATAGCCTTGTGTGTCCCTTGTGGTAAGTTTATGATGTCTATAATTTGGACGTGCCTCGCCAGGCAAGGCAAGTTGTCTGAAACAGTTTGCATTTACAACTTCAACAACCTTTGGAAATGGACAACCCAGTTTTCAGCCCTCGCAAACTCTTTTTGCTCCTTAGAACTCAAAGGTATTATCCTGATTTACACCAGCCACTGATCTCCCTTTGGGATTCGATTGCAGACTAGCTCAGGTTTCTGGTGAGATAGTTTCTGATAGACAGAAACAGACATGCAAGGTTATTTAGTGTATTAAACTTGGTAACCCTTCCAAAACTGAGCATTGACCTTGTATGTCCTATTTGGAGTATCTCCAGGATCGCAGCTATATTCAGCGTAGGAGCTGATTTTTGAAAGTGCCATTCTTCTTTTTGCAAGTGCAGTTACGTTAAAAATTGGGCTGCATAGGTTGCAGAATCAGGCATTGAAATATTAGTGGGAAAGGCAACCTATGCAACAGCAGTTTGTCTCCCATTTTGTGGATGCTTTATAATTCAGTCTTCATGCACATGGTTTTACAGCATGTGTTTTTCAGAAACCATGCTTCATGCAATGTACTAACTAAATGTTACATTCTTTTTTCATCTGTCACTGTGTTTCCATTGTGCCTTATGCACTGCATGCCATACAAATCCACACTGAGGCACTGAATTATTTCCTGATGGTCATTTCTATAATGTTTCATAGGTCTCACCCTCTAGAAGAACTTGTATCTATTAATTGTTGCCATAGACTAGCTAGGTAGCAGAAACAACTAAGTTAGTTGCTTAGGACTGGTTAAAAAAAAAAAATTCCTCTGGGTTCCTAACTTCCCACTGAAGACCCCGTATAGTTTGATACTTCAGCAGGATCTAAAAGCACAGAAGACTTTAAGAATCTTGACACTAAGCTTTCATTCAAATCAATCCATTTATTTTTACAATATTTCTATAGTTAAGATTATGTTGCTATATCCCTTTTATAGACAGGGAAGCAAGGAGAAGCCCTTACATTCAGAAGTGCCAGCTAGGGTCATCGCATTTTGACTCTCAGCTCAGCACTTCTTCAGATCAGTCCTTCCCAAACTCAGTACGCAGAGGTTCCTTATTTTCTGTGTCAAGCTGGTGATTGTAATATGTTCATTGTTTTCCAACAGTCACCAGTTCACATAATTTGCCTGATCTCACAGGAATTCTGTGGTGGAGGCTAGGATATGCTCCAGTTCTCAGGTACAGGTACTTACTGAGCTCTTGATGTAATCACCCTTTCTAGTCCCCATTCTTCCTCAGAACCTGTGCACAGGGTGAGGAAAGGTGTTGGGGAAAAAAATTAAGTGATCGTCTAACTAAGGGCTGTGTATAAAATCTAAAATGGCACAGAAAACTTTAATTCTGACACATAATTTTTGAGCACTTGACTTGGCATTCTTTTAATACAGTTTTGGGGAATGCAAACATTTAAAGCCAATGTGTATATAAATTATTGTGAAAGGTGAATTCTCCCATCCTGCTGCCTTTGTATTTCTTTTTTTAATGGGTCATTAGAAGGTCCAGCTCTCTAGATTCATAGCACATCCTCTACCACTTGACTTAGGAGTAGACTCGTCAGCAGAAGACAGCAGCCTACCAGATTGGCAGAGGGTTAGAGAGGAGTGGAATAAGGAACTGAGGGGGAGTGGAAATTAGTGCATTTCACATATATTAATTAACTGCACAGATAATCTTAGATTCCTAAGTAGCAGATGCAAATTCTCCAGAGAAGTGTGTTCTAAGGTTCACCTCCTGAACTCTTGCCCCTCTTCTACCTAATCCTCGTCTTGCCCTTTACACCTTCCCCATCTGCTTTTCCAGTCTCCTATGCCTTAATTGACTTCTGCATCCTCAAACTACCTCCTCCTCAGTTGCTTCATTAGCAGCGATGATGATGCTCCATTAGCGTCCTCCTCCTCCTCTGGTTTTGCCCTTCCTTCCCTACGCATCTCTTATGCTCCTTTTCCCTCTCTCCCCTCCTTTGGCTGCTTCTCTGCCCTGCCGTCCTCCACCCTTTAGGTCTTGATTTTAATGTTTTTCTACTCAAGACTCATCCTTTCTTCATCCATGTTGCCTCATCAGAGAAAACAACTTATCTTCTGCTTCTCTCCATCCGAGGTTGCTGTTTTCTCCCCCTTCCCCGCTGCCCGCTGGCAGTCTCCCAGCTCCCGGCTGTAGCCACTATCAGCAGCCCAGAGCAGACACTGTGGGACTTGTCCTGCTCAGATGCTGTACCAACGGGTGGGAGAGATCGGAGAAATGAGTATGAAGTTAATCTGTGGGAGCTGAATACCGCGTTTGAGCTGTGAAGGGGCGGGGATAATCAATGCGTGTGGATTCACCTGGGAATTTACTGGACAAACTCTTAACAGGTATCCAGGAGAGTAAGAGTGAACAGAAATGTTCATTACTCTGCTAAGTATGTGTACATTTTCTTAGGAGATGGCAAAAAGCATATCCCTTAGCACAGAATCGCAGCCCTGTCAAATATCCTGGTTTCAAACCACAGTGACACTAAAACATTCTTAGAAGATGGTATGGTTGGGTTTGTTCTTACTATTCAAGTGTGAGCAAAATATTTTTTTCCTTTACTGAGTTTTGAGAAATGGATGACTCATTCTTACTGAAAGTTCCCAAAACTTACACCTGAGGTAGGCACCAGGCATAAAAGATTTCCTCCTCAACAGTTTGGCAAAGGTAGAAGTAGAAGAATACAAAATATTCCAATTGGGCATCTTGAATAACTTTTAAAATAGGCTGTCGCTACCTGAACTATCAGTTACTGAGTTTAAAAAAAAAAAAAAATGGGGGGGGGGAAGGAAAGAAAGAAATTCATACGACATTTAAAGCTAAGTAGTCTGAGAAAATTCTTTGCTTGAAAATGTGTGACATTTTCTGGTTGAGAAGAAACACATGTTGTAACTGCTCCCGGAAAGAAATAAGAGCATTTTTGGATGAGGCTTTTTCTTTCAAGTACCAGGAGTTTTCTATCTGGGTTGGTTTGGAAACAGGTAGGAGATGCCATTGCCCAGTTATGTTCCAGAGAGGAATATTTCTGGGTCTTTGGGGGTTTTTGTTCTTTTTTTTAATGAACTGTCAGAAGTTGCATTACTTGGTTCAAGACTGAAGAAAAATCACATTGTTTTTGAAGAGAAAAAGTATCACATCTGTAGTGTGTATATTTATCCATGAGTGCAGAATTTCATGTTTACATGAAACCAATGTTAAGCCTACATCACCTGAGAACTAGATTTTATAATTAACTGTATGAAATATTAAGGATTGATTCCTTGTATTTTTCAAAAGGCATGCATAAAAAATCCGGCAGGGTATGAATCGTAAATGTTAATGTGCTGTACCTCTGTATCCCTCTTTTGACAGCAAGTAGTGCAAAGCTAACTGCACATGTAATCTGTGGCAAGGAGCACTGGGAGAGAGCTAAGAGAGAGTGACAATGTCTTTAAACTGGCGGACGATTCCTACTCGACTTGGAGTTTTTCAAGTGAACTGCAAAGGCCTGGCATGCCTCTTGGTCCTCACCGTGAGCGTTTGTGGCAGTGCCCCGGGGATGTGTCCAGCAGCCTGCATCTGTGCCAGTGATATCGTAACCTGCACCAATAAGAACCTCTCTCGAGTGCCAGGAAATCTTTATAAATGTATGAAAAGGCTGGATCTGAGTTATAACAGAATTGGGTTTCTGGAGCCTGAATGGGTCCCTGCGTTGTTCGAGAAACTGAACACTTTAATACTCAATCATAATAGCATTAGCAGCATTATCACTGGAAGCTTTTCCACAACCCCGAACCTGAAGTACCTGGACTTGTCGTCCAACAGCCTGAAGACGCTGGGCAGCCCTGTGTTTCAGGAGCTAAAGGCACTGGAGGTTCTCCTGCTGTACAACAATCAGATAACACAGATAGAGTCTTCAGCCTTCGGAGGACTGTACAAATTACAGAAACTCTACTTAAGCTACAACTTGCTCTCGCATTTCCCGCTGGACTTGTACAGTGGCAAACATAAACTGACAGATCTTGTGCTGCTGGACGTTTCCTTTAATCACATCCAGTCGCTGCCTATTCAGCGCCTGAGTTCAGTGCCGGCCAAACACCTTAGTGGAATTTATCTTCATGGCAACCCGTTTCATTGCGACTGTATGCTGTACGCCATGCTACTCTTCTGGTATCAAAGGCACTTCAGCTCGGTCGTGGACTTCAAAAACGAGTACACCTGTTTGTTGCGATCGGACCCGAGAGGTTACAATAAACTGCCTTTACTGCACGACAACTTTCTGAATTGCTCTGAAAGCACCGTCAACAGCTCTTTCCAAGCCTTTGGGTTTATTCACGACGCCCAGGTTGGTGACAGGCTGATTGTACACTGTGACAGCAGAATCAGCGATGCGGGCACGCACTTTGTTTGGGTTAGTCCGGACAACAGATTGCTGGAGCCAGACAGGGCAACCGACAACTTTAAAGTGTTCCACAACGGCAGCCTGGAGATAACAGATGCCCAGCTAGAGGACTCAGGGCTCTATTCCTGCATCGCAATAAATAAGAAAAGACTATTAAATGAAACCATAGAGGTTAGAATAAATGTTAGCAATTTCACAGTTAACAGGTCCCACGCTCATGAAGCATTTAATACAGCTTTTACCACCCTTGCTGCCTGTGTAGCCAGTATTGTTTTAGTACTGCTGTATCTCTACCTGACCCCTTGTCCGTGCCAATGTAAGGCGAAAAGGAGGAAGAGGAAGCTGAACCAAAGCAGTGCCCACTCATCCATACTGAATTCCACACCGCCGCAAGAGCTGCCAGCCGACGAGAAGAAGGCTAGCACTGGGAAACGGGTGGTTTTCCTGGAACCCCTGCACGAACCAAAACACAGTCAGAATGGGAAAGTAAAACTGTTCCCTAATGACAATATCATTGCTGAGAGTATCTTGAAAACGACTCGAACAAAATCCGACTCCGATTCTGTCAACTCTGTGTTCTCAGATACGCCTTTCATGCCATCAACTTAGTTTGCTGCCTGTGTTTGTATCGTGCAGTTACATTTCTGAATACCTCCTTTGCTTGTAGCAACCATCAGGAAAAACAAATAAAAAGAGAGAAAATGTTTTAAAAAAAGCATCCATTGTCAGTCCTTGAACTGCTTCTCCTCTCTCTGTGAGCACAGGGCCATGCAACAGTGATATCTTGTTTGGGAAAAGCAAACAGGTTGACATTAATACGAATGTCTTCAATGCAAGCTTAGCGTTGGTTTTTACTCCCTGGTCCACACGTAGCAATTTCTCACACGTGTTTAGAGGCACTTTCAGTGCATACAACTGACTTTTCAGAGGCAGCGGCCGTCCCCTATAAAACACTCTCAGTCACGCTGATAACTCAGCTCCTCTGCAGTAAGCACAGAAGCCAACTCAGATGGCTACTGAGAAAAATGTCCGGGCTACCTGCAATTCCTTTCACAGGCTCATAAGATCTTTACAGTAAAAATCGCTAGGGGAAAAAAGTCATGAGTTCTCTGGGACTGATCAGAACAAAAAGATTAGATTTGCCACCAGGATGCCTAGCGGCACTGGATAAATGTTTATGGCCTTCAACTGATAATGTGTTTGCCAGTAATTGCTTGAAAACTTTAAATGGGGGGCATTGTACTCATTATAGTCAAAACTTAGTTGTGGGATTACTCATGAGAAGTAAAGAGGTTGTATTTGTTTATAAATATTGACACATAATGAAAACAGGTAAAAGTTAACACCTTACCTTTACAATTGCCTTAGTCATGGAATAAAAGTTGTCAGCTGTGAGGACTCAACTTAATCAGCAGTAACTCATTAAGCTGCGGTAACAGGATTGATTGTAATCAGTTGTCTTCACCTCCGCTGCTCACTGTGCGCTTGGCATCGCAGGTGGTGAACAAGAGTGCCACCGTCCCCGGGGCTCCTGCTTCATCCCAGGGGTGGGTGGCTTCTCCTCAGAGGTAACTTCACAACATAGGGGAACTGCTTCAATTAATCCTTCCAGTGGCACATGATTCCGGCAGTCTTATAAAAATTTGCTTCCTAAAGATTTTACTTAATAGAGGAAATACGGTATTTGGACAAACTCGGGAAAAATATAGAAGACTTTACGCACTGTGAATCCAGAAAGCACAGCTCTTCTCTAGACTTGGCCCTTGTCTTGTATGTACTGCTTCCTTCCTTGCCTGAATGTATCACTGTTAAAGTTTGTGAACCTGGTAAGACTGGCTTGGACTGGTCATGCAACATAGGTTACATGAAGTGTTGTGTTACTGTAATGAGCATACTGCTCTATTTGCTATTTCTTTTTATGTTATATTTGCCTTTTTTTTTTTTTAAGCTTACTTGCATTTGGACTGGGCTAGACTCTGCCAGTCTTTCTAATATTGATTAGTACCAACTTCAAAGGAGTTTTGCAAGGAATTACAGCTTACCAAAGAAGAGTAGCTAATTGGAGCATGTCTGTCTTGTTCTGTCTTTGGTGAATATACTGAAAGAGTAAAGGACAAACAAAATCAGAATCAAAGGGCTACATGGTATGGCAACAGTAATTTATTTTGAGAGGCTTATTGTAAAAGCCATTTGTCATTTTTTGTGATTTCTTTTGAGAGGCATGTCATCATGCAAAAGCTTATATCTGGCTGAGCCAAAGCTATCAACAATTGATTTGCTATGGAGAAGTCCTGATGTAGCTAATTGTTTGAAAGCAAGCTATCTGGAAAACAGATTAGATCAGGAAACAGTGTTGCTGTGATGTGCACAAAGTATGTGGAATTAGAAAACTGCTGGAGATTTTAGTTGAGATATTAAAGGAAGAGGAAGATGGAAATTCTTTTTCTAGGCAGAGGATAATAAATATTTAGGAGAGAAAGATGACCAGGGGGTTGAGTCATTTATTTGTACATTTTTCTGTGTAAATTTAAAAATGGCTTCTGCTATCAAGCCGGTTAGTGTCCTTTCATAAAGCTCTTTCCCTCTTTTGGCTGTATACATGCATTAAACCAAAATCCATATGTTTACATATAGGGTATGATGGAAAAACAGTGATTGTCTTTGCTAAAACCAGTGATATAGTTGGGTCATCTGTCAATGAGTCAAAGGCTCAACACTGTTTCCTTCTCAATGATTTTTTTTAATTGAAAAGATTCAACTAAGCCGCGTGATCTGCTGCTGTGCCACGCGCGTAGTGGGTGGGTTGTCCTCTGTGTTGTGCAAGGAGATGATCGATGACCCCGAGCCAAGGGCTGAAATGGTGGTGAGGCGGAGTGGGAAACAGAGAGGCAAATATTCCCGCAGAAAGTCATGCAGATCACTTACAGCTCTGGGCAAATAATACGCTCTGTTGTCATACATGAGGTTAATCGACCCAGATTTCGGTGTTTACACAAGAGCGCTGACGGTCACTTCCAAACGGGGCTGAAAAAGAAAACAGGCTGTTGTCAGGGCGGCTGGGAGGCAGACGTACACATCTCCCCAGCAGCTACTGTTCACAGTGCAAGGCACTGACGCGGCATATCGAACTCACCATGCATTTTAAGTCTGCATGGTAGTCCTAAATATAAAAAGGTAGAGATCCTGCAGCCTTCCTTCCACAGGGCTGCTGTCCTGCAGAAAGAGTGTGGGGATTTGTGGGATCAGAGTAATCCTGCCAGATGACTAGAGAAGCTGAGCGTCGATCTAAAGAGCAGATATTTACTGTGACTATTAACTGGCTGTACTTTATGGACTGTTTCAAAGTGCCCAGAGTTGTAACTGTGATTACGAACAAGGTGGTAAAACCAAAGCTTTTGAAAGAGCTGTTGGTTTGCTTGCTGCTGCTTTACATTACCATAGCCTCATGAGTTCAGCAGGTGCAGCTTTAATGAAGACTTTTAAAGCCTTTAATGAATACTTGTCATATGGCACCAACACCATAAATCCACAACCCTAGCCCTCTCCTTGGAAGGCTTTGGAAAGCCAGTGCAGCTCAGCTGTTCCTGCACCACAAAGCAAGCCCCCCCAAGGGCTGTGAGCAGGGAGCCGGGGCTGTCGCCCCGCTCCACCACCACACAGCACCCTGGCTGGTCGCACAGGCAGGAGGGGCTGCCCAGGTGCCGCACCAGCAGCTCCAGTGTGGTCCGCGCTCCTAGCGAGTCTTGGTCAGCAGGCCTGTCCCACCACCGTGTCATCCCTGTTAGCCTATGTCCTGGATTTCCCGAAGAGCTGAGTGATGTTTTTAATAGGGAGCAAGCTCGGTTCTGCAATGTGTTGAGTGCTCTGGCACCACTCCGGCCGCACTCTTACAGGGGGTTTGCAGGAAGGCAGAGGTACCAACCCACTGGCAAGAAGTCTCTGGTTGGGCATGGGGGTCACCCGCTGACTCTGTAAGATGCCCGGAATGAGATATTCCTCATGCAGCTCAGATAAGCCTGTACAAGTTTTGCTCTCCCTTGTTTTCTTTCCAGAGCCTGAGACCGTGCCACACAAGGCTCTAAGCTATAGCTGAATACTGTGTCTTTTTGTGGGGCTCCTTTGAACCTACGTCCTCCACCGCTTTAACGGTGGTGAGCAGCTTTTCTCTTACTCAAGGGCCTATTACATCAGTTCCAGCTGTCTCACAGATCAAAAATAAGGGTAATGGCCACAGACAGCTCTGGGAGGGCACGTCCTTGCCTCTCTGCGTTTCCAGCACTGCACATGCCTGCAAGGCACAAGCTTTTCTGGAGTGCATTGGAAACCAGTGGTGTGAGGCCAGCATGAAACCTCTCAGGCCAGTCCCGAGTGTAGCAACAGCAACTGCACAACCACATTGTCCCCATATTACCCACCCGCAGTGGCAGGTGAGGGGAAGGGCTGCTAGTCATCTCTCCTGACCTCGGTAAAGTTAAGTATCTGGCTGCGGCCACCCCGCTACCGATGAACACTTACGAGGGCTGACCGCCCCTCAAATACGCTGAGCAGCTGCCAGCCAAGGTGGAAGCTGAGGGTGAACTGAAGTGCTTTCCTGACACCAGCCCCTAATCTGCCGTTAGTTTTGACAGCCAGCACCACGTCCTTTTAGCCCAGGTGTTCACTCCCCACTTGTTAGGCAAATAGTGCTCCGGGTTAGTAATGTATCTATCATCTCCTTAGCACCGCTTCTTCGAAAAGTCAGATTTCTGAAGGCTGCTGATGACAGCGTCAAAGGACTAATGGATTCTATAGTTCATTCTTCTAGCAAGCTCATTCAAGCAAAACCCTAGGGTCAAGTTGTAATTAAACCATAAACTTTCATTTAGGATAGCAGGAGATTATTTCTTCCTACTAGAGTAAATCAACCTCCTTCAGAGTGCTTTTATATTTTGACTGCAGCATATTCCTAATAACATCTCATGTCTCTGAACTGGGTGAGAATAAACCAGCTTTTATGGGCCAAAGCATGCTATTGTGGTCATCGCTAAAGTAATGCAGAAGTGACGGTCCCCTGCAGACTACAGCCACTGGCCATCCTGCCCAGCACACCATTCTGTGCTCTTCGCTGAGGCTGAGCCGTCACCGTCGGGCTGTGGCAGGTGGAGGGATCATTTCCAGCCTCTTCCTTTGTAGTTCTCTACCTGTCAAGACTGGCTTCCTGAAGATGGTTTCTGGATGTACTGCAAAGTGGTGGGATGGGATCATTTTAATTGATTAATTAAACCAGTTACTTCCAAATGGCTCCTAAATGATGAGAACTGGCATTGGTAAGCAGTAGCTTTTGAGAAGACAGGATACAAGTTTCATCTACAGATTGAGCAATTTAGATTTTACTGACTTTCTTTTTGCCCTTTCTGGTAAACTATTTTTATATATACACACACTTTTTTATATATTCTCTCTATATATCATTTTATATAGAGAGAAAGAGAGTGCGTATTTAAGGATTTTTTCCTGTGTTTCTTTTATGTCTTTCCATTTGTCCAGTAGGGCTCAGAGGTGGGTAACAGTAGAAGTGTGAGGCTGAGGGGGATAAGGGCAAGAAATCATTTTGGCCCAGGTTGACTTGATATTTTAAAAGAAGGTTAATATCTGAGCTCTTGCATTCAGTGGGTACGTGATAAAAATAAAAAAAATTAAACACTTATTACCTAAGTACAGATTTCATGGGTATTTTGGAGGGTCTGGGCGTTAACGGAGTTTTGACAGTAATACAGGTATGAAAGTGATCCGTACAAAATCAAAGCATAAGAGAGTACTTGTTTCTGAAGAGATATCCCAAACTTGCTGAAGAGGTCATGTCATAGGTAAAAGGACTGTACCTCTCTTCCTTACTTAATAGAAAGCTCTAATTTTAGTATTAAAGAACTGAACAGATGCAGTGGGGAAAATATTTTTCTTGTCGATTACTGGTTTATGCTCTGATTATGTTAGGTGGATTTTTTTCCTTATATAAATCTATTTTCATTTCTTTTGCAGAATAACTTAATTAACTGGAACAATATTGTCTCAGTTTCCGTAATGAAGTCTACATTTTGTAGGGGAGGAGAGAAGGGTCAAGAATGATACAATGAGTTTGATGACACCTAGATATCAGGAAGTTATTGTGGATTCAAGTGTTTTCCTTGATCAAACATGAGATTATCCAGGCATAGACCTGTAGGTTGTTTTAATTTAACTGAAATTTTCTGTCTCATTTGAATAATTCAAGATGGCATATTTTAAGCTTTTTATTTTTTTAAAGGAGAAAGACTATTCATGCAACTTCTTGCATGAACTTAACTAAATTGATTTAGAAACTATCACTAATGTGAAACAACTCTGTTAACATAAAGCAACTCTAGTGTAGAGAGACGCTGTTCAGTCTATACGAATATTTCTAATGACAGTCCAGGATCAACTGTAAGTATTTCCTTGGCAAGCTACAGTCAAACTGTATCATGCAGACCTTTCCTAGACAAGTGGGAAGATGTTTTCTTCAATCAGATTAGCTCAGTCAACAAACTCAATTGAAGCCCTCATTTAGTCCATCTCAGAGATCACCTCTTGAATTCAGTGCCTTTATTTGCACTTTTGAACAATGCATGGAGTATCACAGGCTGCTACAGCATGTGTCCCTGATAGGGACGTCAGGAGAGGGGAATAACAGTGGGGAGGGAGGGAACAGGTTTGCTCGAGAGCTACCTAACACATACACTCCCAATTTCTCTCCTCACGGGTTAATGGCCTGTCCTGGTTTAACCCCAGCCAGCAACTCTGCCCCACACAGCTGCTCACTCACTCCTCCTGCCCTGGTGGGATGGGGAGGAGAATCAGAAGAAAAAGGTAAGAAACTCATGGGTTGAGATAAGGACAGTTTAATAGGACAACATGAGGAGAGAAGAAATAATAATAACGATAATACTAATAAAAGACTATACGAAGCGAGTGATGCACGATGCAGTTGCTCGCCACCTGGAACCTGATGCTCAGCCAGTTCCTGAGCCGGGATCCCTCCTCCCCCCTGGCCAGCTCCCCCAGTTTATATGTCATATGGTATGGAATATGGCCTTGGCTAGTTCGGGTCAGCTGTCCTGGCTGTGCCGCCTCACAGTTTCTTGTGAAAATTAACTCCATCCCAGACGAACCCAGGACATGGCCCTAAAACCAAAATGCTCGCCAGGACCACACAAACCTTGGACACCCTCTCCGGAGGGGGTGGAGGGTCTGATATCGGCTCCTTCCACAGAGCACAGAGCTTCAGCAAGTGCAAACGCTGCCCTTTGCATAAGACAAAATGTCCTTTCACAGAAACGAAAAGATTTCTAGCACTTTCCCTGGTAGCTGAGGTGCTGTCAGCAATAATATACCACAAAATAAATTAGCTCTGATAAGCACTGCTGTTGCCTGGAGCAGTTCAATTAGCCTTTTGCACTTGGAGCAGGGGGTTTTATAGCACTAGATAGAGCCTCAGACCAGGCTACATCTAACTTCTGTCCTCTTTGCTCTTTTTATTTGGCACTAGAATCACTGAAAACCACTGGGTTTGTTATAATTTTTACCTGAGTGTTTTGAACAAACAAAATCTTGAGCCTTTCCCTGGACAATCCACTGTTGCCTAAACCTTGGTGGGAGGGAAACAAAGCTTTTCTCCTTGGTTTTAGCACCAGAACCGAGATTCTTTCTGATTTAAGCTGTGGAGGGAGCAGTGTTGGTATGGTGTTACTACTGTTACTGACATGCTCAGATATGTCAGTCAAGACTGGATCCTGCTGAATGAGATGTTTTGCAAAAGAGTAGAGGGTATACCTGCTTCTCTGACCTCGCTTTTTAAAGCAGAAATTAATATACTTGAGCTATTGCCTGAAATAATTTCAAACACTATTTTTTAAACTAACATTCATGAGGGCAAGTGAATGGCATTTGTAATTGCAATCCAATGAGTAACTTTGATATTTAGGGATGGGAGAACTTTCACTTGATTTTATTTCCTCTCCTTCCCTTTTTTTCCATATATTAAAAACATAGTTGATCTATTTTTCAACACATGCGTCTCCCCTCCCCTGTTTATTTTCAAGCACGGATAATCACTGCACACAATTTTGTTGCAGTCAATGGTCTCTATGATCCATATGTTCTGTAGAGATAAGCCGATTTGTTGAGTATGCTGTCCTGTATATCATTTCACATTTTAAAAATATATTTAGACATGCTGCTATTATTGTTGCCTCATTTGTGGTATATAATTTTCTTAAAATTTCCTTCCCATTACAGGAAAAAAAAATACAGTAAAATATCAGAAATTACTGCGTTTACAGAAAATGGTCATTTTTGTCCTTTAGTGCTGTAATGATTTTGTCTTTTAGCAGTCCCACCTATTAATTCACACCTAATGGAGAGTCAGTCTGGCTTTCAACAGCACCTGCTTCATATCAGTTGTGAAAACAGGCTTCTTCCCTTCACCTAGCAAGGAAAACACTTTTTTTGTGAACAACAATAATTTACCCCACATCCACAAAGTCTGTCACAAAATTTCATCCTAGGTGGAGTCTGTGTCTGGTTTAAGAAATGTTACAGGTATGTAGAAGCTATATTATCGTCATTTATTCCCCAAGGATTTTGTTATAGGGTTAGCAATGTGGCTGTTTGCATTATCACTTTGTATTAAAGAAAAGGAATTCTCATTGGTGCTCCATCTGCAAAACTGCCATTGCAAAGTGCTGTTTGCTGTGTTCAGACTGCTTGTGATGAATTCCCAACTCAATCATGTACCTGTCGCCTTGTGGAAGTGCCTGAGAGTGATAAGAATGCACATGGCCAGCTCTCCAGCACAGCCAGACCCCGCTCCTTTTATTCTCAGAAGGGAGAAATTATTGGAAAGCATGCCAGAAGAATCAACGTGCTGTGTCCTTGGCACGTTCACAGTGATTTATAATTGCTGCATAATAAAGAAATGCCATAGAAGAAAGTTTTAAAATTCTTATCATCATAATGATGCTTAAAAAGGTTATAAGGCTACCTTGTCATTACTGTGCCATTTTCATATTCTTCAAAAGTATAAATAAATCTCTCCCAGTATATATAATAGTATCAGATTAGGCCTGTACAAAATACCACGCTCTCTGGGAATAACTCAGAGTTATGGGTATATTTTCTGTAGCTCTCCTACAGGTCTTGCTCAGTAAGACATAACTTGCAGAATTTATTTTCATCTACTGCAAAGAACCGTGGACTACGCTCGTTTTCATTACCGGTGCAGATATGTCCCCCGCTGTATTACGCAGGGTGCATTTCATAGTGATGACGTGTGAGGGGGGGCCCTTTTTCTTATAAAAACAGTGCTCAAAAGGCAGAGCGAGGTCTGGGGCTCAGAAGCTGGGCTGTTCTCTTGCCACCCAGAAGCGATGAGCTTCTCTTGTGGAGAGCACAGGCTGCACTTTGTTAAAAATAGAAACGTTGCAGAGCGAAATTTTTGCTGGGAGAAAGATAATACCCTTTAAGTTAAAGGTGAGAAAATAACACACAAGAGTCAAATGTCAAAACTGAAAAACAAAAGCAGTACCTGAACCTTGGTAGGGGCTCAGGCTTTTGAAAAGACACTAAATCTTCATACTGTCTTAATGATTTCCTCCTGTGTAAAGAACTGTTGCCTCAGTAATGCAGGTCCAGATCGTTCATCCCAGAAATGAGAAGACCTTACCACAGACAGAAAAGAAGTACTTTCTGGTTGTCTTTAATTTTCATAATGTTACGAGTCCAGGCCACTTTGCTCACAGGAGGTAAACAATGGTAACATTAATCCATGATCTCCCTAAGAGGCAGTGGATAATTGGACTGGTTTGTAAGGGTGGCAGAGGACTAGTGACCTGGGTATTTTTTAAATTTTTATGCTTTTGAGTAGATGTCTTACTATCTCTAAGCCATCACTTGTAAAAATAAATAACTTTCAGGAGAGATGCTGAAACCTTGCCATTGAAGTAGGAGTATTTCGGATTTTTATTTTTCCTCTACAGAAAATCAAGTAATTAACTTAGTCGTGCCCTAAAGACAGAATGTAACATTCTCTTCTTTAAAGATATATTCACTAAAGGGTGTGACATTGCAACAGGGTATGTGTGCTGCTGCCAGCTTTGCCAATTAATATCGCACTCTTCCAGTGGGAGGAGAAGAACTGACACAGGAACAGGGGGAATTGCACGCATCTCTGGAGACTAAATAGAAAAGATGAAGATTGCTCTGTACGGTTCCCTAAACAGCCAGTGTGGGAACTCATGTTCTCGTGGAGGCCAGAAAAAACACAGCTCTTCTGGTTGCTAACTGCACCCAAAAAGACCAACTGCAGCGGTCACCAGAATGGATGGATGCCACAGATTTCAGGTATTCCAACACACTGCTATAAAGCAAAGTAGCATTAGCCTTATCTTTCTGATAAGGAATGTTTCTCTTTCCCAAAGCTTGTGAGAGGAATTTGACCAGACTTACAGGACTTGAAAAAGGAGCTTCATGTACACGTAGAAGCTGGAAGCTACAATTTATGACTATTGATAACCACTGCAGAAGCACTGCGTAATGGTATTTTGGTAATGCCTACTTTAAAATCTGACTCTGAGCATCTTTATGGAGCTTGATTCATCGATAGCTGCAAAACACTGTGATTTGCTATGACAGGAACCATTATAGTAGCCTGTATTATATTAGGATATTTCCACACCATGAATGCTTTTTGAATGGCTGTCTGCAGCACAGTCAGCGGGCATTGTACTTCAAGGAGAAAATATTTTCACAGGTAAGTACTTATCAATATACAATGTCTGTGTTTTCAAATATATGATAACATTACTTGCTATGACCATAACATTTTCACACCAGTACTCCCAGACTGTAGCCTGCTGCCATCTGCGTAGGTTGAAGAGAAATGTTTTCCTCCAGAGGATGTTTTACAGCTTCAGAAAGCCTTTCTCTCTGCACTGACCACACAGGAAAACTAGGGAGACTAATGTCATTGAACGTACATTAGCCTGTGGGAATGCTGCCATAATGGAGCATTTGAGTCTAACTCTCTGAATCCTTTCAAAAGGCCACGCTCTCGGCAGTGGCAAGTGCTTTTCCGTAACATCCACGCTGAAAGACTCTCCAAAAGCCAACATACGAAGCCAACCCTTGAAGTCTTGTTGCGTGCTGGAGGAGCCAGAAAGGAGCCTCACTGATCGGTGAAGATTGGATGCCAGCTGACCTTTCCAGGCTGCCAGAAATGCTGATTTTAGATGTAAGGCTTCAAAGCCTCTCGTCGTCGAGAAAGAGTTGTCATCAGTGATCGCTCCATGGAGCAGCACTGGCACATTAGCGACATTACTCTGCTGACACAACTCGAGTTCAGGCTTTGCTTTCTGCCAACTCTACTTCCTTCTATAAATAATAGCAGAATCTGGAAGTTTGTGGGTTTGTTTGGGTTTTTTTACCTCTTGGTTCTATGTAGTTTCTACATGAATTCGTGAATGTAAGCCAGGCTTAACTGCACTGCCCCTTGTGCAACCTCTTTTTCCTTTATCTCTTCTCCTCTATATCTCGTGGGCATTGCTCATGGACAGGCTGAGGTTGTGATGTGCTCCTGGCAAGAGCTCCGGGGAGGATCCAAGAGGTCCAAGGAGATCTTTTTAGCCCTGAGGAGTCCCTGCAAAGGTGACTAGTTTGGAAATAACCAGGTAAGGTCTGACAACATAGGACACATCACTCTCCATCTATGACAAAGTCTAAAATTGTCTTTTGATATTCAAAGCAGGGTTTCTTAAATGTTTCAAAAAATCCTCTGATACTGTCAGTAATCTTTACATGAACAATATATATATAAATCTACTGTGTCTGTGAGCAATTTTAATTTTGGCAGATGAAGCACAAAGCCACTGCAGTTTTCTATCATTGTTTCCAATTTAAGAATATCTGTAACAAAACCCTCCAATTTAGTCACCTACAAACCAGCAATCACACTATCAGTAAGGCTGTTAAAGCTAGAAGAGAACCGAGCTAAATTTTAGGAGGGACAATGACAGAAACCTAGAGATCAGTAAAAAGAAGTGTGACTTGAGTCTCTGAAGCAGGTCATCTAAGGGACAGAACACATCAGGAAAGGTAGGAATTGGTGATAGGAGCTACATCAAATGCACAATGATAAGCTTACAGGAGATAACTCACAAAATTGGGAGCAAAGTGCATTACAAGTGCACCAAGACATTCCTAAGAACCTCAAATCAAAAGGAGCCATACAAAAGGTAGAAGTAAGGAACATAATTAGATATGAGTTTAAAAGGAATTGAGAAAGTTCAGCTGGTTAAGGTGTTAACATTTTATTGGAACATAAAGGCGGCAAAAATATGCAAGGTACAATAAGTACATGAGAAGCAAAAGAAAGGTAAAGTACAGGTTCATTGCTTAATAGGCAATGCACAGAGTACTGAAGTGTTCACTGTCTTCACACAAAAAGATTAATTTCTGATCAGATACTTAACCACATTAAATTTAATGTGAAAATAGGAGCATAACCAGAATAGGGAGAAATTAAGTTTAAAAATGTCTGGATAAGCTAAGTGTAATTGAAGCCATCAGGGCCTGATGATATTCACCTTCCCTTGTTTAAAGGAATAGGAGGAAATCTCTGAAATATTCACTGCTATCTTTGAAAACTCACAGAACATGGACAG
The DNA here is from genome assembly GCA_035590195.1 of Aviceda cuculoides. Lineage (NCBI taxonomy): Eukaryota > Metazoa > Chordata > Aves > Accipitriformes > Accipitridae > Aviceda > Aviceda cuculoides. The sequence continues at coordinate 34,278,062 of JAVJGG010000005.1, read as the reverse complement.
GTCCCACATAATGCAAGAAAAGCAAACACAACATCTATCTTTTAAAAAACAAACAGGGAATTATAGATTATTCAGTGCAACACCAATTCCTGGAATTATTCTGGAACAAGGGGTTAGGTAACCAATTTATAAGTGCCTGGAGCATACTAAGGTGGTAAAAACAGCTGACAGATTTGACAAGAACAAATTGTATTGACCTCGTTCACTGCTGACAAGTCAACTGGCCTTGGCTGGATAATAGGAACAGCTTTTTGGCCACCTGGACAGTAAAACAATGGGGGAGACTATTGACTGGGGCTCTTGCTTTTTTTTTTTTTTTGCTAGAGGGTTTTTAAAAACAAGTTAGGCACACACCTTCTGGGAATGGTGTGGGCATCTTTGATCTTTCTTCAGTGTAGGGTATTGGACTAGAGGAGCTGCAAGATCATTTCCAGCCCTTCCATTTCATGTAGGCAATGTTTGTTTAGGTCCTCCTAGCCTTGTTCCATGACTTATGTTGCATATTTCCTGCCCTGGATGCAGGTTAATGAAGACCATCTGGGATTACATACAAACTCTTTTATTCAAAAGTGACTTGAAACCAAAATGGTCCGTATGTGCTTCATTTTCCTTTGGAAATTTTAGCAGAAAGCAAGCAGCCTTTTTTCCCCAGCAGTTTGGTTTGGTTTTGTCCCTTAGTTTCATATAAATGATACTTCTGAAATCTGCCCTATCCCAACAGTACCTCTGAAATAGATATCATACATCTAGGATATCGTACATATAGGATGATGAATGAATTAGTTGGGGGACAAACTGTGGTCACTCCATTGTAGAAGGGAATGCAATTTTCTCCTGAAATGGTCTCACACTAGCGTGTTGAGAAAACCTTGGGCCACGCTATTACTTGTGAAGCATCTCCACAAATAGTGTCACTTGGGTTCACTTTTCAAATATTTCCAAGTCGCTGGACCAAGATACTGCCTTAGCTGTGAATGCTGATCATTCGAGATGAATCTTCCTCTGTTCCATAGTTTCTGTCACTGCAGGCAGGTTTAACTTGGCCCTGGGGTACAGGGATGGGAAAACTGCTCAGACCCCCTTGGGACCTTTAGTAAGGCTGAAGTTTGCTTCGCAGTGAATGCAGCCAGCCTGAAAGAGTGCGAGGCACGGTCAGTGTGATTTATTATTACTCAGCAGGAGGAAATTATACAGCCTGGGCTGGACTTCTGAAAATGAGAGAGGTCCGCTTCCCCACTCAAAAAGTGGGCCTGTCACCACAGAGTGCCCCAAAATGGAACAGAATTATTCCTCCCCACCGCCTCTAAATCTATGTGATTGTAACGAGTTTTTAAAGCCAATGTTGCCTTTGAAAGGCAGGGTTGCCTTCACTGCGTGTAATACATCTCATGTGACTGTCTACTCTCTAGTGGTGTAAGTGCTAGGTATTTTTTCAGGTACTAAAATACTTCATCCTCAAATGGTAGGCAAGCCTTTCACATTTCCAACAGCACTTCCACTACAAGGGAATGTTAATCCGTTGGGTGAGCAAGGCAGAGCCACCTCACTGCAGTTATCTCCTTACCACTTTTTCTGCCTGGCCTTTTTGGGGATTCAACCTCTTTAGGAAAAATGAAAGATACTAAAATATCCTTAATAAGTGGCATATGTAAGCATGCAGACACTGAAAGTATGTTTTGCTGGTTATCACTTAAGAAAAACAGAATTAGAGCCTGGACAAGCTTGTGATGTTAAACACATCTTAAAACTCAATCTGTCTGTATTTTTTTTTATTACAATAATGAGACCTTATAAAAAGCTAATTGACACATTTCATTTTAAAGTGGGAGCACTTAAAGAATACAAGATATATATTAGCCTCATACAGATTTAGGGCTTGATTGTTCTCTTTCAGATGGTTGCATCAGAAGAAAATATTCAACACAATAAAATGACAGAAAACTAGACTGAGAGCAGAATTAGGGTCCACGGTGCAATCAGTAACCTTTTGATATGCTGACAGCAAAGCAACAGTGAGAAGGAGCTTTGCAAAACTAGTAACATACTTTTAAATTTTTACCCCAAGTATGAACTCCGAGAAATTTTGGATTTCCCACATTATTTGTGTTCTATTATACTGAAGTATTCAGGACACATTCAGTCATCAGAAACATGAGACTGGGCTCCTAAATAATTTATTTTACATACTTGATGGAGTTAAAAAAAAAAAAAAAAGACACAGAGTTATCAGCATTCAGCTGAACAGTGTCTTTTTATGTAACACGATGTTTTCCATCCTTTAGATTATAGACACTTTGCATTCGTGACACTCTGAGATACCTTTGCAGAAAGCTGTACAGGAGAAGTCCATGTTTTCTGCCAGTACTTCTGCTGCATGTCTTCCTAATCCAGGTGCAAAACCGGAGATCCAGAACAGCTGCTTCCTGGTGTCTGGCTGATGGCTGGAAGTTTTTGCTCTAGACAATTTTTGGATTTTCTGTACATTTTGTAAAGAAATAAAATTATTTTTAAAATGCTCAGTTTTACCAATTTCTCTTCAGAATATGACACTGTTGCAGAAAAGAGCAACAGTTTCCTCAGGTTAAATATGATTCCAGACTCACACCCCATTTGGTCACTAAAGCCAAATAAATTCATTTCAGGCAACGCAGCTGTAACTGAGATCAGACTCCAGCCTTTCATAAGTAATCCATGTTCCTGTGGCTGAAAGTCGCCTGTGTTTATGCACCTTGGATGCATCTTTCAGGCAGAGAATGCGTCCTGTGGGAGATGTTTCGGTTCACTGAGCAGCATTTCACAAAATATTACAACTGCCTCTTATACTTTGCAGATGCAATTTCCGTTCTATTATCTTTTCTCCTACACATTATTCTGAAAGAGTTACACGAGGAGAAAAATCTCATCACAATGAAAAAACTATTTGCGATCCATGTAATGTGCGCATTGATTAAGTTCCCTGTGGAGTCCTTAACTCCACATCATCTTTCAGAACACTGAATTTGCCTTTACATCTCTGATGGAGCCAAGACGTGTAAAAACTAATGTAAGCTGACAACTTCTTACTAGTTACATATCCGAAGAGTCTCAAGTGGATAAGCTGTTCTTCCCCAAGTCAGTTGTGAGTTAGGCTTGCTGACTGACACAGAGGAGGGCCTGGGAGGAGGGTGAGAGAAACAGGTTGGGGGAAAGAGGTAGGAATGGCAAAAAGAATGAGAGCAACAAACGAAGAAATCAAGAATAAAGCTACCATGAGGCAAGGAGAGGAAATGTATAAAGACAAGCCTGCGAGGTCAGAAAAGGTGCCCAGCGAGGGCATTGCTCAGGTCTAGCTGGGTTGTCTCCAGGCCATGGGAAACTCCGGAGAAGCTGCCCGAGATGCCTGAAAGCCTGCTGGAGCTTGGGCTTGTGCTCCTGCTCTGGCTCGCTCATCATACCAGAGTCCGAAAGCAGCTGATTTTGTGTTCTGGATGCCCTCTGCATGAATTTAAATAGTTATCATTTATTTTGATTTAAGATCACTTTATTGTGATAATTTCAAAATACTTTTGAAAATATGTAACATGGATTTCATGCTACTTTGGCATACACAAGCTTTGAAAATACAACAAATTGAAATGAAAATAAATAGACACAAAAATCTGTATTTCTGTATAGCCAGCAGAAAACATTTTGATACTATCATGACAGTTTTAATGTTGGGGTTTTTTCCTGTTACAATTTATTCACCTTTTGATACTTTCTTGGTAAAGACCTGTTTTTGGAGCATTTCCAAAAGAAAATTATTGTCTAGAGAATTCTTCAGCCTCCTTTATTAACGTTAGCCTCCCGTAACTACAGTCAAAACTTAACAGCTAAAATAAAACACATTCTCAAAGGAGTAAGCCTGAAGCTGTGAGAGATATAGATTAGAAATGACATGCTTAATGATTTCATCTCTAACTGACCTGTCTCCACGATGAGAGGAAAAGCTGAATAAAAGACTCGTGTATGGGAAGAAGAGGAGGGAAGGTGAACAAATAAACCAGGAGAAAAATTTTAGGACAATTATTTTGTATAAAGCAGGTATTTGAGTTACCATATTGAATTACATGAACATTTTTCTTGTTTATAGTCAGAAGGCTTTAGTGAATCCAGTAGAAACAGGACATAAAAAGAAAAGATCTCCAGGAGCACTAGTGTGGAACAGAAATGGGAGCAGGTGCAGAGTTTGTATATACAATTTCACATGTAACACTGTTTAGTTTTAAGGACTGACGTTAGCTATATATTTCCATATGAATGCTTGTACCTGTGATTGTTTGAGTATTTGAGTCTTCCTTAAAAAAAATTATGGTTTTAAAACATTGAAATCTCTTCCTCTCACCATGGGCTGCTTATTCTTATATTCCATTCCAGATAATAAAAATACTTGGCAAGACCTGGTATTTCGAGCACAAGCAACAGTAACGGACAATTGGCTTCTGGCCTGGAGCTGAAGAACAGCAAGTGTCTGTCTGTCTTCCACCAGGTATGCAGGCATTCCCCGGCAATACCCATGCACCTTTAGTAAGACAATCTGGGATAAAGCATGCCAGGTTAGTCTCTGTATCCTTTCTTCAAATGCATTTCACATTTTTTGAAGATTCTGAGGTCATCCTTGAAATGGAGAAACTTTTCCCTCTCCCCTTTATATTATTTTCTCCCTTGCAGACGAAATTCCAGTAAACAATACACTGAGCTCATGAAGATGCAGAACGACTGAGATTTCAGGACAGGCTGAGTTACAAGTGTGTAAACCTAGAGTAACAGCTGCACAATCGGTGACACTACTTTAGATTCAGGCTTGTTCAGCTGAGATCAGATGCCAGCCAGAGAGATGTCTACGTGCACAGAAAATGTGGGCCTTCTTCCAAAGAGCTGCCATTGCACATACGAGGCACGTGTGAATGTGAGATTAGATCTGCAGAATTCCTCTGCTGCACAAATTGTTGGGCATTCAACCTATTAATTTATGACTATTTTCTGTGGCTGCACTGTGACTCTTAAGGCAAAAATCAATCATTTTCTTTGAAAATCCGGAGGCGAAAAAGTACCTGTGAGAGATGAGAGGAGATTATATGGTTTACAAAATACTGTCTCCTCTCTGAACCACATCCCTGTGATTTCAGCTAAGGTAAAATTTTACAGATAAAGTATTACCCTTCTGAAAAGTGTCTGCCTTACCTGTCTTGAGATCTGGAATTTAAAAGGAAATCAGCTTAGCTTAGTCCGTCAAAAGTTTTATCTTTTCAAAAAATGTAGGCCACGTGCATAGGATGGAGAACCGTGCTCTGGGATGCAGTTATTTGGAAAGGATTTGAGGGTCACGGGAGAAAATTACTCATGCTGAGGTCCCAAAGCGATGTGCTAACATGATCCTTACAATTTCAAATGGGAATCCCAAGTAGGAGCAGAAGAGTATGTTAGAGGGAAGAGTGTCCAATTCTGGTGTCCACTTATTGAGAGGAGTGTTAAGAAACTCAGGGGAGTTCAATGCAGAATAACATAACAGACTAGGGAAGAGGGGGATGGATGAAAAAAAAAAAATCTTTAAAGGCTGATTCCAGCAGCTTAGCATGTTTAATTTAATGAAGCAAAGGTCAGGGATGTCATGAGGACATCTCAGAGAAGAATTTATTCCACCTGATCTTAGCTAATCTAGTGTCATCTAATGTAAGCCATCCCTTCCAGGCCCCCTCTGTAACTGATGGAAAGAGAAAGTATCATCACCCCAGGATGCTTTTCCTCCAACACAAAACAAATGTCCCAAACAGCTTGGATAAATCATTATCTGTCTCCATGGGTTACTGGGGGAAACTAAATTATTTGTTCAGACTAGGCACCTGATTCTCAGACAACTGAATTAAGAAGAGATAAATCCCCACATGCACTGCATGGGAACAAATCTATGCAGTAGCTCACAGGAGCAGGCCAGGGTTTAATGAGATCTATCAGCTAAAAGTTGAAGCTAGACTAATTCAGGCTATAAATAAAGCAAAAAGCTTTAAAAACAGTATAAACATAATTAACAGCTGGATTGATTTACTAGAAAATGCAGTAGATCCTTCATGACTGTTAATTTTAAATCTAAGCAACATTAACTTATTTCTGCTTATTTTTATGGAAAATAGAAAAAAATGTGCTATTCCCAGTTTTCTACTCTAGAAAGTCTAGGAAAGCAGGATAAGCAGAACATTTTTATTAATGTATTTTCAGCAGAGAGAGTTCATCTGAAGAACCATTAAGCATCAGTCATAATAGCATGAGCACAAAATAATAGCTATATATTCCCAACTCACCATTAGAAAAGCATTTGTTCCACTTCTACCCTGAATAATTTGAGAAGAAAGACACTTAGAGACAATGCTGTCCCCACCCTAGGCCTTGTTCTCTACTGCTCAGCCCTTTGCTCAGAGGGAATCTGAAATGCCATTGCTCAGTTATATCTCCTGTTAATGCATTCAGACAAAATTTCCCTCTCCACTTTCCATACATTTAAAGGTATGTTTCACAGATGTGTTTTTAGAGGCATGAAAAAAACTCAAAATGCTGTCTTGTACAAAAAAGGTATTGACAGCAGATGTTTCTTCCAACTCTTGACTAATAACAATATGACTCTTTCTGAAGTCTCCAAATAGCCCTTCATCTTCATTAAATGCCAAAGTGGCTTCAGAGTTCTCCTTCTTGCAGGCTTTGGGCTCATGCAATGAATCAGTCCGAAAGGTGAATGAGAAAAGCTGCAAATTCCTCCCCCCCGTCAGCAACACTCTGTCTTTCCTACAGAGATCCTCAGAAAGAAGGACTGCGTTTTGCAGAGAGAGCAGCATAGTCTGTGCAGCAAAACCACATTTATCCCTCTGCCAAAGTGGTTTATGCATCTGCAGTGCTGGGGCCAGATTTGCCTCTGCATGCCAATTTTTTCAAAAGAAAAGCCTCAGCTTTCCAGATTAGTGGTGGAATATGTTTCAGCAATTCAGCCAGACAAGCACATCAGATACGCTTCCATCTGTACTGGGCCTGGACATAGACCTTAAAAAAATCCCACTTCACAAAAATTTTTGTGACAAATTATAACATCTACCCAGCATGAGACAAGAAACCCTAAATATGGGCAGAACTATATAAGAGCCACTCTGTTATGAGCTCTGTCAAAGTGCCATGACACACACAACTCTTTCCAGAGAAACTTTCACTGTAAATACATAGCCAAATGTACCCTGAGCAAATCACCCGAGAAGTCCGTCTGTGAGCAGATGAACACAGGAGCCGAGGGCACCACATCTTCAGGGCCATGGGGTGCTTGTGCTGGATGGGACGGCTGACAGCCACGAGGCCATGGGAAGGGACCCTGCTGGCCCCGGTCCCTGGTGGGGGCATGTGGCGGGTTCCAAAATGCAGAAGCCGAGCAACAGAGGAATTATACCCACAGTGAGATTCAGCAGGTAACCGTAGGCAGATCCTTCCTTGGCTGGTGTCTACATCTGAGCCGGTTATCCAGATTTCCTTCACAGCTGGTGAACAGAAGCACTTGTGGGATGCAGGTGGTACGTTACGTGCCCTACACGGCTCTGCTGACTGCAAAGGGCATCCTCGTAACTAGCTCAGATGTAGACATCTGCCCCTCAGTGACACCTATCCCAGAGAAAATGTCTGACAGCCCAAAGACACCAGGGGACAAAACTACCTATGGGAGAAGCATCGGCCCCCTCTTCTATTCTGGGTGCAGGACTGTGGCTGAAACAGGCTGCGTGGCCTCTTCACAGATTGAAGAGAAGGCTTAATCCTGCTGCAGCAGACGTAGCTCCTTGATTTGAGGCTTGTCCACGGGATCAGACTTTGGCACTGAACTTTTATGGGGTACATTCACCCGTAATTGTATAATACTAGAGGGAAGTGTTCACACTAAAATCCACAGATGTTCATCACAAAATACGGTTTCACCAGTCACAACATATTACAGAAATACACAAGGTCTTTAGGTTGCTGGGAAGCCTCAGTATCTCAGAGCTGCTGAAGGGCAGTTCTCATGGGGGAGGATCTTCCAAACCGTAGAGCCCTGGAAGCATCAGTTGTTGCCTAAACTTGACATTTCTGCTACTTCTCTTTTCATTCTTTTTGCTCAAAGCAGGCAGCTGACAAAAATGTCAGTGCTTGTCAGTTGCTGCCAGAGTCTGAGGAAATACATGCTGTGTGGAAATGCTTTACTGCTCTCTAAATTACAACAATAACAATTATCTTTTTTTTTTCTTTTGTGAAAAAAAATTTAAGTGGAAAACCTGTTTTATTCCATGTCCATCAAGAGCAAGATCTGAAGGGACCAAACTTCCTAGAAACAAGAAATTCCAAGTTTGGGTTGTCTCCAAGCCAAATATATGTGAAACTATCCTCCAGAAGAATAGAATCAAACGAGGAGGAATAAAGGGTTATTGCTGCAAGAACCCATTTCCATGAGCAATATGTAACTTGCTCTTATACAAGTACTATAAAATTTGTGGTGTTTTTCTTTCTAGGAAACTAACAGCCAGAAAACTATTTCATGCTTTTAAGTGACATTTATATGTTAGGCAATTCTTTTCAGTTTGGTGGACCAACAATCGCAATTTTAATTTGACTTCTATTCTTTATCCTAGCTTCAAATAATAAAAGACTCATCAGTCTTCCACTGTAAACTATTGATATTGGCCTCATTAGCATAACATATACTATAGTTCTGGCTAGCCTTTGTGTAAATTGTCATATGTGCATTCCCTGCCAGCACTGGATTTGGCAGAGAAGCAGAATAGGCAAAGGATGAAGTGGGCAAGTGCTGGAAGTCTGCCACTCAGTCAGTATTCCCGAGATCCATCCACTTGCATAAGTGACCCTCTTGGGCTGCAGTCCATTTTTAGAAGCACAGTTCCTAGAACCCAGCTTCTGGGTGTTCTGTTAATATATTTAAAAAAAAAAAAAGGAAAAAATGCCTTGAAAACAGAAAAGTTAACAAAGTTGACCAGGAACTTCTAAACAGCAGAAAGGTGGGAAATGCAGCAGGTACCTTCATTACCTGCAAGACCACCACCTTCAGGGGACCATAATGAAGGAGTACAGAGGGCCCAGCACACCCACTGGAGAAAGCCAGAGTACCTTCCTTTCTGAGATAGTGCAGATCTCCCTGATTTCGGGAGAAACCCTCCTAATTGCTGGAGGGAAGTAGTCAGCCTTTCTTTCCTCATCTGCTGCTCTGAAGGAAACAGCAGTTGCATCTCCAGCACCCTCAACGACTGGCAGAGGAGCCCAGTAGCCTCCTCACATGCTCTCCAGGAGACTCTCTTGCCAATGGTTGGGGTTGCCGTCTAGATGGACCACAAATCTGGATTTTAAAATGGCCACGCATTAGCACTCGGAGGAAACACTCACCTCTACTCTGGGCTTATTCTGGGGATACAATTATTTTCTTTTCTGGTTATTTCTGCAGCTCACACTTCTCATGGCCTCTGTAGAAATGTTTGCTGGCTGTGCAATGCCATCGGTAGGCAGGGTTATCCCACTCCTTATACTTGCTTTGTCGGTTAGTTCTAGCACAGATGGAAAGTCAGCAGTGTCACAGGATTTGCATACGGCTTGCTCTGTGAGCTTAGCCTCTGATAGAATAACAAAATGACTGACATACAAGAACTTATTAGAGGGAACATGAAAATATAGCCATCAAATGCACAGGCACACACAGCAGTTTGATAGAAGCCAAAAGTCACAGTGTGGTGCAGTGCCAAGTTCATATGATTCACATCTAATTCAATGACATCTCATACCCATAGGCAAGTAAGAATCATGCCACAAGAATTTCCTGTCGTTTCTTTCTTTTCCCTTCAATAATCTCCAAGATCTGTTTAATACTCCAGCTACATTGGGGACCATGCTTTTAAATAGCATTTAAATAGCCCCCCATTCTCAAGGCAAAGATTTTCAGCCTGCCCATGCCATGAACTGAAGTCATACAAATGTCACCTTTTCATAGTCTCAACACCTCCTACTTCTCCAGCTACAGAGACAGGAAAAAATACCATGGGCTCATTAATTCTTTTTCCAACCCTCAGCCGAAAAAACAGTCACTAAGAAAAAGTAGCCAGCAACATACCTTCTTGATGCACAGAACATATTGCTGATCTAGTGCTGGTGAAATGTTGTTTCCTAGGAGCTGAGCAACCCCCTTGTTACACCAGAATTTTCTAAGTGTCATTTTTTAATAGCTCTTGAATAACTCTTATCATAAATATTCACTCAATCAAGCTATTAGATTCTGAAACCAGAAAAAGAGTATTTTATCCGTGTAGTACTAGATTTTATGTTGAGAGAAGATTTTTAAACAAGCATTTCTAATTTCACTGCAGCAAAGAAATGTCTGCCATTGTGTCATGGTCAGTAATACGCTTTGAATACCATGCCCCATTTCCCGCAACTTAATATTCAGAACTGAAATAAAAAGCGGGAAAACACCAAATATTTGAAAGTCTTCTTGGGTTCCACATCAGCATTTTCATGTTTCCTCCAGTTACTGCTAATTGACCATTCATCAGTTCTCAAGAAAAGCCCATGTCTTTTTGCTTACATTGATCTCCCCTTTTCACATTAAATGTTTTGCATATAACCGTCAGTTTAGACACCATGGCCAGATTCAAGTAACCTAATTTCCACACATCTCAACCCGTGTCTACTGTATCCTACTGATCACACGAGAAGGGCAAAGAACAATATCTACGCAGAGGGACAGAAGAGACATTTTGGCTTTGCAAATGTGAACGCCGGTGTAAATACAGATGCAAGATGGGAGACTGTAAAAGGGTTAGTTAATGACACACTTGTGCTGATTTCTCAGGGCTGATTCCTTCATTATTTAATATCATTATTATCTCAATGATTCAAATGTCATTACTGCTAGCCATGACTGATACTAACTTGCCGTTGTCTTACCACACAATCTGCTTTGCTACAGTACTGAGACAAAGATTTGCCACATCTAAATTAAATGTTCATCACCCGCTCTCCGCTGCTCAGGTAGGCTTTTCCATAACTAATGAAGTATATCTAAAACACATATCTAAGTATCTTTGAAAAACTTACTCTGTGAAGGTGTCTCTTTCTCTCCCCTTATCTGAAAGAAGCTAAATTACTGTCTTTGTTAGTCTACTTCCCCTGTGTGTTCCTAATTTAGCTTTGACAGCTAAGAGTTAGGCAAGACAGATTCCATACTAAAACATTAAATTGTCTTTTAGCCTTATATTCAGTGATCTGTTATAATTAGCGCATGTAATATAAGTCCTTCCCAATTTTCTTCTAAAACTAATTCTTCTAAGCCATGAGTTGCCTGGGTAATTCATACCTTGGCATTGGTCTTTCAGAGCTGCAGCACCTTAGTGAAGCAGTGCAAACGAATAATTATGTGTCAGGTTCAGAGGCGTATTCGGTGATTCTAAGATAGAGACAGCAAAAATACACATTAACTAACTTTTCACAGGAAGCAAACAGCTGTTCAGAAAAATGGCTTCAAAAGGTGGGACCACCATCAGCCTATTTATCCATATGCCTCTTCATTCATCTTCTCTCACCAATGACATGAATTCGGACTATGAATATGTAAGAAAAGGTTTTATAATATATTTGTTTCCAGAGTCCCTTTATTACAAGGATTTCTTTTCTTTTGGCCAGTGCTCCCAGTTTCACCACTGAGTAGGACACAGGGTATCTGTAGCTATGTACGTAGCAAGGATCCCTGCTAGTGCCCTCTTGTACTAACCCTTCAACAGATAAGGGATGAAAAGCACACCAAACCAGTGCCTGGCCAAAGCTCACTTCACTTTTCCAGCCCCAGTTTTCACTCCAGACAGCTAAGGGGAGACTTGAGTCATCAAGCAACACACACAGGTTGCCTGAGAACACAGCACAGCTAGCAAAAAAAATTGCCACAGCGGGTTCCTAAAAGCCACAACAATAATGTGGCACAAGAGGAAAGCAAGAGAGATCGAGGTCATGGCTGCTCCCTGCAACAGCAGGAAACGTGCTGTGTCCTGCGCCCAGAGGGCTTCCATGTCAGGAGGGTCTGGGTTGTGTTGGGGACAGCTGGGATGGAGATGGACATACACTCAATAACGCAAGGGGGGAGCCTACTGGGAAGGGCTCCCCTGACATACTACATCATCATTGTTATGCACAACTAATACTTCCCCCAAGTAATTAATAAGCATTCATTAGTAATATATATAACATGATATTTCCATTATAATAATCAACAGTATTAATAATTAAACTTCATTGGCATTCCTATTTAATGTAAATAGTACAGAAAAGATTACTCAATTGAGATTTTTGCATGCCTGGATAGTTGTATCCAGGACAACCCTACAACTGTCTTGGTTCAAACTGGCCGCAAGTGCAATTGTTTTTAAAAATAACCATTGCGTTACTTGAAGGGACATAGCTGTAAAAAGAGATTAAGGCAATCCCGGGTCTAGAACACATGGGGTGACTTGGCCCTCTGGTTTTCGTGCAAGACCTTACCCTGCATTATAAATACACAACCCCTGTTGCAAATAGCAGAGTTAAACAAGTTCTTTGCAAACTCTGCAGCAGCTGGACTGCGGAAAGGTCAAGCATGTGTGCAGTGGGTCTTACTGAAAGGTTACAAGAGATGCAAATACGAATCACCTTTAGCGTGGTCGGCACCATCTCTCCCTTTGGAAAATGAGCACTAAGTCCCTCTGGCCAAACCTCTCCCCCTCTACCCCAAGTGCAGTGTGAGCAGGAGGAATGGTCAGTGCACGTCGCTGGTGGCTTTTCCCACAGGACAGTGCTCCAAGAGGTGTCTCCTGCCAGGACAGGCTGTAGGGAGGGTAGCACAGCACAGCCAGGTTATATTGGGTCCACAAATACATTACAGGAGTAGCCAGTGTATCTTCCTTAATCCTTTTCTGTTTTTCTTCAAAAATTTCTATTGCTTACTTTTTAATTCGAAATGTGCGTGCTACGTACATTCCCAGAGTTCTGAAAGACAAATACCTTCATACTCATCAATATGGAAAGATAGGGGGTTCACACTTACTGTACTTTACCTCATACCCTGCAGTTAATCATGTACCTAAACCTAGGATCTAACACATGGGTTTAAGAGTAGAAATAATAAGCACGTAGGTAACTACTTCAGGATTGGGACTCAGCTTGTTGCTGTCCATTGACCATATTTTTTCAAACATTCAGGAATACTCCCAAGCACTGCGCATCAGTGTATAAATAATAAAAAAGATAAAATCAAAATAAACTTTAAAATCTTTTTCCAAATATTATTTCAGTTGATTAATTTCAGGAAATTGCATTTTGCTGTTAGAGTTCAGTACCATAACTTTTAGGATGGGAGCTCTAGGATTCCCTGGCCACCAGGCTACTGAAGTCAGACCTTTCACTCTATTCAAGCAAAAGTACCTGGAATTAATGGCAAATTATTTGAGGGTCATCCAGCCAAGCAGTTTATATGGTGTAAACACCTGCTGAACCAGAGCTGAGCCCGTCTGTCTCTATGGTGGGGTGACGCAGGGCACCACGCGCCGCAGTCCCAGCTGGACCCTGGGCATGGCTGGAGGCACCATCTCCGCACAGCCGTGGCTCAGGGCTGCTTTCCTCAGGACATTCTCCCAGCAAAGCCATGCTAACCCTACGGTCAGGCATCCCTTTCTGCCTCCTGTTCTGCCTGGTGAAAAGGCCACTCACCGCACCAATTTTATCGTCCCTCCCGCCTGGCGATCGCCACCTCCGCAGCTCTGCCAGAGCAGTTCCTGTGAAGCACTTCTTATTCCAGGCATTTCTTAATCCATTTCTTTGCTCCAGGAGAGGTCTGTCAGGCCAAGTCAAACCACCCTTTAGAAATGCCGAAGCTCAGCGGAACAGAGCAGGGAATACTTATGCAAATGGCACCGCTGGTGGGAATGAGTAGGCCAGGCATCGGCATCACCAAACACCACAGCTCCGCGCTGATGGGAGACCGTGTCAAAAGCCCAGAGTGGGAAAGGGACACATCTAGGAAGGTCTTCTGTTACTGAGAGCACTCTTTACTTTGCAAAGTATCTTCCATGTTTGTTTTACTGGAAATACTTGGTGAGAGAAAGTGCCTTTGAAAGCAGTTGATGCTTTCGGGTCTATTTAATCCTGCTCAGTGCTCTGTAAGTAGCTTTCTAATGAGCCAATTGTTTGTGCACCTATTTGAAGCTTAAACTCTAAATGAATAATTGTGAACTGACTTTCTTTTTCAGGTAGACAGAATTAAATAAATTATCTAGGTATATATTGCACAATACTATATATAAAATAAACCAGAATGTCTGCATTGAATCATAGAAAGTTATAGAAATAGACAAAAAATCAGCCCCACCCTGTTAATTAAAGAACATCACCAATAAACCAAGAAGGCAAACCCCCACATTTTTATAAAATTTGTTTGAATCTCAACAAGCAACAGTGTACAACAGACAAATTTAGCATATTTCCAAGGAGAATATTTTCCAGCCTAGCTGTTGATCTATTCCCTAAGGCAGGGCGCTTGAGAGATTGGAAGGAAAAGCCTTCTTTTCCCTGCGGATGTAGTGGAACATTTCTAGCCTCCTCCAAGGCCAGAGGTTGGGCAGAGGGCAGCTGAACAAGTCAGCTGGACATGGATTTTAATTTCATTGCACTAGGTAGAAACCCAAGCTATTGCTATGAGCCCTTTTCAGCAGCAGAGACAGCCACCCAACATGCAATCACAGCTAGACAAGTTTTTTATTGAATAAGACCCTCAAAGATAAACATCTTTGCTATAAGTGCAGTGCAATGAAAATAAAATCGATGGCAGATGGTTGCCAATGTGTCTTGTTCAGACACTTCAGATAAACATGGGGAATGGCAGAGAGACACAACAAGTGTAAAGCAAAAATTGGTGGAAATGAACAATGTTGTGGATTCGCCACTCTCTTACAGATTCCTTTAACTATGGGAAAGCCAAGGGAGTTGGAGACTTATCCCTTTCTGCTTCCTCCACTCTAAAATTTTGTTGAAATGTGTACAACAACCTTTACATACAAAATAAAAAAAACTTGAATAAAGTAAAAAACTGGAACATAGAAGTCTAGAAACATGAAATGGAAGTATAACATAATATGCCTCCTGCACAGAAAAGGGAATAATAAAGTCTATTGTTATTGTAAGAGTTTATTATTGTCATCTAAAACTCTAGGGATGTGGTTTTGAGTCATGTTGTCTGATTGTATAGACATATATTTTAAGCAACAGGCCTGAAATGAGAGCAGAATGGAAAAATAACTATTTTTGCAAGCATCTCACACAAACAAAGACCAGCTCCATTGAAGGGCAGCATCTTTTATTGATTTATTTTATATTTCATTGAAAGCAAAATCCACTTACCAGCGTTAATAAGGAGATCATAAAAGACAAGAATATATGATTTAATATTCGTGTGTGTGCCTATGCACATTTAAGTGCTGATTTTATTTCACCATTTTACCATCAGCTGTCTCAGTATTCCAGCAAGTCATGGTCAGCCCAGCCAAAAGCTGCCTGTGATAGGAATTGAGAGGAGTTCCAGGCTAACAGCATGCTGTGTAACAACACATTTTCTTTTATCACTTTTAAAATGGCTTGTTTTCAATTTCACAGTAACTTGCCTCGTTCTTCTACTACAGCGATGAATAGAAGTGCTATTCTTGTACCATGCGTTACATAATTTTGTCAAATCTCTTCTTTAAACTAGATTGGTCCTACTCTTTTCAGAATCTACTACCTTCATTTTGAGCTTTAATTGCATCTGTCAAACAAGTATCTAGCTATTGATCAAAGATCTCTTCAAGCAGTTTTTCTTCCTGTAACTCCAGCTTCCAGCACTGAGGAGAGGAAAAGCACATGAAGAGATCTAGGAGTAGTGCTCCTTTATTTCCCTCTTCACCACCCCTCCTAGATTTGCGGGGGGAAATCCCAAAGAAATATCCCGGTTACTCCACTGCCCTATATTTTTAAGGGAACAGAGCAAGACTTAGAGGGAGGGTCCTAGCACCTCTGCTGACATCTGTCCAGTGCCATCCGCAGAGGTGGCACTCTGTGGGGATGCTGTCAGCCCTAGGCTGTGGCAGAGAACGTCACAACCCACTTTTAGCTTCAGCGCCCCCCACACCAAGGAAAAGGATGGGGCAAGATGAGGATTTATTGTCAAGAGATGAGCCGGAAGTTTGTGGCAAGTGGTATGTTTGATGGTATGTCAATGAGAAAAAGTCAACGATAATGATAAAACAATGAAGGAACGAGAATGCAAGACAGATAATTAGGTGTATGAAAAAGACAAAACGTATATTGTGAAAATTAAAAAAAAAAATCATTACAGAGAACTACTCATGTCTCACAAAGCACTGTGCATTCTTACTATCACTCTTTCATTAAAATCTACTCAGGTGATACAGACTCCCAGACCACCTGCAAACAACAACTACCAGTTGTCTTGAGGAGTTAACTTGGGGAGCATCAGAGCAGGATCGGCGCCACCATTTACTGAAACAGAGACTCTGCTGATTGAGTTTCTACTCCACAGCTGAATAAAGGGCAGGAGTGCCTGCAAGTCCCTAGTACGCCAAAAGGTACTAGTGCAATTCCCCAAACCAGAACAATGCTCTAGATGGAAGAAACCTGTTGGGAAAAAAAACCAAAAACCAAAACAAAAACAAAAAAACAATCAATGTATCTTTCAGGAAGAGTTTCATAAAATTGGGTTTTTTCCATAAAATTTTCAGGATTTTTTTTCCCATCCCAGTGCTACCCCAAATCCTGCAAAAGCTGGAAAAGATGGTTGACTCTGTCCTTCTTCTCCCGGTGATGCTTTTCTTATCCCATGGAATTTTCTTTTTTTTTTATTTTTTTACCACTGCTAAAACAAATGAATCAAATTAAGCCAAAACTTCAAGATAAAATTGCTAATCACCTTGTTAGGGAAAGGTAGCAATTAGTAGTAAGAATTTCTCTTTTTTTGTTTTTCCCCTCAAGGAAGACAGGACAGCTAGTATCAGTGAATCATTACTACCTCCCCTTTGTTTATGTTACCTTCGAAATCAGTGCAACTATTTTTCCTACCACACACTCGATTACTAGCAGGGTTTATACTGAAATTTCCTGTGAATTTTCCCCTTCTCAGTTATTACTCCAAGTGTAGCTTGTTTTATTCTTCATGATGATATCAAGTGCTAAGACCTAACATGAGCAACTAAGAAAATAGCATATTGTACTTTTTAAATTCATTAGCACCTACAAAATGTAGTATTTTCTGACCAGATTCAAAACTGAAACTTTTGAAAATGTTGCAGAATCAAGGGGCTGAATTATTTCTAGTTGACCAGGATATTTGGGGTTTTTTTCTTTTTTTTTCTTTTTTTTTTTTTTTTCAGAAACATCATAAATCAATGTTCTTTCGGTGCTGTCCATTTAAAATGATGTAGTGATTTTGATGAAATCAAAGGAGAGAAAAATCATTTCAGTTTAGAAACTGAAGCATTTTACTTTAAAAAATGTTGAAATTAACCATTGTAACAAATTGTTTTGATTATTGTTTCAAATCTGCAAAACGACAAAAGCTCACAAAATATCTCAGTATCTTTTTAGTTTCACTTTTTTTCCCAAGCCATTTTTCTGCATTTTTCACTCAAAACATACCCTATAACTCTATTTCTGTATTCTTATCCACACAAATGCTTATTTTTCCAGACCCGTTCTTTAGCTCATGGCTGCTGAGAGAAGCAGAGAGTAGATATGGACACCAAATAAATAGCATGGGCTCAATAACCCGATAGAAAAAACTAATTAAAATTGTTTTCTAACCTTGACCCAACACTGTTTTTTGTAAGACAGTGATAAAAGAAATCAAAATTAAGCTGATGCTTGTCCCAAATACTTTGTTATGCTAGAGCACTGATATCACCAGTTCCTGCAAGTGAGGTGACTGTGGTTTGAAAAGCTCATGGTCTGTGACAGAAGCTTTCTGTTTTTTTCTGTTCTAGGAGAAATATTTTTCCCCAATGCCTCATTCTTCAAACTACCGAAAAAAAAGATATTATGCTTTTTTCCTCAAGTTATAAGTGTATTACAATTGACATTCTGCCAGAGAGAACTTTAAACCCCATAAATCTTAAACATAGCTCAAACCCTTTACCTTTCTCAAATAATTTTCTCTCTGTTGGACTATCAAGTCTACTTGTCTTTTGCTTTCCTAGATGATCTTGCATCTATATTGTCAGGTCTCCTAACAAGGGGTCAGAGCAGACACTAAGAAGTTCTATTCAAAATTTAGACTTTCTGCCATGAAGCCCGTCCTGCTGTTGTCCCCACAAAATGCAAACTTTGCAAACTGCCGTAGGAGCCTGTATCAAGAAATGCCCAGAAACAGCATTTTCTAAGGAGCTTGGGAATAACCCTGTAGGGTCCACACAGCAGGCTTGGAAGGTGATTTCAGAGATCACAGCAAAGCTTAATCAAGGACATCTGAAAGAGGTCCGTAAAAGCAAGTGCCTGCATTAGAACATTTTTTATTATTATTCTGCAGCTGGTTACAACAGTGATATCCTATTAAAATCAATGGAGTTTAACAAAAGAATTAGACTACAGCATTTTGAATAAAATAGTGCATACTTCAGTAATATGTGAGAGAAATTGAAAGCATCAGTACATTCCTGAACGTATAAATGTGCGCTCTACTTTTAACCGACTACACTTTGCATTTAAATTATTTTATCCACTTCAGTACTTTGGGCCTGATTCATCTTTTGTCTGTTTTATTCGATGAGATCACTTGAATAAAAATACAGATTCGGTGACACTGGAAAGTATTGTGAATTTCTATTCATTTTGCAGAATTTTGATGTCTTAGCTTATTTTCAAGGTGTTTTCAAAGTGAAACAACTGAGAAAAAACCCTTGCTAAGACTTTAATAAGAGCAGACTTGTTCCTTGTTACTCCCCACAGCAGCGGCTTCTTTGTGATTGCAAATTCTTACCGGTTTTCTTGGTTTATTGTCTATAGCCCTATTATCTTTACAGAAGCTACAGATTTCATTAACTCGGCATATAAGACTTATCTCCTCTTATTTTTTTAAGTTGTCTGTCTGTAAATATTACTGTCCCTGGGGGAGAGTGGAATTGCTTGGGTTGAATTTAGTGCATCCATAACTCCTTCAGCTTTGTATTGGAACGAATATGGAAGTAAAATTCGTCTTTCAAGGCCTTTACTGCCTGACCAGGCTGGGAGGAGAGGGCATGGGGAAGGGGGGGATCTCCCTCACATAATTTTTCCTCTGCCTCTTTTTTTTCTTATATTTGCCCATTTGCTTTCTCCTACTTTCTTCAGGCAGTGGGTAGTTTTTGGAGGCAAAGGTTCACCTGGTGCTTTGAGGCAGCAAAGAATATGTCCCAAGTGCTCGGCTAGTGCAGTTTCTTCCCTGATCAGGGCTGAGAAGGGCATGACTTTGGAGACTTTGGGGCTTCCCAATGCTCCCCAACCTTGGTTCACCTCACTACGTCCTCCGGGCGTGGGCATTTCAGCCATGCAGGAGGGGCTGATGCTGGCCCAGGGAGGAGATTTCCCCCGAGGTCTGGGAACACTGCTGAGTGCCTGGAGAAGGAGACAGCTCTTCCCCGTGGTCCCATTGTAAGTAAGGGAGGGAGACAGGCTCCTTCAAATGGGAAGGTGTCAAAGCGTCTCAGTTGGGAACCTGCAGTGAACTGCTGTCCCGAGGCTCAGGTACCACCGGGCAAAGCGAGGAGCCCAGGGACACCAGGGACTGGACACCCACCACCACACTTTCATTTGGGTAAGTACATTTTGACCTAACCACTGCTTTTAGTCTTGATATAATATTCCGAAAGCCTCCAAGTGGGTTTGCCAGCATATTTGTGTCAGTCCATGCCACACGTAACACCAGGGGCTGTTTTTAAGGGTCAGTCTTAAGAGTGCTGGGTACATGGTTTGGTAGCGCTCAGACTAGGCAGATAACCTACAGGCATGTTGCGCTCTTTGGATGCAAAGTCCTCAGTGATGTTCTTCAGTGTCTTTAGTGAGAACAGGTTGAAGGAATCAGAGGGGTTGTTCAGCCTGGAGAAGACAAGACTGCGGAGGCAATAGCAGCAGTCTTGCAAAGTGTGCAATACCCCTGAGAGGAAAAGTGAATAAACTCTGCTCAGTGACCACTGCAGTGAGAAGACACATTAGTGGGATTCTAGGGCCACCTGTTGATGAAGTTTTGCTTAGATATCAAGAAACTCTTTCTAATAGTAAGGATCATTAACCACTGGAAACGTTGCCAGGAACAATTTAGGTACAGTTAAGTCTGCCTAGGGACAAAGAGACAGACTACACAACCTCTGAAGATCCCATTTTACTATTAAGTCATTTGGACTAGGCATTATGGCTTTTAACGTACAGGGGTTCAGACCAGATGTCTCTTCTGTCTGTTCTGGTCTTTGGCTCTATTTAACTGTGGAAATGAAGAAATCTCTTTCTCAGTCTGTAATTCGACATAAATCCTGTTTCAAAACCTCATGCCTGCACATAAACTACAGCAGCACCAAGGCTGCTCAGCCAGAGCCTGTCCTGGCTCTTGCTGAGTTGCAAAAACAGTGGCAGAAGCACAGAAGGGCTGAGGCTCAAGATGGTCTCGTCCAACCCCCCAGCTCAAGCAGGGTCACCTAGAGCAGGCTGCCCAGGACCGTGTCCAGGTGGCTTTTGAATATCTCCAAGGTTGGAGACTCCACAACCTCTCTGGGCAACCTCTGCCAGTGCTCAGTCACCCTCCCAGTAAAAAGTTGTTTTCTTTTGTTCAGCGGGAACCTCCTGTGTTTCAGCTTGTGCCCATTGCCTCCGGTCCTGTCACTGGGCACCGCTGAGATTAGTCTGGCTCCCTCTTCTTTGCTTTCGCCCATCACATGTTTATAGGCATTGATAAGATACCCTTGGAGCCATCTTATCTTTAGGCTTAACAGTCTCAGCTCTCCCAGACTCTCCTCCTGTGTCAGATGCTCCCATCCCTTCATGCTCCTTTGCTGGACTTGGCTCCAGTATGTCCCTGTCTGTCTTGTACTTGAGAGCCCAGCACTGGACCCAGTACTCCAGGTATGTCTCACCAGTGCCGGAGTCGGTGGCAATGAAAGAAATAATCAGAAGAAATGTAAAGAGGATCTGAAGTTCAAGGAGAGACTAATTTGTATGAGGCTACCACAAGTGTCCTGCTTACTGCATGGGATCAATCAACAAGATTTAGCTGTGATGATATCATGTTTCTAAAGATACCTTTCACCAGCTGAATGTGTTATCATTCAATAGCCTGAAGGAGAGTGAGATAAACTTAACTGCTATTTCAGAAAATTTTCTCTTATCTGAGAATGCAATTATTTTTTCTAATTTTTTTTTTTATTAAATGGGCTTCCTGTTTTTTTCCTAAAATTCCGAGGGGCATTATTAAAAAAAAAAAAAACAAAACAAAACACAAAAAACCAAACAAACTAAACAGAAGCCCTTTACTTGAAAGGAAATTTTGCTCTTCATCCAATATTGAATGAACCATACAATCAGCCACTAAACCACAGTATCTGGCCCAGTGATATTTTATGTTGTATATAATACCTCACTGCAAGAACACCTTCCTCTTCCCCATCCCATTAACACACTAGATGTCCACAGAGATTTTTTAGGAATTTGTAAACCACTTACAACTGAAATGACAGAATGAGTTCCTAAATAGTGAGAGCTGGTTGCAAAAGAATACACAACAGTTCCTAAAGAACAGGAAGAGGATCCCAAAAGCATATAGGAGCTTAGAGCAAGGAAGTCCTTTAGACAATCCTTTTTTGAAATTAGGCAGGAATGTTTAATTTTCTTACAAGGATAAGACATTTTTCATGCTGTCAACCCAACATATGAGCTATAAAAATAATAGATATTCTGTCATCCTATCTGGCTATGTCACAAAACAAGGGTTTTAAGAAGAAAGGTACTTGGAACTAAACCACATGTTTGATATGAGCATCCCTCCAGACCCAAAATATGCTTATGAAAGAAATTCGGAAGGAATTAAAATACTATAGAGCATTTTATAATTCCATTTCTGCCCTCTTAAAAAAAAAAAAAAAAAAAGTTCTGAATTACTGCTAATTCAAACCACTCCTTAACAGGAAAGCTTTATTATTTTGAGAAAAGAACATTCACCCATAAAACAAATAAAACATCTGCAGCAGGGGACTAACCAAGGAAGCAGACAGTGGATTAAGCTACTCCCTGAAGAGTGATAGTGTATTTTAAATTATTTACCAGAGCCCTCTTTCTCCATCTTTCCGTCCTGCTCCTGTGCCAACCCCCTTGCACGCCCTGTGTCCCAGCTCAGGCAGCTGGGCAGAGCACGCTCGTCACCGCTGGCGGGTGGGATTGCGAAGGGCCCCGAGAGGCAACCGGCGAAGGTGCTCAGGACGTGGACGCGTGTTACCCGTGACCCAAAGTCCTCCAGACGGGCTGTCCTCAGGCAGCGGCTTGGCTACACCTGACCGCGCCGTTCCTCCATGGAGGAGGAAGGGAAGAACCCAAAGCAAAGGAAGAACCCGTAGCTGCAGAAGGGTAACGTGCTCCTGCGCCTCCGAAGAGTCCCGAGCTGGGAAAGGGATCTCCTTTGGAATAACTGAACTCTACCTAACCATTCCTGGGAGCTGCAGTTTCTTTCAAGCCCCTGTTTGCGTTGGCAGCTGCCTGCTGTGTATGCTTTTCTCTCCCAAGTGCTGCAGCTCCCACAGAGACTGTACTTGGCATTTTTGCACAAAGGAATGTGAGATTTGCATGACCACATTGACACAGCAGGTGGGATTCATCTTGCCAAAAGCTAGATATATATAATATAAAACCTGTGCAGTCATCCAGACTTGTTTTGTAATTAAAGGACGGGAATGTATACTTCTTAGACATGAGCTACATAATATATTTTAGTCATCTACATTAAGATTAATTGAATAATTTCTTAGAAGTGCCTTTTTCTCCTTTACTTTACCAGAGAAGGAGTCCAGGGGACTAAGTCAGATGCTAAAAAGTTATCTGAGATTAATCCTATCCATTCTATCTCACTGGAGAGTTAACAAGTCTTTGTATACAATAAACATGGTAGCTACTTACATATACATTAATATCTTCCATATCACTCCTAATGAGGAAAAGATTTGCTTAAGAAGAACAGGAGGGAACATTCATTCTTTAGCATTCGTTCATCCATTATCAATAAACACAATCACTAGCCTGGCAGCCATACATTTGTCTGAAACATTATTTCTTACGCAAATGTGTAATTCGTTTCTGGAAGGGCAAAATTAATCCTGAGGGAAAACACACTTTGTGTGTTTTCATTTATATCCATTTCATTTCTCATTTGTATCCGGTGACAGCCCTCCAAAAGACGGGGCTGTATAAACACAGTGTGTTAAGTGGATAGGAGAGGTCACTTTGAACAGCTACTCTCTACTCTGGGATGAAAGGGCCACTGGTATTATGCAGGTCATTTCAAGCAAATGCCAGTAGAGCCAGTCCACACTGCAGCATGTTTCCTTCTATGTCACAGGCAAAGTATTTTAGGAAGGTTTCTGGCAATTTTAGCATTTTATTATTGGAACCCATTTTGCCCTCTTCGGATTGTGCAGTCAGCTGCTCTAGCTACCATCCATCACATTATACAGGTTTTCAGCAAAAAACTCCCAGTGACATTCTTATATTTCAGTGCCCAATATTTCAGACTCTTCCAGGACAGGAGTGAGTCTGGTTGGTTCCAATGACATACTCTCTCTTCATATGATCCATCTTTCAGTTTCAGTCCTGAAAGGGCTGCCAAAAATTTAGCAATCATTTTACATCTTTCTATCTAAATGTCTCAGACCAAGACTATGGCATGTGAGATAGCAGGCCTATTTAATAAAGGGGTTGGGAAAAGCAAATGGGGAGAGGAACAAAAAGGAAAATTTTTTAGAGTTCTTTTTAAACTTTGCGTGTTTCTGAACACATTCAAAGGTCTGGGTGTTACTTCTGGGTGTTACACAAGGAAGTGCTCTTCTGGCAGGATGACTGAAGGCACAGAATTCTCTGCTCAGACACATCCACGAATACAGAGCAGAACAGCATGCCCACCCACTGCATTCAACAATACGAGGAGAAAGAAACATTGCTCTAAAGGAGCCTTGTCTTGTTTCTTAAAGTATTGACCCTGCCCGTACCTCACACTCAACAGCAAGCGGATCCGAGCTACTTCACTCCTCCACAACCAACACACAAACTATGGAGGTAAGGCTTGAGGTAAGGCTTAACATAAGGCAAACACCTTCACTGGGAGTGGTATGAAATCACAATCCTCTTGTGCACACACAGGGAATCTACTACCTATATGTCTAACTCATAAAATAGAAAGGACATGGGTGAAATCCGGGTGCTGCTGAAGAAATACCACCACCACCAAATGCCAGAAAGCCTTGCTCTTCCCTAGGGCATGGAAGTCACTTGGTGACACTACTCTTTGAGGTATCTTCTTCCCCACATCCTTATTTTCTTGTGATTGTATTCACCCTACCCATTTCATTGGCAATAGCATACCCAGAAAGTGCAAGAATTCTGGAAAACACGTTCACTTCTGTTTACAGTCTTTCCAAAAACACCCACAGGCCAACCCAAGCTGTTCTGGCGGACTTCAGGGCCCTCTAGTGGCTTCGGAGAGCGGACATGATGAAAGAGGAATGACAACTCTTTTCAAAAACTCAGCAAGCTTTCCTACCGCTTTCCAACCAAAACACAAAGCATAAGCAGAGTTCCTCCACCACCTCCGGTAGAAACAAAAGCCTTCATTAGCCCGTGTCCCTACTCTGCTCTTCCACTCAACTTTTCTTTTGTGAAGTAGGACTAAACTGGACCTTGCACATTGCCATCATTTTTCTAGAGCCGAAGGCCGATTGTGGTCCAAACATAAATCCTGAACTCCTCCCATCAAGGGGAAAAGTATTCCCAGGCTCTCACGGATATGGCACATCTGTAAATTGTACAACCTGTCAAAGCTTGTGCACCAAGAGCGGGACACAAAATTGGCTTCCATCTTATTCTGCTTAAGTGCAGTGACTTTTTTTGCAGGGTACTAATTTACAGCACAGCTTTCCTCGTTCCTATCTTATTCTATAACTCCAGTACCTGGGAAACAGGTCAGTGGGCACTTTGAACCTCTCAGTACCATGCGTGAAGATGTCCCATCATGTGAATGGAGCCGTAAGGCTGCACTACAGCCGGGGAAGCAGCACTCTTTACCACCTCAGCCCTGGGGGGACTCTGCAGCGGGCCAGCACTGTGTCCCCTCAGGTGTCACAGCCTGGGGCTGTCTCAAGCTTTGCAAAAAAGGCTGCAGCTGGACCACAAAACCATGTTCAGCAGTAAAGTAAGAAGTCGCTCAAGCGTTTTCTCTTAAAGACGCCATGTTTTTTTGCAAGAAATGTGGATAGTTGACTGTTCATCCAAAAATTTTGGAAGCCAGATTAGAGAATTCTTAAATCTCTTTAAACACCTGAAACTATTGTAAAACAGTAGGAAGAAGACTTAAAAATACTTAGTGAGCCTAAGGTAGTTCCCACAGAGGCAATTTCAGTATTGCTAACCCAGAATGTTTGAAATTTGGGGCAAATGCCTTCTACTGCATAATCATAAGATATTTGTTAAAACCTTGACAGTGTAGGAAAGGTAGTATGGGTTTCTTTTTGCTTAACTTCTGGTCTTCAACCTTCTGTATAGCATTTGCTGTATAAAATTTTCTTTAGATGCCAGCTAGAAACCCATTTTTATGTAAAATTAAGATTTCCACCTCTTAGAGCCCCAGAGAAAAGCAGCTTCTAGGCAGGACTTGCAATAAAATCACAGTTGGCAGCAGAGCAATTTACTGTGGCTGTCTTATAAACATCTACTGTGGATAATCTCAGGTCTTTTTTTAAGAAAGGAAAATTTCATGCCATATTATTGTCCAGTTTCAGAAGAGATTTTAGAGCACACACAGGCTGAGAGAAAAACAAAAGGTCACGGTTGTGCTGCAGCTTAGTTTATGGGCTGTACCTGGGCTGCTTTCAGCAAGTGTGCCAGGATCTAAGGGCCGGGTACTCGAGGAAACCCCCAAAGCCCTGTTGTGGATGCTGCAAAGGGGAAGGGTTAGGTATGAACAGAGAAATATCTTCAGCTGGCCAGTGCTGTGACTATTCTGTAATCATTATAGACTCTTGAGACCCAAAGATTTGGTAAACATGACCCAATTTAAAGCCGGTGCCCTCTCTCGTGACAGCCTGATTTCATGACTTGGCCATCCTGCAGAGAGGATGCTGGCTTTAGCAAGCTGCAGATGACAGCAGACAGTACACCTATACAACACAACAGCGTGTCAGGCAAAGATACCTCGCCCCTGGAAGCTGTCTAGCTGCATGAGCAGAGTGTTTTGTTGTGTTAAGTAACCAAGAGGAGGCCAGCCTTGTGGCAGGACAGCAATATTGCCTCTGGTAACACTTAGCTATGCCAAGAACTGCATCATGCTGGTCCTCACACCCGACGTGTGAATCAGCAGCTCAGGTCTCCCACTAGAATAAAACAACTGTTTCTTTAAATGTATCTCCTGTTCAAAGCCTAGTTTCCTTTTTGTCTTGGGTTGTTGGAGTGGATTTTTTTACTTCACTTTGCTGATTTCACGCCAATTATCACCTTTACATACATAATAAAGCATAAGGGCTTGTCGAGACTTGAAAGTTAAAGCAGATTTATGTTGAGTGTGAATTTGCACTACCACAGTAGCTATTTCTGAATAATTTCCTGTATAGACAGGCCCACCGCTATTATAGAGTACAGGGAGCAATCCCCAAATCTCTCTTGAGCATCGCCTCGAACCGCAGTTAAACCAACTCAGTCTACCTCTTGTGGGCACTCGGGGAAGGAGCCTTCTTTCTTGAATGAGACATGGCTGAGAAAAAAGGGCAGTGGCCAGACCACTGAAAATTCCTGAAATATTGGCTGGAGGTCTCAGGCCTGTGGTTCCCCAGTGCCTTCAGCACCGATGGTGGTAGCTGTTCTCCACCTTCCGCCACACTCCACTCCTCTCCTGAGCAAAACCTGAACAATGCAGATGTAACCTTACATATCTTATATTTGGCCTGCAATCTGAATGCACTTTTCCTCCCACATGCTGTCATACTGTATTAACAATTCATCCGTAAGTTCATTTTCCCTTGTGCTCTGGTAGAACATTGTTTCTAAATGACCAAGCTGGAATAGAATGTACAATGAAGAGCCCAAAAGGATCAAATTAGCGGAGAGTGGATTATATGTGCAACATTTTCCATTTCTCTAACACTCACAGGGGAAGAAATGAATCTGTGGGATATTAGGAAATGTTGCACTAATTGACATTTCAACCTGCCTGTGACATTTTCTTTTGAAGTCATCCATTAAATCACTACGTGCCTGGTCAGTACATGTAGCAATGTATTGTTATTGTCACAGCGCTTCAAGTACTTCATCCGGAGGATGCTACAAGTAAAATTACTCCATCTGCTTACAATCTTATTCTGTATTGTCTCATATTTTTTCTAAGAGCCTAGTTTCCTTAGTTTCGCAAAAAGATGCTGTGGTAATTATTCTAATTGGAGACCTACAAATGTTACGGTTTTATTTTGCACTTCTCAAAGCTGATCGTGCCATTTAAAACTAAAACTCTTCAAGTGCTAAATCAAAGTAAAGGCAAAACTTAGTAAGTAGGAGAAATTATTACTAGATAACTGGTATATTTTTTAATAATATCCACTCTGTGTTTGAATTTCTGGTTCAGAGGCCACTGAAGTAAATGGAAATTCTCCCTTTGACTTTCTGTTTCTTTTCTCTTCTTCAAGAGTCCTTGTCCAAAATATCTAGTAATATCCTTTGTCAGAGAGAACATATCTGGTCAATGGTCTGGTGTTTTTAAAGAGCCCTTTGTTTCTAAAAATGAAGTAATTTGTATTCTGCTAAGCTCACTACACAACTTCTTCGGATGTGGTTGCCTGGTAGTTTCCGAGCTTCAGCACATCTGCAACACTCTGCTGGAAAGCTTAGCCCAAAGTGCAGTTGCAATGGAAACACAAGAATGGTAAGGGAATTAAATGGAAAATAACTCCAAAATACATTCGTGTGCCACTATGCATTCCTTGGACTAGCATTTCTGCAACACTGGGCGAATGTCTGTCAACCTCACCTTGGTAAGAAGTTACTGGTTATACCTGAAGCATGGAGAGGGGCTACAAGAGGAATCAAAGATGAAAAAGACCTCTGCAGGAGGGTAAAATGAAGCAACCGTGAGAGCTTTCTTCAGAAAGAATTTAACAGAGGCATGAAAAATAAGCAAGAGTCAGAGAAAAAGTGAACCAGACCTTCCTGCTTGCTCTTATTTATAATATAAAGGCTTGGGGAACTCCAGTTGAATGCTACAATTTACAGTGGATAAAGCGAAATTTTTATTTTTTTATTTATTTATGCACTATTTCATGCTAGAATTTTTTGTCAAAGAACCATAGCTGCCTTAGCAGATTGGAGAGGGGGAAGGATTAGCTAATGGTTCTGGTAATGAGAACTTCCCAAGAGACTTGTGACAGGTTATTAATAAAGGGTTAAAAGGGCTTATGTCTCAGGACATAAAGCAACTGATGATCTGTGTGGAAAGAACAGCTACCTTAATGGGAAGGATTTTTTCTTTATTATGCAGTGTTGTGCTCCTTGCTATAAAGGATGTGGCATGAGCCGGCACCAGGGCCAGAATTCCGGTGGAGATGGCCACGCTGGATTCTGCTAACAGGGAATGACGAGCCCTACACCTTCAGGACTGAGGTCCTCACACAAGCGCGAGGTAATCACGAGTATGTATCTTCACATTGCTTCTCTGAAGCCCAAAGCCTGACTTGTCCAAAACCACCGAAATACCATTTGCAGAGTGTTAAAAGTCTGTCTTACAGCTCAGCTCCTCCTGGTTCCTCTGTGTCCGCTGCCCTGAATTGTGAATTTGGAATATAAGGGATCAGGACCTTCCCGCTTTCTTAAAGCAGTCCTGGAGCAGGAATCTGTCTGGGCTTCTCAACTGCTAAATTAATCTCTCTGTTGTCGGAATATCTGTTTCCCACTGTTTCTTAAATAGATGGTTGTTCTCAGCACGGAAGTAATTTCACCAAAATGAGCATGGGGCAATGCAAACACTTAAGAACTGTGAATGTAAACTGTATTTCTCCTGTGGCTACATTTTCTTTACTCAGTGAAAATACTTGTTTTCTTTCACTCCACATCTAGTTAACTAATTTGATTTACTGTTCCCTTATTCTGCACCACAAAAACACAAATAAGAGCCTCACCTGGGATAGCTTTTTCTCCCTTCGGTCATCTGTCAATCTCTCTAAGACTTAGGCTTGTCCTCTAAACCCTCAAAAATAAGTCACGAACATGGTAAGGTGAAAAGTAAATAACCTGGTCTGTGTTTAAAAAGTACTTACCACCATACCTTGCCCAGTGGTGTTTCTGCTCAGGTTTCTCTTTCCTCTCATTTCTCCATTTATGGTGTTTTCCTGACAGCTGTCTAGGAACTATATGACTCACAATACAAGAATAGAAACTTCTGAAGATTTAAGAGAAATAGGAAATGTCTCACTGCACACATGCGGTTTTTAAACCACTTCCCCAAAGTTAAGAAAAAAGCTCGAAATACAGGCACATGCACACACAAGCATAATTTAAAATTTTTGAACAAACAACAAGTTTTATGTTTCATGCCAGAAATGTAGACTGGAGCAGAGAGATTACAACCTTGAATGTGTGACTAAAAAATATACGTACAGATGGGAGGGTATTAGAATCCATGTTGGTTATTTGAGAACAGATGGAGACTATGCTGTATTACAACTAATATTTTGGGAAAATACTAAGCTGTGCAAATCCCAAATTAAATTGTAAGTACAACAAAGCAGGCAGCATTTTTTGTGTCAGTAATCAGATGCTTTTAGAGGCAACATGTTTAAAAAAAAAAAAGACAGGGGCAAAAAAGCAGCTAAACCACATAAATAGTTCTGTTGCTTTCTCACAGGTGCTTAAGCTTTGGCAAAACAAGGACCTTAATCACCAGTTCACTCCTTGCAATTAATAAGAGAGTCTAATCTACTTTTTCCTTTCAAAACCACTGTTCCCTGACTCAGAGCTTTCCTATTAGCATTACATGGTGATTTTAGGGCACTCCGACTGATATGATTACTCTAAGGTGGAAAAAAATGACAAATAATTATTTGGCCAAATGTCAGGAAAAATCTTCCTAGTAATGAACTCTTCGTTGATTACAAAATAATTCCTCATTGGAAGAAGTGGGAACAGCATCTCTTGGGACTAATTTGTTGTGAGGCTAAGAAATAAATGATGTCATAGGTTATTGCTCCCTCTAATTTCTGTGACTCAGCAGCTACAATTTCAAACTGAGTTTCAGTGCAGAGTGCTGTAGAAGTATTTGAACTCTCCAAAGATTTTATAATGATCTTTGAAAGAAACCAAGCTATAGCAGAATGAAGAGCACAGACTTTTTTTGGCTTAAATCAGTATAAAAGCCTCTTTGAGTCAAGGCCAACAATTTAAGCGGGGCGAGTTCTGGTGTTTATCACTCAGGGGTAAAAGGGTCTCATGGAGGTGTTAAGAATAAGTAGCTTAGCTCAAGTTGCTTGTCTACCTGTCTTCTTGGGAAGAGTAACTCAGATTTCCAAACTGCCTAAAGCAACTGAATGTAATGGGAAAATCTGACAAAATTAGTGGAGGATTTCCAAGGTTCCTCTCAAAGAAAGAACTGATGTAGTTTTCATTTTCATCAGCCATCTCTCCCTCCAGCCAGGTGACTCTGACTGCCTGTGTGATCACATCTTTTCTCCTGCCAATACCAGTACTTACCTCTGAGCCATTATGAGGTCAGAAGACACAGCTCAAGGATGTACCAGCCCACAAGATGTCTTTGTTTTCTGTCCTCCTGCTTTTCTCCCTCTATAAGAGAGACAGAGATGTAGTCAATATTTTGGTAGTGATTCCAGAGTTTTGGTGTCACAACATGAGCAGTTGGTCGAGGATGTGCTCTGTCAAACCAGACAGTATTTGACTTGTATTCAGTCATCTCACAGAGTAATGCAAGCAGCTCAGAAAGATCCTCCAGAACTGATCCACTGCGGTCTTCTGCTGCAAGATGAGAAAGGATGTAAGAAGACAATGACGGATGTGATTCAGGATAGACACACTGAATTTGACAGCTCCCTGGCCATTTTTAACTGAGATAAGTTAGTTAATGATGACTAAGTTACATCGTAAAGGTAATTCTTCTCTCTTAAAGTCTTGTGACTAGCATACACTAGCTTCACATTGAATACATTTCCAGTCTTTAAGTTTTATACCATACAGACTTCAAAGGTTATACAATTTTCCACCTTATTCTCCATTTAAATTTTTGCCTCTGTACCCTGATAAACTGAAAATGGTGGTAGGTTTGATTGCTGTTGTAGTTAGCGGGAACTTTCTTTTCTCCCAGTGGGTAATGCAGGACAGCCCACCCCATGCAGGTTCACTTGGTTACCAAATCAACCAACAGGTATTTAGTACCACAGAGGTGATCCCCGGCTCTAGCTGTGGTTGTGTGTCAGTTCCCTGCAGGTAATGGGTCCAGCAGTTCTGTTTTACTGTGTTGTCTTCACCAAACCATGGCCGCTACCACAAGAACCTCTGAGGACACTAAGCTCTCATCCACCAGACTCAATGTGGATATCTTGGAAGTATAAAGTGTCTTGTTCTTCCAATTTTTGCAGTTTTGGTGGCATGGACAGCTGTCTGAGACATCTTCACTATCCAGGGCTAGATAAAGGTTCATTCATTAATCAAATACTCTGTAAAATATATGTGATCCAAAAATTCTGTGCAACACAGAAGATTTTTCAGAAGCAAATGAAGAATGCTAGTGGCCAAACAGAGGAAGACAATGCAAAGGAGCAATAGTAAAGGAAGCATCTTAAGAGTAACTAATCAACATATCAAATAAAAGCTAACAGATACATGTCAACCTTAAACATTGAAAACCCTTTCTGTTTTACAAATACTTTTCAGTTAAAACAAATGTGCTTTGCTTATTTAATATGTTGCTATTATTGGCATTATTAAAAAAAAGTGTACTTGAAAATAATTAATATACTTAGTCAGTAGCTTTTTCTATATGACTGAAATTGAAGTGTCAGTATTGATAGGTCAGCTCAGTCATGTACTGGAAATATCTTTAAAATTTAATAAACTTCAACCCGAGCCATAATCTGAAAATGTACAAAATGAAATTATATGGCTCAAAGGAAATATTTTCTTTTTATTCTAATTTCCATACAACTATTTTCCATCAGGTGGAATACAACTCAAATAATAAAATTTACAAAGGCCAAACTTTCACTTGTTACCTTCTAGTTTCCATCCTCCGTGAGTGTCTTACAATTTGCAAATCTCAGAAGCATTTTACAAACAGTATAGTACACCATTATTAACAGTTCAATGCAAAAATTAAACCTGATTATTTGAATTTCTAAGAAAACAGCTAAGTCTTCCACTCCATTGGCTTGAAATTAAAACAAATCCAAGACAGCAGAGTCAAGTCAGTCCTTGAAGAGGGACTATTTACACATTTTCTGAGTTTCATAGTGTGGGACCCAGTCCCATTTTACCAATCTGTCTGCTGCTATATCTAAACTCACGTAAATACCTTGCCAAATGGAGCTTTCAGAGCAGAGCTGGGAGGACAGATCTCCATATCCCTGCTCCTAGGCTGAGCAATACAAGCCTTCACGTCTCCAAAGGAAACAAAAAGGAAAAAGCCGTTGATCCATTCTCATCTTAATAAGGAGCTTGATGACTTCCTCAAATATCACTGCATATACATTTCTACATATTTGCTATATAAGGAGGCCAATATATTGATTCCCATTTGTTGGGAGAGATATTTATATGACATATGGCAGCTGAATTTGCTACCACTTCTTGCTGTCGCCAGCTCTTCTACCTGTGCTTTGTCAGGATCTTGCTGAAGGGATCTACCTTAGATTCTAACACAGCTTACTGTCTCATTAGTGCCATCTTTTGCAAATTAAGCTATTTCTGGTGATGCTACATCACTGCCACAAGCAAAGACTTTATTTTCCATCCATAACCATGCTCCTTGTATTGCTTCCAGGAAGAAATCATGCCTGTGTTGAAACCTTTCCCCTGCCCCATATAATGTTTTTTTCAGTGTATTTATCCTGTTATTCCTCCCTGCAGGAACTTCCCAGTACCCAAGAAATTATTTGGAATGAAAAATACCAAAGGGGATCATACCACAGCTACTCTTCTGTTAATGCAAGGTCTGCAAGCCTGGATTGTCAGCTCTGCAGCTAACTATGCTACAGTACACATCAGCCAAAGTCATATCTACTTTGCCTACGTTACTATCGAACAAATTTAAGCTGTCAGCAATATTTCTGAAAGATTCTTGTCCTTCGGAATGGTTCGGGCTCCTCAGAAATAGGTCCTCATTCTGTTGTTGACATTGTCACTTGCTGTTCCGGCCTTTCTCACTCACCATTTAATTGCCCCTTTTAAAAGCACACTAAAACTAGCAAGGCAACAGTTTCAAATAAAAACCTGCAGAGTAAATGAACTGCCTGTACGAGCTGAGTTTGCCACAGAACTGAAATTTTCCCCATCCAGTTACAGTGCCTCTTTCCGAAAATGGCTCTTCCAGCTTCTCTCTTTCCCATCCTGCTCCTTAGCGAGTACAGGATGGAAGCAGTTTCACACAACAGATCACAGGTATTTAGCATCCCTTTCTATTCACAGGCTCAGTTCTACTATTTGTGAAGCCAGTCTCCTATCCCAGCCACTGCTGCAGTCAGGGTGAGCAAATTAAGTTCTGCAGCTGATGGAAATGGTACATTCCTTCTGGGTACAAAGAGATAAAAACAAGTGTTTCTCCCCAGTTTTCCTTTCCCTGTGGAGTTTCACACCTGAGACCCTTCTCAAAGCCAAATTTTCCCGAAGCAAGATTCTTTTCTTCTTTCTTGTCATTTGTTCCTTCTTTAGTGAAATCAGAAATGACTGGCTGATCAAAATTTCTTGAAGTCCTTTGTGGCCTGTGTGGCTGAGCATGCTGCCAGCATAGCTATTGAAACTCTGGGGACTTTAAGTTAACTGGTGACAAAGGCTTCAGAGAGTGACTGGCTGGCTGTGCTGGGACTCTGGGCTCCACGTAACAGTAGTTTGTGTCTTCCCAACAACCAGTAAATAGTACCCAAGTAGTCCGTGTACCTAGCATATTTGAAGGAATAAAGGGCATGTGAGTTATTATAGAAGGGAAAAATATTCTTAGCTATGCTCTTACGCTGGAGTGAAACAAAACCCTGACATTAAGTACAAGTGTCACCCAAGCCCTGAAATGCTTTTTCACTGCTTTCTCAACTCCTATAACTGCCCTAACCCAGCTTTCCTCCCTGGACACTTTAACCTTCTTCAGACTGACCAGTTGAAGCCCTTGGCTGGGATGAGGTTCCAGTCCCACAGCGGCTCAGTGGGGAGGTGATAAGCTGTCCCTCAGCATCATTCCCAGGCTTTGCAGGGAAGTGGAATGTTCTCTTTGCAGTGTTGCCTCCAGCAGTCTATGGATCGGTGTATTACAGGGCAACTGCTGTGACCCTGGCAGCCCACCTGTGCTACCCAAAGAGGTTTCTGAAGTCCTGAGAACTGGAAAGTTCTGTGGAACAGACTGAACAAACATCTGCCGGGAGCTCTTGAGGTTTCATTGATCTTCCGTTGACGTGCGTGCTCGCCAAAGGCCCATTGTCATATAGGCAATGCCCTCTGAAGTGCCATTCAGGTTCCACTTTTTGAGATTCCCCGATACTTGTATAAAAATAGATAGTTTTGTTCTCATAGCCTCACAAAAGACCAGGCTAACACTGAAAGCAATAAAGCCTAAGGTGGCGAGCAGCAACTGATTCTATACAGCAATTCTCCCGTGGAGTCCCAAAAGTTGTCCGCACCCTGAGCCTGCCTCTGCTCCTGGACAATCGAAAGCAAAGTCTAGGAATTGCTGATCATTGAGCAGAGGGTAATGGACTGTCTTCTGCTAATAGATTGCTAAAATCAGCTAGCAGAAAAATTAGCTTATGTTTGTACTCTGGAGGCATCTTTCCACTGAAATTATGAAATACGATTTAAAATTAGTTTTTTGGTATACCACTAGATGGCAAACTAGCAGTGTGATACACATCAGACTTCCTATCATGGAAATCTCTGATTAGGCATATTGTAAAAAACGCAGGCTATCTGTATGCAAATAAACAGAGGCTTGATGTGGTGCATGCTGACAGAGAACAAAGAATACTTCAGCTTTCATGTTTCAGATTAATTTGTGATGTTTTAAGGCCGGACAATACGGATCTTGTTGGAATCACAAAAGATTTCTAGGGCAAAGGTTTCACAGGGCCTTTGCTTTCCCTCTTGATTGCCCACAGCCACTCACCTACAGATTCCTTGCTTGGAACTGAGCAGAGCTGAATGTCAGACAATGCTGTAGTGGCTTCCTCTGGAAATAAGCAGGGGAGTTTGAACAAGACTGTCACAAAGTTCTTGAAGAGGGGCTCTAACACCAGTCTGAGACATGTGGAAATGATAGAGGAGTGCAGTCGGGGTCTTTCCAGTGCATACATTTTATAGGGGCCTCATCATTAATATAAGCACAAAGATCTTCTAGAAGCCAGCACAACACTCAATCAGAATACACTTTTATCCTTTAGATAACATTATGAACATACAAACATTTATTTCACATGGGAGCAGTGAAAACAGTGAGGAAGCTGCAAGGGAAAAGCCATCATTCAACATTTCATTTCCTCTCCACCATACACCAGAGACCACTTGCAATCAAAGCTGATGGAGAGTCACTTAAACTGGCTTTTTTACCCCTGCAAAGGATTTTTCAGAGTAAAACCAGGGAGACGTCTTCTCGGTACCTCTGGCCAGGACCATGGCGGGGCTGGAGGGGCAGCTGCCCCACATGCCTTTGGGAGCAGGGGCAGCTATGGGGACAAGCACAACAGGTTTCGCAGGCTGCTGCCATTAAAGCTGCTGCTGCTGCTGTGGCCAGTTCCCTGGGAAGGTCTGCAGGGGCAGAGCAATTAGAAAAAGTCCACCAAAGAGAGGGGAAAGGCACCAAAAAGTCTCCCAACTGCTCCCAGTCATTTCCCCCATTGCTAAAAAGAACGCACCTAAGGGCATAATTGCTAACAGTTGGTTTTCCAGCTCAGAAAATCTCTAAGTTACAGAATAAGCACTGGAAATGCAGAATGCTCCATAACCTGACTAAAATGTATGGAAAATTGGGAAGCGAGAATGTGCTCAGTCAAGCCAAAATGCAACCACATAGTGACTCAATGACCTAACAGAAGTGTACGCTGGGAGAGGAGCAAGTCACTTGACTTGTTCATACATATTTAGTCCCTAGCATTTGTTCTAAATCATGAAAAGATGACAATGGAATCGAGTATTTTCTTGGACACAAGCGAGGATCTGCGAAGCGGGGACAGAGAAACTTTGCTTTTCTGTGCACCAGAGTCAAATCCCAAGAGAGAGCACTCCTCTTGTCACAGCTCCCAGCCTGCTTTTTCCATAACCAGCAGGCCCAAACGTTTCCTGAGCTTTCTCAGGGCCATAGCTACGAACAAATCCCTTTTGGGCTCTCTGCCTGACACCAATTCACAGACACAGCAGTTAATCCCTAACTCTTATTTTAGTTACAAGCTCCCGCAAGAACCCCAGTACCCACGTGTCTCAGCATCTGTCTGGGCTTTTGTACAGTGCTGTTTTTAGGGACTGATTTCCATTATTTCAGCTGTCACCAAACATATATTGAATCAAGACCTCCTTTTGCAGAACAGGGTTTGAGCAGGCTTCCTGTTTGTCTTGGACAAAAGCCTCCTACCCCCAGCATTCAGAAAGTGCCCTATGGCTATCTTCATAACAGCAAAATTATAAAATATTGTATTATTGTTGTTGATACTAGTAGTAGTAGTAGTCTTGGAAGTGCTTATTTCTGGGGGGTTTTTTTCACATCTGGAGGATCAAGGGAAAAGCAATAGACATGTACACAAGTTTTTGGGTATGCACTTTTTTTTTTTTTTTTTCAATGTATTGCAGTGTTTGGACTGCAAGAAAACTGCTCAGAAGTAAGCCACAGCATTTGCTTGTGATGCATTTTTTATGCTTAGCCTGTGTATTTAAGTCTTAATTCATCAAGACTAGGTCTTACACTGCAGAATAAATGCTTTTTTTAATGAACTAGGCTCTCTATTGTATTTAATAAGTACCTAAAGAGTTGAATTCGGCAGGTATCAAAGGCCGTTGGGGACAGTTTCCACTGCCTATTTTACCTAAGCCCAAGCTGTGGAAAGCTGGGAGTCCTGGGGTTACATGGGGCGATGAGCGGAGGTTAGGCAGACAAGGCGGTGGGCCACCTCCGCCTCCAGCCAGCAGAAGCAGTAGCTGCAGCCATCTTAGCTCTCCATTTTCCACCAGTTCTCAGCCCTCTGTTTTGCTCCTGTCCCTTTCCTTCTGGTAACAGAAGCACCTTAGGCCCTGCCAGGCTCCCGTCCCTCACCTTTAGGGCAGTAAAATCATTGGTTTACATATTTTACAGAGAGCAGTCAAGCTAACTCAAGTTGTCACATACACATAAATAGCAGGCTACATTAACTGAGCTTCAGCTGCATTTCTGAAAGCAATGTGATTATAACAGCTTTAAAAGACAGGACAGTCTGTAATTAGCGGAGGGTTTTTTCTTGGTAATTACATTAACCTTTAGTTGAACGTTACTCAACCCATCACGATGTTATTTTTGTGGTCCCCTACCAAAGGATGCCTCTACAGGATTGCAAACCTGTCTTGGTCAGTGGAAAATTCCACATCCTTGCATAAATCCTACAAGTGCCTTGCTCTGGTCGAGTGCCACCCTGCGCCGTGCCTGGTAAGGTTTTGCAAACAATGGCCTTGCTGGCTGGAGGGAATCCAGCCGTGCTAGTAGCGTTTTCAGTCATTCTTTCCCTGCACAATGAATGAAGAATGAAAAATGCAGCTATTCACAGAAGCAGTTCTGTCAGATAGTAACGACCTGGGTACTAATGTAACACGGTTTGTCACACGATATGTTCTGTATAATGTTATTTTCCATAGCGTGTGTTTGCCTCCATGTTTTCCAGGCACAGAACTATACACAGTGCTCAACAGAGTTCTAGATGTACAGAGGAAACGGGGGCCATGACTATAGCAGAAAATAATTAAGCTGGATAAATAGGCAAACATTCCTCATAAAAATCCAATGAAGAGATTAACTGCACAAATACACAAAAGTTCATGAGAGGTGCTCTGGCACCACAGATTCTTCCTTTGCTCATCTAATCTGATTAAGTTAATTCCCTATAACTGTAGTCTACGAAGCAGTAAAAGTACCACTGTAACTTAGCTTAGTTCAAGTACTAGTAAAAATTTCATGAGTGCAGTTAGGACAACAGAATAAGACCTTAGAACAAGCTGAGTGGATAAGGCATAAAAAGTTATTTTAATTAAAAATAAAATTATAAGAAATAAAACTTTGTACAGTTTTGCCTAGTTTTCTTTCAGAATTCTTAAAATTATGATCCTGATGCAGATCTGTCAGTAAGAGAAAGAAATATCAACTGAAATTATCCTGTAAGCTGCTGAGAGTGGAAGTAACCCTTGGTGACTCAGGTCACCAAGCTCTGGGGACATTCTCTGGTTTACCTTGGCTTCAGTTCCCTACCAGCTAAACAGGCATATGTCTTCCTTTCCTATAGCCTACTTTTGTGTTCAGACCAAAATGTTCTTGGAGCAACAGCTTAGTCTGCTGTAGACCTCTGAGTTGGGCTCTTGGCAGGACTTCCAGGTGCCACCATACCCCTGTGGCAGCTGTGTCAAAGTAAAAAGGGAGTTTCTCCATAATGTTCATACCAGCATCATTCTGTTGCCGTTTTCTCTTTCTTTTACAAATTCACACATTTGTGAAGTCTCCCACTGTAGGTGTCTAACACGGTCCTGCTTCAAGCCCAGTCCAGGCACTCAGAGCTGAGTGTGCAGGTTCAAATGCTGCCAAGGGAGGGAGGATGGGCAGCTGCCCACCAAACGGGGGTTTCCTCTGAAAACTAGGATACAGGGACTCTGCAAAGCGATGCACCTCATTACTTACCTGCTTCATTTCTCAGCACAACCGAAGGACTTTTGTCACACAGCCACTTGATCCATGAATACAAACACTCTTTCGATGAACAGATTTCAGCAGTGATAGTATTCCTTCTCTACTAATTTTTGTTTCTCCACTGATTCATTTTTTGGCATACCACCAACTTTTTCTTCAACTGAACAGATACTTTAACTATATTTCCCTCTTTCAGGAATATTCTTCACCTATTTTTTACCCTGTAATGTGAAGGCTTCCTGGATGAGCTTGCATTACAAATCATTCTTATTTTCTCCATTCAATGCTTAGCATCTTTCAAAGTGTCAGAAATATGGTAATGAAGGGAGTAGTATCTCCATTTCCCATAGCAAGGTATGCTGAAGTTAAAAGAGAGCCTGATAACGTCTCAGTGGAAATTATATCACCTAATACCAGACCTTGAAGTTAGGTTCCTAAATTTATGTTATACTTACTGGGCAGAACTGGGCACTTCTGGAGGATGACTCAACTCTCTTATGTTGAACCTGTACACTAAGATCAGATGAACTGCATCCTAGAAGTACTTATTCACACTTTAATGACTATAAAAGGAGTCTGGATGAGTAGCTCACAGCCATCTTCATCATGGGCATCCAAAGTTCATTAACATGAATCCCATGCTGAATGTCTTAACTTCCGGAAACTCCAGGAACTCCTGGAGTGTGGGAAGACTTACAATCCAATACAAACATCTCAGGTTATTCAGCAGCTTTTTGAAAATAGTTTTGTTATTAACAAGTCACAAACTCATAGTCTTCTGCTTCAAACTTATGATGAGCTCAACACTTGAAAGCTGCAGTATGGCAGTTCTCACCCCTCCTGTGTAGTCACACTCCTTGAGATGGAAAGGACCTCATACTGTTTCACTTTCTAAGACAAAAAAGGCTGTTCTGTGCTATGATACCTACGTGGTACGAGAGTGGAAAGCTGTGGGTGTTTCCCATGCTGTGGTACGTCTGGGGCATGGGATGACAGCTTCCATCTGGAGCACTTCTTATAACCTACCTTTCTGCAAACTGTTTTCTCCACCAGACTGGCTGTGTACAAGGGTGTTCTCTGAGGTTAATTCTAGCTCCAGATGAAACTCCTTCCAGAGCCATCAGAAGGAGGTAGACATCTACAGAGACCAAGTCAAAATGTCTAAATTACAGCCCTTTCTGGGGCCCTAAATTGGGCTTGCCCAGACCGCGGATGAAGGGTAAGGAGATTGGCTTCATGAGGCTGAAGGTGGTTTCTCATCTCTGTGGAAAAAAAGGCCTTTGAAACAGGAGTAGCCTTTGTTATATTTATCAGCATTGTGCCTACCGAAGCAGAGACCCAGAGCTCTGTACCCCTGCACCCAGGTGCTGGCGAAAGGGCAGCAGGGTGAGCTGTCATCGACAACTGTGAGCAGAACCAGTAATGAGCAGTAACTTCTTCCCTAAATCTTTCATCACTAAAGAGATGGAAGAGTTCATCCACTCTGATGAACCACAGGGGACCTCTTCTTGAATTTCCAGAAGGCTGAACTATTTTGGAAGGGTTTTGGTAAATATGTACTTAATCAGATCCTTTTTAAAAGTTAAAAAGACCCCAAATCAGCTAAAGATCAGCTAAGATAGCTAGATAAAGTACCTTCATTTCTCATGAATGCTTTCTCAGAAGAAGAATAAACTTGAATCCACAGGACTTAGATTAAAATCTGGAAACTTCCAAAGCAAATACAAACCAGTCTGTGGTGTGGCTGAGTTTCCACAGGACATCTGGCTGTCCCAAATTATCTATTTAATGTTCTTACAGAATTTGCTAAGGCAGTTTATCTCTGTTTTCTATCTTTATATGAAAACTGTAAATCTTCTCCCAAAGCTACATCAGAGAAAGCCTTCAAAAGACCATGATGTTTGCAGAGTTTCTATATAATACTTTAGGATATGCACTGCTACAGCAACATCCATTGCAAGGCTGGAGACATGGTGTTATGGTATCCTTTATTTTCCATCTCTACAAAAGTTTTATTGTGACTGTAAAGGGCATTGGACTTCATGGTTTATATATATAATGCCATGCATAAATAACATCAATGCTAGAAAAGGGCAGCCATGGGATAAATTTGGGCTTGACAGGACAACAGAAAAGTTCATTTCAGATACATCTGGCTGATAATAGTAGATCTTCACATAAGGTTTATATGAGGCCTTTTCTTGTCTTTCCCTTCATCTTTTCTAGAAGCAAGAAAATATCATGTTCTGACTCTCTCAACACTTCCTGGGGTAAATGGAGTTCTAACATAAATGCTTAGCTCCTTTTTGCGCTCAGTTTTTGGTTTTCTTTATACTTCAAAATAGTGTGGAAGGAGTCCCACAGCAACACAGCTTCACCTAAAGCTGTTTTCATAAAAAAACCCTCTTTAGACAGTTCGTCACTCAGGAAATTTACATCAAGATCATAAAATAAATGTCATTATTTCACTTAACAACCACAAGGATACAAACTTCATCTTCTCCAATGATGTGTTTTACTTCTGGCCAAAAAGTTTAAAAACCCTTTCCTATAGGTCCTAAGTTGTTCAAGCAATACCAGGGAGCACTACTTTTTTACAGCCTTGTTTAAAATATGGCATGACTACCCTCTCTGGCTAATCTTCAAAATCTAATCACCATCTGATATGACTACAAAAGACACAGTAAAAATATTCTTTAATTTTTTTCCAAACCTCCTAACAGATCAGCATTAGGTGGTATATTTGCTTGTGTTGCCAAAATACTGATCTTCACTGCTCAAATAAATGCTTTGAAACAGAACATGGGAACTCTTGCTGCCTGTGGAAAGAAACGCTTATTTGATTGTCAGTAGATTTTTAAACACGGTTACTGACGTCCTCTTTAACGCATCACACAACCCTCATATGCCTGCGATGGCTCTCCACGTTTCTCTTTGGTGCTATGTTGTCCATGTGCAAACACACCTGACTCTTTGCATTTGAGCAAGAGCCCACTGGGATGGCTCTGTGTCACCTCCTTGTCTGGCTCCAAGGTCGGAGCCCTCAACTCGGTCCTCAGCTCCTTGCAGTTTCGGTGCCAAAGCTGCCTGGCTGCCTTGGAGCAGGGGGCAGCCAAACCCGCAACTGTCTCTGCTCACACCAACGCAGCTGTAGCTGGGCTTCCAAAGAGAAATTCATGTGAAAAATATATTTATCAAAAACTATCTCTAAAAAACACAACTTGAGAGATGTTTTTTCCCCAGGATATTTCTTATTCAGCATTATTATCTTCAATGTTCACTAAAAATAAAGATTAAATTTTGGTGTGCCTAGTTAGATACTTAATATTAGTATCTTTCTCAATAACATACTTTTTCAACAAAGTCAAAACTTACCAGTGAAATTGTTAGCGAAAAAAGATTATTGGTTTGGGTTTATATTTTTGAATATATTTTTACAGTTTTAAGGAAGAAAGAAACTTATTTTTCCCACAGAAGACAATCATAATTGTGGTGATCTTCATTAAAGGAACAATGAAAATCCAGAAAGCACAGCAAAAAATGAGTAGGGATCAACTTTGAACGTCCTTGAGATACCACTGACTAAGAAATTAGTTAATACAGTCATTTCCCTGTTTCATACTGAACCTTATTTACAGCCCAGCCCTTGCTAGGAATACCAAAGTTCTCCCAGTTTTGTCCACTTTTGCTACCAATCCCATGTTTATGAGTGTGGTCATTGTTGCCACAGTATATGGCAGGTGTTGCACACCTCCTGAGGGACGGCAGAAGAAGGAAGGAATCGTCAGGACCTCAGAGGCAGCAAAGCAAGAAATGTGGCCATGGGAAGAAGGGCTGCAGAGCTTCTGCATAGACTCCCAATGTTGGAAACATCACCAATGCAGTTGCCAAGTTGTAGCTGCCCACACAAGCACATGCTAAATGGATCCTTATCTCTCCATTCTACCAGGAACAATTATTTGTTTTCTCTTTATCTGTATTTTTATCTCCACCCTAGGACTCATTCAGCTCTTTTACAAAGACAATCCTTGGATAGGGTTCAGATTCAAGCTTCTTTTTTTTTTTCCTCCAGACAAAGCCTTTTTATAATTGTGCAGGCATTACACAAGATTCCTTTTTTTCTAAATTTTCACTCAAGCCAAATCTCTTTGTATTGTATAATTAGGCAGCATCTGCACTTCAGACAAACTCTGAGAGCATAACTCCCTAGCACCCAAAAGTGAGAGCAGGATGCTACCATCACTTATGGAGAATCAGATCACAATTATACCTTAGGTCTTGAATGTATATTCCAGCTGAATTAGATAAACAGCTTTAGATAAATGATTAACGTTGTCCGGGATCTGCTGAGTAAGACGTGCAGTCTCAGGTAAAAGAAGGTAAGCGGAGATTAACCGTTTCTAACTTGAATCATCCAAAGCTTACACATTTTCACTTCCCACCTCTGTACAGTGGGAAACTGAGTTCAGTCCATCATATGTCATTACATTCCTGGTTTGGGGTTTGGTACAGAACAGACTAGTAAGCATCTGCATTGAATTTACTTGTTCTTGCTGCATTTTCTCTTTCGAGATGGACCCTCTCAGAAACCTGAGGGTAGCAAGGGGTACAAAGAGGCCTAAAATGCATCATCCTACAAATGATGTCTCCCAGCAATAGGCCCTTTCCCTGACCGTGTGGCCTACTGAGTGTTGGAATGGCAGCAGCAGGAAAGGCAAACATCAGAAGAGCCCAAAAGCCACCTCTGTGTTCCTGCGTGACCCCTTAGTGTGGGGCTGCTGTTCTGGTGCTCTCAGCATGCTACGCTAGCCTAACCACCAACGTGTCAGTGAAGAGTAGCACTCGGCAAATAAAGCTCTGAAACATCACTTCTTTTCTTTTTTTTTTTTTTTTCAGGCAGGAAACGATATATTTTACTATTACATGAAAGACAGCAGTCTGCTGCTTTTGGGGGTTTTTGGTTTTTTAAAGCAGTGGGTTTTCTAATGGCTGTGCCCAAGTACAAACTGGGTTATTCTCATGCTTCTGAGAATATTCTTGTTCTTTTCTAAGTCACTTGTTTATTAAATGGCATAGGAATG
Organism: Aviceda cuculoides; assembly: GCA_035590195.1. Lineage (NCBI taxonomy): Eukaryota > Metazoa > Chordata > Aves > Accipitriformes > Accipitridae > Aviceda > Aviceda cuculoides. The sequence goes on along the minus strand of JAVJGG010000005.1, from coordinate 34,233,587 downwards.
TCTCAGAAATATTGAAGTTCAAAAGACATAGAAAGATTAGAAAAAGCAACAGTTCCTCAAACTGAGTTTTCAGTTCATGTAAATTCCATTAGTATAATTTTAGCAATTTAAATTAAAAGACATTTTGAAAAAATAACAATTCCTTTGCTGTCAAAAGCACCTCCTTCAGCTCCTCCAACTGGGTGATAGCATGTCTGTCTCTTCATGTAGTTGTTAAATTAAGGCCACAAGGAACTGTTGGATATACAGAAAATAACAACTTTGATAAAAGCCATGTTTGCCAGAAACCTGTCCAGTCATGAAGGTAACAATAGATGAGGACTCCACCACTTCCTATGGCAGATCGGTCCCAGTCGTCATCAACAATATAAATATGTGTCTGCCATTTAAGGTTCTTACTGGGTACAGGGAGAAAACTTTTTTCCCTACGAGGACAGAACTGGAGCAGGTTGCCCAGGGCAGTTGTGCTCTCCATCCCTGGAGTTTTTCAGGACCTAACTGGATAAAGCCCTGAGCAACCTGGTCTGAGCTCAGAGGTGACCCTGCTTTGGGTAGGAGTTTGGACTAGAGACCTCCTGAGGACCTTTCCTGTCTGAATTATCCTGTGATCTTATGACACTATAATCCCAAAACTAATTTGCCTGTCTCCAGTTTCTAGGCACTAGACTTAACCGGGCCTTCGCGGGCTACCAGGCTTAGCTCTGCTGAATTTCGTCTCCTTGGAGTGCTACCAAGGAACCAGAAAGCAAGACGTGACAGAGCGCTTAGTCTCGCTGCTGTGAAACTGAGGCATGAGGCTCTGGCAAATCCAGCTTCCAAGGAGTTTCCCACTCCTGGCTCTGCAGCAGACCTCTAGGCTCCCAAGCTGCCTGTTGGCGAGCCTTGGGAAAAGGACCCACCTGCATGGCAGAACAGCCCAGAGCCACAACTGCAAGAAACTAATTGCAAAAATATTTTATTATATTTTTTATTAATAAAGAAGATGAGATATCAAAGCTAACAGACACAGAATTAAGAATAAGGGACTCTTCAAGACATGATAGACGATCATGCTAATACATGATGTGCTTTCCTATTATAATAGAAATGTTGAATTTAGAAGTTGGGATGGTAGAGTTGTTTCCATGCAGAATAAAATAATATATTTTTCTGGTTGTTTTGTTAAGAATTACAACAGAATTCAAAATAAGGGATTTTTTTTTCAATTAAGAAGCTAAAAAAAAAATAGTAGGAAAAGGGAAAAAAACCATGAGAAACGTTAATATATTCTCTTTTATCTGTAACAGACATTCTTTACTGTTTTGGAGACAGCATTTTGTCTAAGTAAATTAAATCAAGTGTTTAATAAGATTTTTAAGAAGTCAGGAAGGCTGGAAAGAGATAAGTCTAGACAAAATATCCCTGCTTAATGTGATTATTCATGCCACCTATGAAGGATGTGACTTGCGGTGACCAAGCTCTGTAATAATTTTAACATGACACAGAGCTTCATTTGAATGAAAGAACTCAGTCATTTGAACTTTGGGGAGTATAATAGTCCCTCTCATAGTGGAAGTGTGTTTAATGCGTTGAAATTAGTTTGAAGAGAAAAATTGTCTCAGTTCCCATTTTTTTTCTGCAGATTCTTTTTAGGCCTGGACATTCTCCTAAGATATTCAGGAAGCTCCACTCAGGAAATAGGAGAAAAATCTGATTACACTTAAAATACATACTGTAGCCAATGCTTTGCACTACTTTGATTACTAATGTGTTACCTTCGGCATTTCCTGCTCACAGTTTGGTTAGAGCATTCCATGCGGCTATTACAAGGCACAGAATTTCAATGTGAAGTTTTACATTTCAGTCATGGAGAAGTAAGAAGTAGGAGCTGCCGTATATCATCCAGGATGAGATCAGAAGTGCCATAGAAACAGGAAGCTGATATATCTTTGCCAGGAGATATGGATCAAAATCTGACTGGGAAAAACCCTGAGTTAAGTAAATATGAATGAGAATTTATTCATCTGCTTCTTCCCACCCCATTTCAGTGGTTTGATCCACTATTTCAAAAGAAGTGCCATCATTATTTTGGAAATTTTGTGACCCCTCAGTGAGATTTTAGGCTCAAGATCATAGTCCCAGATGACAACACAGTGCTAACCTGATTGGATCTTTCAAAACCTCCTCGTCCAGAATGACAATTCTTCCTGTTCTTCACTTTTAGATCTACAAAATGCATCTCACAATACAACATGAAAAAGATTTGAGGGAGAAGAGCTGCAATATGGCTATCATATGGGGACAAGTTTCTGCTCCTAGTCTTTCATCATCTCTTCAAATGCTTTGTAGGATATAGCAGGCAAACTGGATTTCATGTAGAAAATGCTGATTCACCTCAAACCAGACAGAAAACACACTACTTTTTGCTTTCAGCCAGTGAGTTACCATGGGTATCCCTGAAGAGCTTTGTGCTTCATGCAGTGCTACAATACTACACCACTGACACCACACTGCAAACAACAAATGATAAGAGAAGAAAGAGTAGGTACTGTGGGCATGCCATCCAGCCACCAACCCTACCCACCCCACCCCCCTCCAAAAAAAACCCCCAAACAACCCCAAAATCAATAGTTTCCCCCTAAATGTTAGATTTAAAATATCACTATTGCAAATGGGAAAATAATGTTCACTGTGTAGTGAATCAGAGCACACTTTGGCCACATGCTACTTCTTAGTGGGTTGGAATTCTGGATAAAATACAAAACACAAAAAGCTCATTAAAACAGGAACAAGAATGCTATGTCTCATTTCTCCTCCTTTTATATTTCTGATTGGCAATTTAAGCATTTCCTTGTTTTCTAGAACTGAAGACTACAGCATCTTGAATTTTTTTTTTTTTTTGCTGACTTTCTCCTGGTGCATGAATAAAGCTTTTTAATTGCTTGACTTGCTTATCAAAGAGTTTTCACTGTGTTTGTTTGAAATCTTACTTCCTCAGTCTATCTTATTAGTATTCTCTCCCTGTACTGGGCACTGGTGAGGCCGCACCTCGAGTGCTGTGTTCAGTTTTGGGCCCCTCACTACAGGAAAGACATG
>JAVJGG010000005.1:34176708-34230426 GCA_035590195.1 Aviceda cuculoides | reverse complement strand
GGGGCTGGTTAGTCTGGAGAAGAGGAGGCTGAGGGGAGACCTCATAACTCTCTACAGCTGCCTGAAGGGGGGTTGTAGTGAGGTGGGTGCTGGTCTCTTCTGTCAAGTAACTAGTGATAGGATGAGAGGAAATGGCCTCAAGTTGTGGTATGGGAGGTTTAGATTGGATATTAGGAAAAACTTCTTCACCGAAAGGGTTGTCAAGCATTGGAACAGGCTGCCCAGGGAAGTGGTGGAGTCATCGTCCCTGGAGGTATTTAAAAAATGTGTAGATGTGGTGCTTAGGGACATGGTTTAGTGGTGGACTTGGCAATGTTAGGTTTACGGTTGGACTTGATGATCTTAGGAGTCTTTCCCAACCTGAACGATTCTGTGATTCTATAGTTCTATTGTCAGGATAGGAGAGATGGCTTTGGCAGCAATCTGAATACACAAGACAGAAGAGACATCAAAAAAGGTTTATTCACAGGGCTTTGTCATTAATCAGAGTCCTTTTAAAAGCCAGTAAATGTTGCCCTGTAGTAGATTTACTTTTGAGGCTTGCAGAGTATCACATATGGCAAAATCCATACAATAAGTAAGGTGACAGGTAGGAGGCAGCATCTTACCTGGATCATATGGAGTCTTACCATGGCATTCAGATTTTAAAATTTTTGTAAAATGCATATTAAGTGCTGATCTGGAACACGTCCCCTTTTATTGAGACATGACGATTTCATCTGAAAATCTATACAAAGCTCCACAGTTATGGTCACAAGAATCACCAAAGACCAAAAACCCAACTTTGACCTCCCCTGCCTCCCACCACTATCACAAAGGGACAGACAGATTTTGCAGGTCACAGAGGAACAGAACCAAAGCTTAGCAGAAGTCCAGAAACACAGCAAAACAATGTACAGTTTCAGCCTCAGTTGCAACACCATGCCACAGCCAATGTTTTTCAGTTCAGACCACAGGCTTCCAGGGTGCTGAGCAAAAAGCTAAGAACTGAATACTCACCTGCAAAGGTGGCTACCTAAAATAATCAAGAGAAATTTTCTGGCTTATATCTTTTGAGATCCTCTGGATGAAACTAAGGAGTATTCACAGAACATGAAAGGTATGAAGGATGTTCCCAAAAATCATTGCCTCTGTTTTTTTTTTTACACAAAGTCTGCAGCTTTACACATGGAGAAATGAAAGCTGTGCAGAGTAAAAGGGTAAAATATTTTGAACTTGAAATTCAGCACAGGGTTTGTGCGGCAAAAAAGAATATTGCACAAATTAGGTGTAAGAACCAGTGTTCCAGGAGCCCGTGACCCAACACAAAGGGACTGGTTAACACTCATAATAAGATGTTAAGGCTATGAGGGAATTAAGATGGCGAAGATCATTGTTTCTATAACTTAAGCCAACAACCCAGCAGGCAAGCACCACTGATGAACAAGCTTTGTTACTATGTGGTTCTACTCTTCCTAGTGATTCCAAGTGCTCTGGCATTGTGGTGATTGGTGCAAAGGCTGCATGGGTACTGAGGTCTTGTGTGGTCCTCAGCTTTACCCTCCTCCAACCCAGGAACCAGGCAGAGGACAAGGTAGGGCCAAGATGGTCTTTTTTCATTGATTCAGGAGTGCCTGAAGGAACACAGTGGCTCTCAGTGAACATCTGCAGTCATTTCCTCCTCCGAATGTTGTGTGATGATGCTTCTAGCAAAATTAAGGATACAGCAAGTCAACCCATCAAGAGTACAGGATATAGCTATATGATCTCATATTTTGTGTATTTATTACAGAGAGTGCAGAAAAACCTTGCTAGCCCAACTGTATCAAGTAAGTTCTACCTCCTTGTATTTAAATCATATGAATTCTCTGAAACCAGTGTTGCTTCTGAGTCATCTTACACTCCAATTGGGCTCAAAAGAGAGTAGACAAGCAGAGATCGTCTGACTCATTACTCAAATTTGAGGAATGTCTGCATTAGAGTGACAAACAAAATGTTCAACGCTAATGACTGTTATTTACTCTCCTCACTCTCACCAACCATGTGAGCAGGAAAAAAATTCAAATGCTAATTCTCAGCTCATGTGAGTCATGCTTCCTTACAATATTCAGACTTCTTTTTTTTTCTGCTTGTCCCTTGGGCACCCCAGTGCAAAAATAGCTGTTTGGAAGGGAAGGGGAAGAAGGGCAGTTGAAAATAATTGATGGAAACAGTTTGTTCTTCAAATTTGAATGGAAAAGCTAATTTTCATGGCTAAATTACCTAAACCTACTAACACATAACTCTTGCCATCAAAAATAATGAAGAGGGAAGGGGGCTCCAACTATCTTTTCTTTAGCAACCCTGCTCTTGAAAACCTTAACTTTAATTAACAGAAAAAACCTCTTCTTTAACCACCCTTACTGAGCTAAATACAGTTCTCTCCAACAGATTTATTTTATCCTTCCACACCCCTGTTTTCCCAACTCGGAGCTTAAACTCTGATACCTTTATTCACACTGAATGTCCTTAAGAAGTCATACCTATTTCACTGAGCCTTCAAGAAGATACCTCTGTGTCAGCTAAGGTTTCTAAAACTGGCCCTGCATGGGAAATTCATGTGTGAAATCAAGTCATTAGGATGGATCTCATCATGTATCAACAAGACTGTCAATTCGTTTCCGGTTTTAGAAATATTTTCCGGTTGTGTCATACCTACCCTTTAAACATTGCTTCAGAGTTCCAACTCAAAATGAAGTCCACAGATACAAAGCAAGATCTTCATCTAGACAGCAATTATTTTCAGTACGGACATTGAAGATGCCAAAGAGTTTGTCTAAAAGGCGCAGAATTAGGGAAAACACATTATTTAAAACTGTGTGGTCTAGATTAAAAAAAAAAAATATCTATTTCAGGCTCTGAAACATAAGAAAGGCTCAGCAATTTCAAAGACAAGAAAACAAGTGTCTATGTTAAGCCTCTTCTTGAACTGAAAGAGCCGGGGAGATTAGGTGTTGGTACTGTACTTTTGCATGTGTTCAATAACAAGTTCGTTCTAGTCATCCAGGCTATATCTATACCTGTAGTTAAGGTTGAGCTTATAGTTGCCCCAAGCCTACGACCACAAGCCTGTTTTAATCCCAGGACTTGTGCCCAAACACACATTGTATCTTAACATTAAAATTCCCACTGAGCTCCCAAGAGCAAAGTGCAATTCTGCCACTTACCTCTTACTCAGCATTTTTTGCAGGATGTCTTGAATTTATTAACCTTAGCAGAGAAATTCATCCAACGGCAAACTTATAATTCTCTATTTTTGTCTTTCAGATTGTCCACTTTTGTTTTTCCACCCCATTATTAGAAAGAAAATTCATCATGCTGTCATTTTTGCTGGTAAAAGAATTTTCAGTATTTGGCCAAATTTGTGTAAAACTTCACCCCTTTCACTAAGCTACTTTTGGAATAATTTCCCACTTTCATTTATAAAGCATCTTCACTCCTGCTAGATTTAATGAATTTCTCAAGGTGTTTACAATGTTTGTTCAGATAGGGAAATTCTGAAGGTGTTCAGTTTGCATCTATGGTTCCAATTTTAGCTCTGCATTACCTTTTTTCTCTGAACTGATCAGGAGGAAGTCAAAGTCAAGACAGTTTTCAGAGCTGGTACCAAATGGATTGTTAGAAAACCTGTTTGACCTCAGAATTTTGTACTTTTTCCCTAAATATCTGTGGCAGTCTTGGGTAATAACCTGGGCTGGTGAGCAATTCTGTTGCCTCATTTCACAAAAGCAAAGAGTTGGAGAGTCATGGTATCACAGCACCATGACATTCAAAAATCTTTACAGCTACTATGAGGCAAAATTTTCAGCAGCATGACTCAAGGTTAATAAGTATTTGGCACAATATTCTGGCTAAATTTTTTGGTGCTCACCCATGTCAGCTAAGAGAAGGAAAACACTTCAACCAGTGGGTCAAATGTTAGCTTAGAACAAATACGGACATGCTCTGAAAAACTGCAAACTCTCTTATGCAGCAGGTAAATCCTTAAGGACCAAAAGAAGGTCAGCCAATTGACTACATGTTGTTCAACAGCTGTTTCCTTTGACCTGCCAAAATCTTTCCTGTTGTCATGCTAAAAGAAACCTAGTACATTGTATTTGTGATTGCAATTAGTGAGGAAACTAAAAATATTGGATCACCAGAACTAAAAGTACAAAATATTAAGCTCTTTTTACAAAGATTTGCATATATTACAGATAGTCTCTAGTTCTGAAGAGGGCAAAGTCTAATGACACCTCCAAAGGAAAGGGAGCCTGTCTTGTTATGATTGGGAAGATTAAAGCTGGAAAGTAACATTGCTGTCACAAGCCATGTCCACCAAAGAGGACAAAGAAAATCCAGAGCACCAGCAGGATGGAAGAGAAAGAAATCATAGACTGTGTCAGAAAATCACAGTGGAAATTTGCTTCACATTACGTTGTGTAACTTCTGCCCCACTCCTCACTTGCTATCAACCAGATAGTGTTCTGCTTTACATTCTTCATATATCATCTTTATTAATAAAGTCTTTTTAAAGTAATCATTAATTAGTGATTAGTCATGTTTGCATGAGATCTCTTGAATAAATCTCTTGCTAATTTCTCCTTCCTTGCAATTGCGATGACTTATAAAAGTTTGATTATGTGCTTCTTATATCTTTTTTGTTCACAATTAGAAATTTGTCTCAATGCAAAATTTAAGTCTGAAATGTAATATGACAATATGACTTACTCTACCTTAAGTAACCATGAGAAACAGCTAATTTGGTTTCTTAATTTAAAATTATTTACGGATGTGGATACCCTTCATCTGGAAGCTGTCATAACTGTGCACATTAAGCTGCCAACACTGAGTTATCAGGGGCACCAATCTTTCAACTAAGCCAAAACCAAACTGCAGACTTAGACTTAACAGCTAGCTAAAAATTTGCTCATATTTTTGAAACTTTTGAAATGCAGCAAACTAAAAACTCAGCACATGTTCAAGTATTTCCATTCCATTTAGGATTTAGTTATGAAAAACAGAAAACAAAAACCTTTATTAAAAGTTTATAGAAAGATTTGTTTCGGAAATTCAGCTTACTCCTTTTAGATACCTATTTTCAGATTTCAGGGATCTTTTGAACCACTCTAAAAGAAAAAATTAAAACCTAGTTTTAAAAGTACATAGGTTAAAAGGACAAAGAAAAAAAATCAGATAAATTTTCTGCTAACAGAACATTTCATGCTATTTAGATATTCCCTACCTCCAGAAGAGAAATTATATCTCACAAAAATATGTATCTTAAAGGGATAGTGAGAACAGAATAGAAACACAAATGCAAAAAACATTCTGCAGTCCTAATTAATTCATGCAGAGAACAAAGTAACTAATTTCTTGCTCATAATGGCTTGTTTGAATGCAAAGTCAGTAGGTTGTCTTCCAAGAGTAAATTGTCATTTACAGAGCAAAACCTGACGGTTAAACTGTATGTTAGATAACAGCCCAGGCTCTCATTTCATTACAGCTCCCTAATGAAAACAATCACATTTGTCAGCATTCCAATGAGAGTCTTTAAACAGACAAGTTCATGAACTTACGGGACAACAGAGAAAAAAGTCAAAAACCTACATACACCAAAGAAGACCTATCATGAAGCAAACATAAACCAACCTACTGATTCTGCGCCCAGTTTAGAACACTGATAGAGCAAATTCTGAGAAAAACCCATGAGAGCTGCTGTTTAATCATGGAAAATTTTGTAGAACATCATCAGTGCATCATATCTCATTTGGATAAAACCAGAAATTTCTAACCTCTCCTGTCAGTCTGACTTCGTTCACCTCCTCTCCGTCTGTCTGATTAACTGTTCCACAAGGACAATAAAAAAGGAAATACACAAAGTTTAACTACATTAAAATTTCATGTTGTATTGAATTTAGGGATGGAAAATATATTTAATATTATTGTACAGTTTATAACTGTTTTAAAATTGAAGTGTTTCAAAGGATGAATTAATATAAAGTTAATACCTATAAGAAAAGGAAGTATGCATACTGTTCAAAAGTTATTTTCTCAAGAAGGTCTTCTGAAGTGATTTAGGTGCATGCAGTCCTTTGGAAAGCTTTGCCTCAACATCTTCTAAGGACCTTGAAAATCTTCCCTTAGCATTTTGCATGCAGGATTTTAACAACCTTTCTTTATTCACTCTTCCTTAGGTTGGGTTTCTTAAACTCTGTAGTCTCCTCCTTGCCTTACAAGGGCTCTGGAATACGAGCAGCTATACTCCTTCACTCTCTGGCTTGCCACACATGAAGTCAGACAAGGCAATCTTCAGGCCTAAGAGTCCTAGTAACAATATTCTCCCATTTAATTCCGAATTTGCAAAGTTCATTGTCTACTGTCAGTAGTAGAGACCAAGCCACAATTCCACACTCAAGCTTGCACATCCTCAGCTTTTCTCTGCCACTCGCACCTCTGAGATGATTTCTAGGAAGAACAAGACACAATTGAGATTTTAATAGCTGTCTTTCACTGTAAAATTTCCTTGGGGAAGTAATAGAAACGATAGTGACTGGTCCAAACTAATAAAGGCCAAAACACAAGCTGCTGGCTTCAGCTGGAGAATCTGCAAAAACATAAGTTTTATTTTGACACCATTGGCAGTAAGAGATTAACTTTCCTATAGCACTGTCTAGAAATAGTCTAAGACTTCCTACCGCCAAATCCTTAAACCGAAGTGTAAAAAAATTACATAGACAATGGCACAACTTCTCTCCTAAGGCAAATGGCACACATTAACCTCAATGAGGTTTTGTACAGCCAGGCCAACAGAGAGGGAGGTGCAGGTTTTTTTACTAAATTTTTAATAACTCCGTGGTAAGGCTGATGCACACACTCTTTAAAGGCCTATGGCTTCCAAGGCTTTTATAATTTATTCTCCAAGGTTCAAATCACACCCAGCTCCAGATGTGGTAAACATTTGTGAAAATGAGTGTGGAGGGCATGAGTATAGCCTCCGGGATTTTCAGGTCTCCTTGATTCCAGCAACATGTTTACCCTGCTTAAGGAGGCTTCTGGATTTTTGGCCTTAATGTTTCACCTCCTTTACAGGAGATGAAGCAAAGCTTTCCTTCATTCTGCTTTATTTTATCATGTCTTTGATTGTTGTGTGTTTTGTAATTAAACAAATCAATTGCAACAGCCATAGCATTTGATGAATCTTCTTAGGACTTTGACATTTCTGCGGTGTATTGATTTTTATGAATTACTGTCCTCAAACCAGCTCCCTCCAGATTCTTAACTATTCAGATAACAGGAAAGACTGGACAAGGTGATTTCTCGGAAATATTTAAGATCCACTGCACTTTATAACAATCTTGCAGAAGCAGTCCAGTGACACAGGTCTGTAAATATTTCTTGTGATTAAGTTTCCTTTTTGTTTGCCCACCATATTTTGTGTTTATTATAATTATTGTTGAAGGTCTTTGCCAAAAATATAAGTATTATTGTTTTCAATTTTTACACTAAGTATTTCCACATCCCTTAAGTCATGCTGGAGGTATTTTCAATGCCTGTCTGACCAACTGTAAGGAGAGTTGTACAGCGGTGGTTTGTGATGTGACCAATGGAGCACGGCTGCTTCAGGTGATACAGTAGAACAAAAAACCTTTAAAGAAAAGAAAAAAAGCCCATCCCCACTTTCAAGGGGGAACCTTATTTTAACGCTCTACGAGGTAATGAAACTCCTCAAACATCAGGTGTCTAAAAGCTTCTTAACATATTCTACATTTTCTTCTCAAAGATTAATTTCTTAAAGTAAGAGAACAGCACAGTGAAAATATTGGTGCTGTCCGAAATCCTTAGTGTGGTGATTTGTCCTGGCCCAGCTACAAATAACATTTACAGGCAGAAGAGAAGCGAAAACACGGAAAAGCTGGGAAGACCACCCTGCAGCAGCACCAGCAGCTCCGGGGAGGGGGGGACTGGGTGTGGGAGGTGAGGAAGAGCCCCCATGTTGGATCCACACAGCCCCAGGAGGCTGTGGGCAGCGGTGAAGAGGTGCCCCTGCTGTGATGCATGGGAATGTGGTGGCAGAAGGCGGCAGGAGAAGCTGTGTCTCCCACAGAAGAACAAAGCATTTATGTATGTAAAGCTCAAACACAAAAAGAAATTGAAACAAACCACAGTTTGGGAATGCTCCAAGATGAAAGAGCCAACTTTACCATTTGGAAGGGGACTAAGTCCCAGCGATAAAATCCTCAGGCTCTAAAAAAATAACATATGGGCTTGTCGAAAATTTCTTAGTTGCCATCCAAGAGAACATAAAAATAGGCCCAAGGCAAAAAAAAAAGGAGAAAAAAAATATCTCAATCTCAAAATCACAGTCCGCAAGAGCAGATGTTCCACAATAAACTCTGCAAGTCAAGACAAAGAGAAGTTGGAAGATGATGCAAGAATTGGAATGAATTATCAGCTTTGCAATAGATTGCAGATACCATTTCAACATTCGGAGCATGGAAAAGTAGATGGGAACAATAAGACTGCTGAAGTCTCCCTAAAATCGGAGCCTAACGAACAAGAGCGGAAAGCAGAAATAACAGAGGAATGTGTCAATGCACTGAAAGCAAATGAACCATGTATTAATTTAACATGTCCAAGGCAGCATAGCTCAAGGACCAGTCAATTTAACACTGAACAATCAGTGAAACATTCAGATCTTAAGAAGTGTGATTCACCGGAATGCCACAGAAAACAAAAGCACCCCATAATTGGCTTAGAATGGATCAGAAGGTCTCATTTCCGCCAAAGGCAAGAGCTGGAGAAGAGGAGGGGACTAACCAGGCTAAGAAAGAGTTTGCAATGTCTTGTAGAGGGCAGCGAATCTCTCACTAGAATAGATCTGGAAAAGCACGTCCATGCCTCCAAGAAAGTGCTGCTCACCCTGAAGATACAAGGCAAGCTGCAGAGATTCTTGCTTTGGGATATCGCAGCATGGAGGAAAAGAGGAGGGAGATTTCTACCATCTTAAGTGAATTGCTATCCAAAAGCAGCCCCTTCACTGACCAAATAAAGATCATAAGACCCCTGAGTACACTGGTTTACAGCTTAGGTAGCTACCTCAGGCAGCCCAAAAAGTTGAATGCCCGTAGTATCTCCCCCCCATCCATGGACATCCAGGCATGGCAAAGGCAGCTCCATCATCATTTTAAAATAAGACATCTACAACTTCATGAAGCATTGAGCCCAATCTTGGCAATTTCTTTTGATGCATTTTGAGAACTGCAGCAGGACTGAGCACAAGGCAGAGGCAGAGGGGCGCCTATTCCTGACTGAGCTTAGATTTGACATAGATGTCAAATTGTTCAGACCACTCAGGAAAATGATTCAGAAATGTACAAAGGTATTATTCTAGGCTGTTCAACCAAAATGTGAGGTGCTTTTGGAAATTACTTACCCTAAGAAGTCAGGCAGCAGCTGAGCAGCGTCATCACACATTTTGGACAAAAGCACCTAAATTCTGCCTAGTCAATTACTGGAATTAGGCCTGATTAAAAACACAAAAGGGGAACATTTTCAGCTTTCAACAAAGACAGAAATGCCAGGAGAGATGATCAACATCCATGTTTTTTCCATGCCTGATGCATTAGCATGGGTCTGACGGGTGGGTTAAGAAAATAATAGATCATACTTGTTTTCAGTCAGCACCTCCTTTGGGAGACACTGTCTGCATCTCCAATAGCAAATGCAGACTGTGGAAATTCCTAAGCCCTGTATCTATTTCCCTGCTGTTGAGACTGGAGACCTGTGAGAAACCAAGCTATGGACGGTCGAGAGGAAAATGTTGACTTTCCCTTCCTCAATTTGATATGAGGTCAGAACAAAGCTGGAAAGCGCACTCAGACCAAAGGTCTTCAAAGATCTCCCACATCCAACTGTTTCAACACAATCACTGTCTGTGTCTCAGACTATGATCTGAGTTGGTTCAGCTCCAGGTGTTTCACCCAAACCCACAAGATTTTTCTGTATTTATATTTTAAACAGCTCAATGTGCTAAAGTTTACATAGATGACATTTTGATCGGACTATGTATTTGTATAGCAAAAAGCATGACAGATAGCTTAGAACAACTTGGGGGAAAAGCCCTGCCTGATGGGTTAATGCTAAATAAAAAAGACAAGAAGTTAAGTTTAGTCAGATGAAAGAGGGTAGGAGAAGTTGATACCAGAAGATATGCAAAGAGGGCTTGCCTGTCCCAGGAGCACTGGAAGGAAAAAAATTTCCTTGGAAAGGTAAAGTACCCCAGGAAAATACATCTAATTGTGCTGCCTCAGTCAACAACCTGTAAGCGCTACAGGACAAAAATATCCGAAGAGCAGAGGGGGTGAAACTGATGGCCAAACGCATGAGACACATTACAGACGCTAACAAGAGCTGAGCGTCAATGCATTCCCAGCAAAAAGGAGGGCCTGCTTGTTTCAGGCACATAGAGGCCTTGTGTATTTATTTAGGGAAGCATAATCACAAGACAGGCTCAGGATGACAGTAACAAGTCATACAGCTTTTAGGCTGGAGCTGGCTCGTGTCCTCCTGGTCCAGAACTTGAGCACACTGCATGGGCAACATCCTGCAATACAGCACTTAGATATCATAGGCAATGCCAGCATTTCTTTTTAAGCAGAACAGACCTGAAGTGCATAACAACACGATGTTAGTAAAATGTTATCCTCATTTTAAACATGGACTGTAGATGTCACTGTGCTATAGGAAGACATGCATTAGCAGTAATTATCCAATGCAGCAACATTAGGGCAGCAGTTTATACAACCCACCCATCTGAATTTCCAGACTAGATTTTCCAGGCCAGACTGCAGAGGGGCTCTCTCCGTTCCTCCCACTGAAACCGGGCCACTGCCCAGCTGAGACTGCAAAAGCAGAGAAGCCAGCAGGAGGGCGAACCAGAGGGAAGGTGACTTCAGACACACTGCAGGGGCTGGGAGACCAGCCTCCCCTTTGGCAGCTGTTTAGGGATGCTGCTGTTTAATATCTAGAGCTCTCAACTAAAACAGGTTGCTACTGGGTCCGTAATGAGCAGATATACTATAAATGCTGTACTCTTCTGGGTGCCTCAAAGAATTTAGTGTCCAAGCAGCCTGATTTCTCCTGACACCAAAAACACCAGGAAAGAAAAGATGCATTTGTGATCTGGAGCACGGGCAGATTTAGGGTAAGCCTCCTCTGCAGTCAGATTGATATGTGACTGCAGCACAAACAGACTTTCCTCAGCCATTTGGGTGCCAGTAGCAATGCCACTACCAGCCAAGTTTGGGGTGAGGTCTATGCATACAGCGTCCCGCAAGATTTCCCGTCTGACCTGGAGCATATGGTGCAGCACTTCAATTGCTTTCAGCAGCAGCAAAATGAAAGCTGTCCCAGGTCTGCCTACGGGCCCTGCAATCGTAGTCTTTCAGTGCAGACAGTCCTGCTGACTCATCTGAAGTTGCATACTTAGTCTTATTTGGGATATTTGACATGGTCAAGCCTGAGCAATGGAAAGGTAACACGTTCAGCAGCACGTTTGCTACCAGCAGTGATTGTCTACCTGTACCGAGAACTATTAATTTTACCCCTACACTGTCTTCCCACAGCCCCCCATAACAGTTAGTTGTCTTGGCTGAAATCCACTTCCCTGGCAATATTAGCATGTGGACACAGCACTGCTGTTGGGCAGCTTATCCAGCTAACTGATGGAAATTGTCTGGTAGAAACCCCACAGAACAAGGCAGCCAACAAATGACACAACTAAAAATACGGTGCACTGTGACCTGGGGTAACAAACAAGCATCCAGATTTGGGTTGTCAGGGAGAGGGCACGCGGGAACTCTTCAAACCAGCATCACTGTGGCCCCCACATGCTGTAGCTCTGGTGTCACTAGCAGCCGTGGGACAGTTTGTGGTGTCTTGAAACCTGCACTCATCACTGACACATGCTGTTGCTGTACTGTTGTCCTGGAGGGAATATTCAGGCAACACAGGATGACCAGCCCATGCCTGAGTAATTTGGCACGTATTTTTTGCCCCGTGTTGGCACATGAACCCCACCCTCACTTTCCTCTGGAGTCATGCTGTGTTGGGAGAACACAATGCGGTGGAACTTCTCTCATCATAGATCTTTTTAATGTCCATTGCTTCTCCCTCATCTGTGGGGGTTACAGATGCTTTATTCCCTGATGTCCTTAGTGTCATGCAGCACATCCAGGGCAACATCTGTAGTGGCTGGACCACTTCTGTTGTTTTCCAGTCCCCAACAACAGCTGACTTGGGATGAGCCTGGGCGTATTTATGTCATGACAGTAAAGCATACACACCAGATGGAGAGTGGACCTTAGCTGGACATGGTGGGTGCTGGAGCTGTCAGACGTACACTGCACTGCAGGCCTTGGACAGAGGGTCCCAGGGCTGAGCTATGAAGAGGGGAAAAGATGGGATGGAGCAATGGTCATTGATGCTGGACTCGATTTCCACTGGAAACTGGTTCAGCTGCCTGCTGAACTCTTAGTCAAGAGCACAGTGTGACAAGACTTGGACACTGGGAGTCTAATTTTCTCTTGTGGATGCTAATTTGGAAAAAACATATCTTAATTTCCATTTGTATCGGTGTGACAAGGCAATGAGACTTAGGGGTCAGAACCTCACTTGCCCTAAATCAGCATTGCTGATATGTCAATCTTTACCCATATTGGTTTCTACCTACCTAGCTCCTGGTCATGGTGCCAGTCCAACTGCAGCGGTCCAAAACTCAGAAGAAAACACAACATAAGCTGACTAAACAAACCCTGCCAGCCTGCTACTGCTACTCAGCCTGGTTCAAACCAGCATTATACCTATGCTAGGGTACTGCTGTCACTCCTGCAGCTGCTGTTTAGATGTAATAGTAGTGCAACCTAAAATCATTATTATGTTAGTCTTGGTATCAACCTCCTTTTATGGTCATTGTGTTTGGTGTTGGAGTTAAATATGGAGACATAGACATTTGCGGTATTGATTTTGTCTAGGACGTGGGAGGAAAGGGGGGGAAAGGGACATTTCTATGGAAATAGAGCCTTCTGGACAATACTTTTCAGACAATTCTACATGTAGTTCTGCATCCCTTTTTCAATGGCACTGCGTTGGCTGGTGGCAATCTTGGATCATTCATTAACCACAGTTTTCTGTCCTGCTATTGGCCTGCTGTAGTGTAATTGCAGCGGTGCATGTGTGGTCTCCAGAGGGTCCCTCTGTGGGAAAAAAAAAAAAAAAAAATCACATAATTTTCTCCCATCCATCTTGATTGTAATTGTGAGCAGAAGGCTGCGCAAAGTCACACAGTCTGGGTTTGTTTCCACTGGCGCGCGGCTGCCTCTGGGAACTCTGAGCACATGCAGCTGCTGAGCAGTCTTTTAAGCTGGTTGGTTGCAGGTTGATCATAATTGCTATCAGAGAGCCAAGGGATACAGAGCTTTTATGCAGAGTTCATATACAATATGTTTAGTAGCCCAGGGGGGAGATTTCTGCCCAGTGATTTTCTCTGCACATCTGCTCGCTTACCACCTTTTTTGCATACCTTTTGCTATTACCAAGTCCTATTTCTCCTGAAAAAAAAGTAAGAAGGGAATCTCAGCAATGCTGCAGAACCAGATCACTCTTTGACACTGTGTCATTCAAGGAGGGAGGAAAAAGAAGAATCAAAGCTGTAATTCCCCTCTTTGTCTAGTTGTTTGTTTGCTTAGTTGTACCTGTAAGAATCAAAGGCAGAGCAATTGCTGATCCCAGAGTCAGCAGTGCTATGAAACCAGATAGCTCCATGCCGATAACGCTGTTAGGTGGGTTAGTGCTATCACCTCTTTTCTGAGGCCTCACGCGGTGTCAGACACTCCTCCGTCCTTCTGGGACAGAACACAGAACTAAGGGATCGTTCCTCTAACACAGTATCTGCGTCTTTGCCACTGGTAAGATATTCACTATGAAATACCAATGCAAACCAAAACACAAACGGGGGTCAGGAGGTAGAACCCTTGGCAGTGCCATTTTTGCTTCTTATATTATTACAAAGTTCATTCAATTTCTTTAATTTTTACTAATTTTTTATTAAACATTATGGATATAAAAGACGAACATATGTTACCCATGCTATTCTAGTCCTGGCTTCATTTTTAAAAGAAAACTTGTCTCTGTGACCTTGCAATCACTGTAAAATTTAATCGACGTATAACTAAAGTACTGCCTCTTGGTCATATGTTGTCATTATATAACAACCCTTAACTCAGCTACAGGGATGCTTTAACTACATTGACTAATCCAGTAGAGATTACAAGCTAAAATTCAAATAGCAAAATGTGAAGGCACTTCATGCAAGAAGTATGAAGTAAAAAGGGCATAAAGAAGGATGCTCTTAGCCTCGTAAGTATTGCAATTCCTTTTGCATTTTCAGAGGGACAGGAAAATTCTGCCCCAGAAAACCCCACCACAGTTTCTGCATGCTCAGAAATATAGGATGTGGCCTTAGCAGTCTTAGCTGCATGTGCAAATGGGTACCAAGCATGGCACACAGCAAAGGCAGTGTTTCCACCCAGGGGACATTAACTGACATGTGAGCATTAACCTGTTTGTATCAAGTCACTGTGGAGCACCTCAGCTCACAACTGGGGAAAATGAGATGGGATTTTCAGTAGGTTTTCTAGTTTCAGCCATCAATGGGAAGGGGATCCAAGGAGTTTTGAGCTTCCCATTGCACCACTGGCAAAATAAATTTAAGACATGAGGCAGGCTTGGATCATCCCCAAAAACATCACCCTAGGCTTGGATAGAGAGCAGAACAGGACTTGGCAGAACCTGTGAGGAAATGGGAGGACCACCTGCTTGCCAGGTCAGACCCAAGCCTTCTCCAGCTCTATGATGTTGCAGCCTGTCAGGTAAAATGAGACAGAAACCTACGACTATAACATGCTATCTAAAGTATAATGAAAAACTGGAAGAAATTAACTTAGAAAAAAATAATGCATCATTCAGATGTTAGTCCTTTTGGACACAGAGTGAATTACTCTGTTAGTTATACATTCCTGTGAGTTGATGGACACCAGCTTGTGACCCTGCCCCAAGTGCTTGAGTATTGTCCTGGTTTCAGCTGGGATAGAGTTAATTGTCTTCCTAGTAGCTGGTACAGTGCTGTGTTTTTGAGTTAGGTGTGAGAAGAATGTTGATAACACCCTGATGTTTTCAGTTGTTGCTAAGTAATGTTTAGTCTAAAGTCAAGGATTTTTCAGCTTCTGATGCCCAGCCAGTGAGAAGGCTGAAGGGGCTCAAGAAGTTGGGAGGGGACACAGCCAGGAGATCTGATCCAAACTGGCCAACGGGGTATTCCATACCATGGCATGTCACATCTAGTATATAAACTGGGGTGAGTGAGGTTGTGGGGATCGCCACTTGGGGACTAACTGGGCATCGATCGGCGGGTAGTGAGCAATTGCACTGTGCATCATTTGTACATTCCAATCCTTTTATTATTACTGTTGTCATTTTACTAGTATTATCATTATCATTATTACTTTCTTCTTTTCTGTTCTATTAAACTGTTCTTATCTCAACCCACAAATTTTACTTCTTTTCCCAATTTCCTCCCCCATCCCACTGGGTGGGGGGGAAGTGAGTGAGCAGCTGCGTGGGGCTTAGTTGCTGGCTGGGGTTAAACCACGACAAGTATGGAGATGGGGCTCCTTTAAACCGGCACCTCAGTGACCTTTACTGAACAGCAGTGCCACAGAAAGTTGCATACATCCATCTGACTAACATTATAAACGGATGAACAGTTTTGATGTTGCCTTTCCCTCTAGTAAAACAGTCAGTTTTAGAGCCACAAGAATAAACTTGACCTCTTCTTTCACACACTAGTAAGTAAAGAGATGATCTCCAGAGGGCTCCTTCCTAGCACTTGTCTTTTTTAAGCCCTGTCATGTGTAAGAGTTTGTTGTCGGCTTAAAGAAATCAAAGTGCAATGTGTGCTATCTTCCACCAGTCCCTGGTAATACTGCCAGGAAACTTAGCAATTCTTTTCTCAACCTGGAGCCTGAAAAATAAAAGACTCTCAATTTCCATACTGGCATGCACTGTAAGTGCTTAGTATTAGAAAAACAGCACTTATAAAGTGACATCCAGCTGTCAGTCCCTTACATTTTCCTTCAGAAACCCTAATTCTCCAGTCATATTTGGTGGCAATTTTGTTCCTTAAATACCAATTTGGAATGGAAGTCTATGAGCTGCATCATCTCACAGTCTGATCAAGGCTGCTTAGAGTATGAAGCACATGAGAATTAAGTGATGCAGGTAATGCACAAAGTTTCACCAAAGAGTGCAGCAGTACCAGCTCATTCCAAAATCACTCAGCTTCAGTACGAATTTTATAAAAGTACATCGTAACATGAAACTAATGACTATTCTTGCTGGCCTGACAGCAGAAAAGTATTAATAGGCAAACCACAGCCTCTGAATACCTGTAGAATACAGCATCCTAATAACAAAAAAGTGCCGAGTTATCTAAAAATTCAGTAAGGTTCATTAATGATTAGACATAGATTATTCCACCTTTAGTAATTTTTCTAGTTGGTTCTTCCATTACAAACTTTAGGGTCTGTACCCATAAAATGCTGAAAGCCTTCATCTCCCAGGTGACATTTCTTTCTAAAACTGAGCACATGTCACTCATTAAAGTGTGCAGTGGACCGATGCTTCTCTTATTTATACAAGAATTCAGTAATTATCCTGTACAGCTGAGATATATGAGACCTCATTCAGTTGTCTTCTCCCCTTTGGAAGATTTTAGCCTCCTCTGTGCCAGCCATTTCACAGAGGCTGCAAAACTTGAAGGCTTAGGTGTATAGGTTGTCATTGCTTTTAAAATGAAAATGCAGCATGGACAGGTGAAGGGCTGATTTTGCTTGAAGCCAACAGTCCCAATCACAGGACCTCTCAGTCTGTCAGCCAGCCCCAGCCTCTGGGAGGAAAACAGCTCAGAGGGAAATTATGTGCTTCAGAAAAGCAGTTTTCTGCTAAAAGTCCAGTTTTCTTTCAATCAAAATAAACACTTCGTGGCCTTCACAACTCGTTATCAAGTGAATAACGGGCGAATAACCTGCAACTCCGCTAAGCAGAAATAGCTTCTGTTATCACTAGAGCAAACAGGCATGACGACGGAGACAGTGGGTAGAGGGACTTCCCCTGCTGGCTAAACTAATAAACTACATAATGTGGACAGGGACTGAGGTGAGACCTTCTCATCTCTGTCTTGCATGGTCATCCCTTCCTCACGGCACAAGTGCTCCAGCCCCTAACCAGCCTGGGGCTCCTCCTCTGACCTGGCTGCAGCTTACTGAGGTCCTTCTTGTGCTGGGTCAGAGCGGGGGATGACCGGATCCGGTATTCTGGATGTGGTCTCATAATCCACGTCCCTCAATCTACCGGCTGTGCCCCTGTCTGTGCAGCCCGGGGGGCTGCTGGCCGTCCTCGCTGCCAGGGCATAGGGCTGCCCACCACAGCCCCAGAGAGCTGCTCCCCAGCCTGTCCCCCCCAGCCCGGGCTGCTGCAGGGGTGCTTCCTTCCCAGGGACAATGCTGGGCATTTCTCCTTTGGCAGAGTGTCCGTTGCAACTGTCCACTAGATAAACGGTTGAAGCATACAACCATGAGTGACAGGACCAGATTGAAAGTTTTGTCTGAATGACTTTACAGTGACATCCTTTCTCCCTACATTATTTATGAATAGCGGTATAAACCTGCTGAACAATTCCAGGTTTATTAGAAATAACTAGCAGAAATCTAATTCTACATCTATGAACACTGATTAATTTCTCTACACATACATGTAGCTTCATAACAGCCCTCAGTTTCTTTGAAGCAGCACATAAGCAATGCAGTTGGCATGTCAGAGTGTGTCACGTCCCCCTTTGTCATACCTAACACATGTATCGGTGGTGGAAGAGCCCTTGGCCCCCCAAAGATGGTGCAGGAAAAGCCCTTCTCCAGGACTTTGTCACTGCAGTCTTATTTTCCCTGTAAGAGCATAATACAGGTTTAGAGAAATTGAAGTCCACTTTCCACTGTCTTCTACTAACCCCTGCAAGATCTTCTCAAATCCAGACTGTGCTTTTCCAGAGCAAGGTGTTATGGACTCGATACCTCTTCATAGCACAGCAAGGTCTCAGACACCACTTTCTGAAGGGTACTGATCTCAGCTGGCATGAGTTCAGTCTTCATCCTGGACAAATGAGAAAAAAAGCCAGTGACCAAACTTTTGAATGATGCTGACCAAACTTTTGAATGGTGCTAACCAAACTCAGTGCCCACAGCCATCTCACTAAAATCCCTTTGAAAACATTACACGGGCAAAGGTGTCGCTTCAGTAAATCCTGCTTGGCATCACCTGGAAGCACATACTGAACATCGCTAGCAAGTATGTCTTATATGACATTTGGAAAGAGATAAGTTATTACTTGAGAGGGAGGTCAAATATTTCGAATTCTACTCAGTCAGAGTGAGTCTCCATCTAGTCTGGTATCTGGTATCAGAGATGTCAGCTTAAGAAAAGCTAATTAAAAGCAAAGCAATTACACAATGTTTCTTTCACAAGAACACCTCCATTTCTAGTAGTTTCAAGTTTAGGAAATGCTTAGCTGGAGTTTACATTTGGATCCAGATACTTAACAGGCACTGATGAGCCTCTTAGTCATAAATTTTACATTATTAAGTAATTTATATTTGTGGTTTCTGTAACTTCCTATTGGAATGAGTTCCACAATTTAACTATGCTTTAGATATGTGAAAAAATATTCACCCATAGCATTAATACAGAAACATAAACTCATGCTGCAATAATATTGGTAATATTTTCCTTCTTTTTATGATGCGGATAACTGCCAGTGTTTTATAATGCCAAAAATGGAAAAGGTGGCAGTCAGCGTATCATTTCTATCAGGTAGCTCTCTTTTATGCTTGATAACACCACACTAGCAGGTTTGTATCTATCTAGTCGGAAAGCATCCATTACAAGAGGCGTCCAGACAGAAGAGGGGCTTGTAGCCAGCTCACCGTCGGCTGTGGGCAACCGATGGCCAAGCAGAGGAGTAATCTGCTACAAAAGCTGCAAAGACTGGGAGGTCATCACCCACTGCAGAGGCAGCCCCAGGCTGAAGCTGCTGAGTCGCTCCTATAAGTGCAGCACCGGGCAAAAAGCACCTGACTTGTTTCCCTATCTGGCTTAGATCTGGAAGCAATTTGGCTGCTTTTTATGTGCCACAGGCTGCGATAAACATCCTGCAGGAGTTCAGCCAGATCCCACTTCCCCACCCCATGGGCTTATCAGCAAACTCTCACCAGCTCCTTATCTCTTCTTCTCCAAGCAGCTGACGTGCTTCACAGGGATGCTCAGGGACGCCCCAACCCCAGGTGATACAGCGCAGCGTGGGCAAATCCGCGTGATCCCATCCAGATGGCTCCAAGCCCCCAGGGCTGCCCACGGCTGTGACCCCATGGCATGGGGCACCCCAGGGCACTGCCCACCGTGTCTCGTCTGGGCTGGTCCCTTGGAAACCCTCAAGCATCTCCCCATGCACACAAGGGCTGGATTTCAGCATTTCCATTAAGCAGGAGATCCCCGTTCCCCCCGCAGCAAGTAGCCATCTGTGTATGCTCCTGTCGGAAAGGTCAGGCTCAAACCGTTCAAAAAGAGCTGGAGGTGGAAATTTTAATCTTAGCAGTTGAGCCTTCTGCCACCGACTTCTGGTGTGGGTTTTGGCTTGCTCTGTGGGCCTCAACTGGACCTGAAGAATTGAGGCAAATCTGAAGAAACTTTGTGGAATGGTAAGACTGTAAAATGACCGTTTCTGGTAGTTTTTGCATTGGGCACTCAAGATTGTATCATTTAACATATTTCTAAGATGTTACAGTGAAAAACTTGTCTTTGGAAGACCTATAATTTGCTTGGAATAAGCAAAATACCAATTTTTAGATAAACTGATGGAACAGAACAGCCACATTTTAGTTCAGGCACTGACTCAAGTGCAGTCTGTGAAGATTTCTCGATCTCACTCAATCCAGACTCCAGACAGAACTTCTCCTAGTTTGCTGAGCCCTGCTCTTTTCTGTTTTTGCAACATCTGTGGTTTATTGTTATTTCAAATGCTTTTTGTTAAATACTGAGAATACTGAGACAGAATTTTCTTCCCACTGGCACATGACACATGGTGGTTAAATTTGCTAAAAGGAATGTGTACATACTGCGAGCAATCCAAATGAGGTCAGTGGCAGAAGTATGGGTGAGTGTGCAAAATATACACACAAAAAATTCGTGAAGAGTTATGTTAAATTACTGCACTAATTAGAATGAAAAGTGAGCCAAGAAGAACTGATCAGAAGAACCAGTGGTTAGTTACCATTGTTATTTTCTAGAGTCCTTCTGTTAAACCTTCATATGAAAAGAAAGTGATCGTAACTTCAGTTCAACAACCGTTCTTTTATGAGACCACAAACTCCTGCATCAATTAAAGAAAACAAGTTGATTTTTCTTAGGGATGGACCAGAAGACCCAAGTGCACCAAGGGTCTGGGCACATTCCTGTGTTCGCCAATCTATGTGCACCTCTCATTGTCTTGCTATTGGCAGTCTCCACAGGTAGCACAGGGCTGTGCCATGCACGTAAAAAGTGTTTAATTACCTGGCACGGGTCTGGAAGATGGCTCAGCACTTCACCCGGGGACTCAGCAGAGCTAGGCGTAGGAGTCTGGGACTCACTGTCAGCATTATACAGCCCGGGCACATTCTGATGTCTTGTGATCTTTAACAGATAAAAGCTTCAGATCTTGTCCTTGACATAGGTGAA
This sequence comes from Aviceda cuculoides, assembly GCA_035590195.1. Lineage (NCBI taxonomy): Eukaryota > Metazoa > Chordata > Aves > Accipitriformes > Accipitridae > Aviceda > Aviceda cuculoides. The sequence goes on along the minus strand of JAVJGG010000005.1, from coordinate 34,209,546 downwards.
TATTACCACCGTTCCAGGAGTAAGGCATAGAGGCAAGGGACGGGCTCTGGTCGAGAGGAAGCTGGTGGCTGAGGTGAGACCAGAGCAAGGATTCTCTGAGGGAGTGGTGTCCCTTTTCGCTGTTTCAGAAACATTTTCAGGTCTGAGGACAGCTCTGGGCTTGACCTGCCAGGCTGTCCTTCTTCCCTCACTACTTGACTCTTACATCACTGCTCAAGCCTATTATTAAAATTGCAATGCCAGAAGGAAATTTTTTAAAATAATATTCTGGATTTTCAAAACCTTTATGTGTTTGGATGGGAGGAAAGATAATGAGAATACCAGACATTGATGCATTATTCAGCAAAGTGACTGCTACATCTTAGAGACCCATGCCAGGGCTGGTGAACCACAATGGAAATACATGAATGTAGATCTACTCAGGCTGTGTTTCCTCAGCATGTTTTGTCCCCATCCCAGACTATTACCATTCCACAGGACATAGCAGTGATAGTTGTCCTACAAGTCTACCTATCTGCACATAAAAAAAGTTTTTACTTTAGGGATTGCAGGACTGATCCAATGGAAACCACAAGCCTATTTGGTTTCTCTCGTAAGTAGTGCCAGAGAGCAGGAAGGAACTGAAGATAACTCAGTAGAAAACAAGAAGTCCAACTTCTCTCTGATGATCAAGCACAGCTTGTCTTCAGACGAGACAGGGTTTCATCATGGCATCACCAGGAGCTTATGAAAAATCTAGTAACAAACGTGGATACTTTTCAATCACCTTTTTAAAAAAGAGCAAGTAGCACAGAAATACCAGTAGCTGCCTGGTGAAATAGCATTACTTTTTTTTATGGTAAATGGCATCAAATCTCCAGGCTAGCTTTATCAATAAAATTTTCTTCTGTATTCAGTGCAGTGATTTATTACATCCTTTTACAACATGAGTCCCTTAGTCCTGGCTCGTGTGCAGTATGTTTTCGTTTTAGTGAGTGTTTAGGTAAATAGATCTGGAATCCTCCATTCATATGGTATTAAAAGCATCTCCTCACCTTTTACAAATAAGGATTTTGCAAATGTTGTCTGTGCTCAACTTGTAATGGCCATGTCCCAATTTGAAGAAGTAAGTCTGATAGTTTTCAAATAGCTGATCATAATGGTCACATTCTAGATTTTGGAAAGTCCACAGAAATCCTATTACCCTCACACAGGTAATCAGTGTTCTTCACACCCCTATGTATGGTAACAATATTTTTGGTGCAAACAAGTACCTGGACAAGAGATAAGTACAAATTGTACTTCCATTTTTGCTCTGAACTCAGGTCATTAGGACATTACTAGCACAACAGTTTACAACTGTTACCCCTTCCAGTGCGGCCAAAGCAATTCTATTAGAAGCTGTGCTGAGAATAGCAGTGATTCAGTAGTAGATAACTAAGTTATTTTTAGTTTGGTGCTAAATATGAAAGTTATAACTCATTTAGTGTAACAGGCTGAGCAGGTAAAGTGGTTAAATGTTTTATTGTCTAAATCAGAACTAAGAGATTTCCATTTCGCACCATTTACTTTTGGTATTTCAATGTGAAAATGAAACAATCTTCACTTACAGTAGATTTGGATGAGTCTGGTTGTTTCATTTTCTATGTGCCATGTAGATTTGAATCTATCACAGCACAAATATAGGTGTCTAATATCCTTTACTCAGGCTTATAAGACTAATTACCTCTTTAGGCTGTAATGTAGTCAACCGTATCTTCTTTGGTCTTTTTGCTTATATTAATTCATTATATATGATTAAGCTTTGTAAAGAAATAATTTGTAATTGAATTGGCATAACAGAAACTGAGTGTAAAAAAACCTTGGCAAAGTGCCGTTTCAGTATATTAATTCTGCCAAGTGAGTTGATAATAAGATTGAACTGGATTTGAAAGATTAGAGAGACTTGGCTTAGAAGGACATGAAGGTTAGTTCCATACAGTTTTTCAGCTGCTTAAAGGCAGTCAGTATTTGAATTTTTGACTGTATTTTTGTGAAGAACTCTGTATAATCTTCTATTGTGGAGAAAAGGGTGCCAAAACTTAAAAATTAAATAAAAATACCTGAAGTTTTATTTCCACCAGCTTTGGATGCTGAAATTGATCCACACAGTCCCAAGGTTTATTAACTCAGAAGCTTATGTGTCAGGGCCTGCCAGATAACTGATTGGGTGACCTACATGCTATGAGAGCATACCCAGACTGCTCAACTTCAAATGTTTTTATTTTATGCTGCAGACTGTAGGCAGAGCAACATGGCAAAATTAAATCAAAGGGGTCAGCGAGAGCTGCCTTGTTGCTTCTTTCACTGATTCTGCAGAAACTGTTTCTGCCTGTTTTAACTGCAAGGCAGACTGCACAAATGGTTGAAAACAGAAGTGACTGCCCACAAAAAGAAGTAACTAGGAAAAGCAGACAGACATAACCCTGATGAAATCAGCAGCCTTCTCAGGCCATCAGGTTTGTCTGTGTGACAGATGACCAAGCCCTGTTTGCAGCTTCTAATGCCTGTTTCATATTTATCATTCATAAATCAAAAAGTCTTGGCAAATTCAAATGTATCTGCAATTTTGTTAAAACAGATGAAGAAAATCACTTTTTTGTGTTTGTTTGTTTTGAGCCACACTATTACAAGGCATTGGATGAGCCCTATTAAAAATGTCTTGCTCCTATTCCATGATTGCATCTTTATACGCCTGCAGGTTTTCTCTGCGCTTGTGGCACCCAGGTTAAACATTTCCATAAGCCCAAAGCAGTGCATGAAAGCAAAGAACCAGAGCTATCAGTCCAGTACATCCAGAAATACAGCTAAGATGGATCAGACCTTTTTAGCCAAAGGTTTGGGGATAGAAATTGTGGAAAGCCATTTTGTAATGGTATTTATTTGCTGTCCAGATACTTCCTGAGGTGAAGATTTTGTTTGACTCTTCTAGAAACCTGAGCCAGTTAAACAAGCCTGGAAATTCATGCTTGTTTGGGGGCCTTCTGAGGGCAGGTAGCTGGAAGGAGACCTCCAACAGAGGTTGGATGTTGTTCCATAAAAATTTCATGCTCTGCACAGTGTGAAAGAAAACTGATACGATACTTAAACAATCAAAATTGTGTTAGAATGGCAAGCATCAGCTCTGTGGAGCTGGGAGTAGGTTACTGCAATTGCTTTGTAAGACATTGTTATCTTGCAGAAAGAGGACTAGGTTCTCCGCCTTTCACTTTCCCCTGCCCTTCCTCAGCTCTAATTAGAGCAATGCTTTAAGTAGGTATTACCCAGCAGAAACACCTCCTTCTAGTGTGGCTGGCAATTCAGTAAATCTGGATGTGGAGGGCAGAGACGAAAAGAGACGGGAGTTCTGGGAGCTGCTGGATAATCAGTCTCTGCCCCCTTTCAGATGCTGCACAAAGCTCCTGCCCCTTTCCCCCGCCAGAAAGATGAGCCAGGTGTGCGTGGGAAGGAGAAGAAACCTGAACCACGGCAGTCCACAGCCTGAGGTGCGGAGGTGTGGAAAGGAGCCCACCTGGCAGCTCTGTTTTCCCTCCAGGAGCCTTGGAGAGCCCTGGCATGACCCAGCCCAGGGCTCACAGCCATCCCACAGTCTGGTTCCCACCGAGCAAAGCAGGGCAAGCTTAGCACGTTAGCTCCCATTTCCCTGCCCAGCCGACCAGACCCAAAGCCAAGCAGACTGGAGGGAACATGTATCTGTACATCCTGGTGTGAGCTGGACCAGGGGACATGAATCAGGTGTCCCCTTCTCCCAGCTGTGGCAATGGGGCTCTAAACTCCCACGAGAGAGAAAAAACTTGGCCAACGGGGCAGTAGCTTCGTAAAGCTCCTTTGCCAGACCTGTCGGAGCCATCGATACTATTTTATAACTAGCTTTCTTGTCTCCAGAAAACATGTTGAGTAACCAAGAGTTGTGGGTATGTTCCAGCTGTGGCCTCGACCCCAGGTGTCATAGACCTCCTTGAGGTTTGCTTAGGTGAGGCATGACTAAACCTCTGGATAGGACAAACTACCCAGCTACTACGGGGCGAAGGACAGGACGAGGACAAAGGACAGAGCAAAGGTCTCTCTGTTTCCTTTGGGCTTCTGGTGCACAGAAGGTGCAAGGTCAATGTATTTTACTACCTTCCTCTAACATGTACCGAATGGACAAAAGAAAGTCCACAAAAAAGGTGACTTCTTACAAACAGAGTTTAATGGTCTACATTTTGGTCATGGAGAGATTTTGCGATCATAATAAATCTTGAAACACATTAATATATCTGCTGTTCAAGATGGAGCACAGTTGTAGAAAAAGGTACAAAATATTTTATTCATAAGTCTAGCAAGACTGGGAACTCAATCCAATTGACTGCGCTGACCTACTTTTCATGAATACCTGATCTCACATAGCCGTGCCGGTTGTCTCAAAACTGATAGTACAACAGGTGAACATGCCTTCCTGGCCACTTCAGAGTAGTGAGCTAAAGCACGATTTTAGCTCCAGTGTTTTCTTCTTTGTGTTTTATTTGAACTGATTGCAGTGATGGAATGATTTTTCCTTTATTTTTAGTATTTGGGTTTGGTCAGGCTTGCTGGCTTAGTACCTGCTGAATGTAAAAAACCTTTAGCATGAAGCATTAAAACAATCTCGCTGTCTTTCTTGCAGCCTGGAATTGTAGCTAGATTAGCATCACTACAAATAATTTACAAAATACATGTGCTTGTTCACTTACTGTAAAACTGTCCTGTCCATGATACACCCTTTCTGTGGCAGATTTCATCTATCGCAATTCAATATCCTGAAGTGGAAATTTCCAATCAATTAAGTCTTTTTAATATTAATTTATGGATACTCAAATTACTGCCACTTATTTGAAACATCTTACAAAATAGACTTTGATATTCTACAGATCTTTATATAAAAGATGAAATGGAATTTGGCATTCCTCCCCATTTTTCTTTTCCTTCTTCTAAGTAATAGTTTTTTTCTGTATGTTTATTCCTCACTGAAACATAGCACTCTCCCTTTTTTTTTTTTTTTTGAGCAGCATGCTACGTGTTACTTGCGCTAATGAATTGGCATTTATAAAGCAGAATGTATACCGTATCTAAGACGACTGCTGTGAAAATGCCTGAGTTGCTGCACTCTCTAAATAGAGCACAATTATGGCATACGGTTGGAGTGCTTTTATCTGTACTGCCACTGCTGGAAATTTAACTGTGTATGTGACCTGAATATTTAGAGCTCAATGGAAAATTCCATAAATGTAGCGTAGCTTCAGAGAACCTAACAGCTGTTACAAATATTATACACATTATACAGCATTGCCAAATGATACATATGAAACCCCTCTCCCATCCTGGGTGTATTCTGTCACTTGTATCGATGCAGTATTTTAAAAGTCCCTTTGAAGACTGCAATGATTCTAGGTGCTAAGTAGCTTGCATAATAATTCAGTGGCAGTTTTCCCTGTCTGTATATTCATACTCCTTCCTGGCTGTGCGCAGTTAATGTTCAGACCCGAAGAGGGAGGAAGAAACTGTATCATATGTGGACCACGCTTACTGTGTGCTATTTTTTGCCTAGTTTAATATACATGCTAAAAGCCACTACCTAGCTGAGCAAACACAAAGAGAGAGGGAGCAGCTCTTCACGCTTTTAGAAGGTTTCTTATAGTGGGACGAAGCAGAGGTGTAATATACCCACAGATGCTCCCTTTCACTCTAACTTACTACAGGAGTGCACCAACACCCCAGAGCATCACTGTAGCAGGAACTGCAGAAACAACAAATAAAAGAGTTTATAAGACCAAAAGAGAGAGTTTGCAAAGCATTATGTTTTTTAAAAAAGCACAGTCGTTTAACCAAGATTACACAAGCTGCGGGCTGGCTTCCTAAATAATAATTCTTCCTGTCTCCTACATATCATTTGGTTCCTCCTACTTTTGTGCTGTGGGAACACGTTAAAAGACTCTTTGCTGTAGAGAGGAGAAAAGTACTAAAGGCGGTGCACCCAGCTACCCTTGACAACCTGCGGCTGTGGCACTGCATCGGCTGTGTAACGGATGGGGAAGGAGAGGAGGCGTTAGCTGACATCCACCTGGGTGTTCATGAGAGCCTGTCCCAATCTCAGCAGCACCGAGGTATCAAAGCTCGCGCAGAGGTAGCGGTAGTTTACCTACCTAAAACCAAGCTCTGTGTGGTAAAGTAATTTCTCTGTGGAGAGGACCCGGAAAGGTTAGAAATTCCAGCCCTTCGCCCACAGCTGAGCAGGACCAACACTGTCCATGTCAGTCCTGGCAGCGCTTGTCTAGCTTGGTTTCATGGTCTTCCATAGGTACCATCATCTCTCAAGGCCATCCGTTCCAGCACTCCTCTGTCCCTGTCCTTATAAAGTGTTTTTTTACTCCTACTGTCTAACTTGAATCTTTCTTGCTGCAGTACATGTCCACCACTCCTTGTCCTAAAGCAGCAGAAACAGAGAACAGACTGTTCCCTTCCTCACTGCGATACTGCCTCTGCATGTTGCTCCTCACCGTAACCCCTAGTTAGTATTAATAAGAGTCATCTCCTCAATCTATGCAATGTCAAGAAAAGGAGATTGCGTGTGAAGCTCTTTTAGTAAAAATGGGAGAAAGAGAGAAGAACTAACCAGCTGTCTAAATCAGGGTAATGGCAACCTGCCCTGACAAATCAGTCAGCATACTAGGACATGTAGAAGTAGAGCTAAGATTAATCCTTGTTCCCAGAAGGATGCTGCAACTCATGAGGATTCCCACAAGGAAACAGTCCTTGAGCACTCCTCAGCATTGGGAACACGATCATAGGAGACCCTTCTGAAGCTCAGCCTTGGGGAAGGCATTTATGCAGGCCAGATTTGTTACAAGCACTTGAAAGTGAGCACTTTTAGGAAGATCTTTTTTCAATCAAATCCTGTTAAACTAATAGGAGTTTAAGGCAAACTAATGCTTAAAATAGGTGATGAAAATCGTTTTATTTATTGGTTCACAGTTTAGTACTGTGGCCACCTCAGATTACAATACGATTGCATCAGATAATCACACCTTTGAAGCCTCCACTCTATTTTTCCAATCCCTGGCTTCTTTTGAATAATGCAGACTCATCAGAGCAGGTTAATGTCATTGACTGTCTCTGGTTTCGTAATACTTTGCATCTTCTCCAGGTGTCCACCCAATTGTCTAACTGACCACAAATGTCACGTCCCATTTCAAGGATCAGAGTCACAACAAAGGTAGCACTTAGAGAGCACCATGCCCCACAGCCACGTTAAAATAATGCAGTCACATCCAAGCACCTTGTGGAGAACTGGTAATTCAGCCAAAGATGAATTTGACTGGGTGCTAATTTTCTGAGTGCTAAATGAGAAAAATGTTTGGGTATATGGCAGGGGTTGTTTAACCAAATAGATTTTGAAAAAAAAAATCGCTGTTTTTTAATATAGCAAAGACTCTCTAGCAGTGAAGACCCAATATATCCCCAACCCCCTGGGTATGATTTGTAATTGCCCTCATCCTCTCTGTAGCTTTCTTAGTTCTCTGAAGTGAATTACACGATGTCATTAAAACTACAGCAACTCGCGCAACTTGCTGAAGCTGCATGTAATTAAAATGCAATGGAAATGCCTTCATGCAGGAACTTACTTATTGTCATCCCCCCTTCAGGAGAGAACAGCGTGTTCATGTCCTGACAGAGAGAAGCAATCACCTCCTGCACACAGGGAGTGCTGCTGGTGGAGCGGGGACTGAGAGCAAGGCAAGGATCTTGGTCTTCCCATTTCTCACACCGCTGCTGGGGTGCCATGGGAAAGGAGCCCAAGAGCATCTTTTTTTTCTGCACACCCAGAAAAACCTTCACTTGCACCAGAAAACCTGGTGACTCTGTGCCCAGCAGCTCACCAGGTACCTACGTACCTCTCAAGGAGGCTCACGGGCAGCTGGAAATCTGTCCAACCCTCCCATGGTCTCAGGGGTGTAGAGAGCCTGGGCCAGGTCCCAGCATGGGCCTGGGAGGGAGGCGTTGTGCCAGACCCAGCTTTGGGTTAATGAAAACCGCAGTGACTTCTGAGAGATTATTTGTACTCACTGGGATTGTAATTTAAAGGCCCAGATCTTTTCCAGTCCAAAACAATTAGCATCATCTGTCACCTACTTATTTCTAATTTACAGTAGTAATGTTACCTCTCATAGGACTTAAGTGAGTTTTCTAAATTTCACTGTTACTACTTTTACAAAATAATAACAATTTTGAGACTGACTGTACTTGTTAATTCATACTCAAAAGAAGTTAAATATTTTCAGTGTTCAGGCATGTTATTGTCTTTTTATCGCACGAAGTTAATGGCTATACTCTCTTGAGAAATTGAATACAAGTCTTGCTCTTATAGTGCAAAGCATGTTAGTATTCACAGGCTTCCCTGGGATTAATATCTCAGCTTTACCTTGCATTTATGACCTAAACTGTTTTCAACGTTGTACCCTCCTGATACCCTTTCTCCTGAGGGAACCCTACCGACTTCATCCAGAGCTGATGGAAGGCATTGAAGAATCATAGAATCACGGAATGGTTTGGGTTGGAAGGGACCTTAAAGATCATCTAATTCCACTAGACCAGGTTGCTCCAAGCCCCATCCAACCTGGCCTTGAACACTGCCAGGGATGGGGCAACCACAACTTCTCTGGGCAACCTCTTCCAGTGCCTCACCACACTCATAGTAAAGAATTCCTTCCTTATATCTAATATAAATCTACTCCCTTTTTGTTTAAAACCATTAATAGAATCAAAGCCAGAGACCCCAGAAACCTGACCCTCAGCAACGCCATCGTTAGTTAGCATTATCCTTCAGGAAGGCTGGAGCACTGTTTTGCCAATTCTCTAAGTTTAATTGCAAATCTCTCAAAAGCCCAGATCTTGGATTCATGGGACTGGGAATGAAGCATTTTACAAGGAAAAGAAATTACAGGATTATGGGTTGTGGAGAACAGTTTGGAAAAGGGAAACTATAGTGGACTGAAATACCACAGCGCAGATAAAAATTATTCAAATGTTATTTTAAAGCCTTTCTGATTTTAAAAACAACCTGAAAATTTTGCATCTCTCTGACTCATGATACTTAACAAAGGTAACAAATCCTAAAACTGGGAATATTTGTGTGCTTAATTCCAATGCCTGGTAAAGAGAATGCAACTGACAGCTGCCATAGTTGTCTTTGGATCAGTATGTGTGGTCATTTTGTTTAAGGGAAGGATTTGCTTTCCTTTGAGTGCGGAAATGTAAAATGCTGTCATGTGCTGTGTTAATGAGATAAGTCTCGGATTTCCACAGAAGCTCCCATGCTTATCTTCTCCCTGATGTCTGTTATCATGATGACCTCATCACAAAGAAAATCTTGTTATCTAAAACTGTTTTATCCCACACAATTGTTTGGGGTGAGGTTAAAAGGGAGGATGACTGGCAAGAGCAGGAAGAGGTTTAATAGCAGCTGTTTAATAACCTGTATGAAAGGAGCTGGTGTCTCCCAGACGTTCTTTCTTGCAGGTCCCAGTGACACCCAGTGGTGACACCTGCCCAGGTGACTCAGAGTGATCCCTATGCTTGTGGCCAGGCTGGCAGCGGACATTCCTTGGACTGGTGCCGCTGGGTTCGACTGGGAGCAGGCAAGGCGAATGAGAACACGGTGCTCTTGCAGTGTTGCCAGAACCCCATCACCCTGCGGTAGCAGCCAGCTCTGCCTGCTGTGGAGTAGGAACCAAGCATTTTAGGGGCTCCTGTAGAAATGGATAACAGAAAAGTGATCCCTGTACTAAGGAGCTTCCAGGCTAAATACCCCTCCTATACATAGACAGCTTCATTCCTTAGGCCACCTATCTATCACAAGCCCTTTCCTCACTGAAAAGCATCAACAGTCATTTAAAATGATAAAAATTCAGTTTCATTTTTGTTGTCAGCTCCTTACTTCATGTCTCTTAATCCCATAGGAATAGTTATTGACCCATGGAGGTTTTACCGTATCTTGTGATTTCTATTAATGTTTCCTTGTGTGAAATAAAACATGGAATTGAGACAGCAGAAAGCACACAGGCAGCAATTCCCTGCCCTGTGTTTCATGTATATGGTAAGAATAAACAGCAGATGTCAGCACTAATCCAGAACGTGAAATGTTCATATGGAATGTAATCAGACTCCACTTTACTGTCCTCAAAATGCATATGCTCAGACTGTGAAGAAACTCATCAAAATCTCTGCTTGGAAACATGAATATATTTCTATTTAAAGAACCTCAGCAAATTTTAAGTATCACTTCTACATGAGTACTCCTAGCTAGCAAGGGAGCACATCTGTATGGATAGCTTTTTGCCTTATCCTTGCACTAAAAGATCACCAGATCCATGCACTTCCCTAAAAATGAAAATTTTTTCTTAAAAGTGGCTTCAGAAGAGGCAATAGTTTGGAAAAGGGCAAGTGCAAAGGTTCAAGAGAGACCTGATGAGCACCAAACAGGCCTGAAGCTGAAGGACAGAGGAGAATGAGAGGGCTCTTGGTGCAGTTGGCAGGTGGGGGCTGCAGCTCAACTTTGCTTTGGCATAGAACGGGATAGGGCAAGTGAGTGAATCATAGAATCATAGACTCATTTAGGTTGGAAAAGACCTTCAAGATCATCGAGTCCAACCATCAACCGTCCCTACTAAATGGGTGTAAGAACATGGCCTCTGCAGCCATGGGTAGAAGTGGACTCCATATCTGCTGAACAAGTTCTACAAACCACTGACAATTTTCCTGGAAATAAAGCATAATTTAGCAGTACAAGTACACACAAACCATGTGCACCTGCATACTGAACTACACAAAGATGTGGGAATAGGAGAACAGCATCCTCCCTGCCTGGCCACCACCACTTTGAGGTCCATGGATGCTGCAGTCCTTCTGGAGGACATGCAGCATACATTAACAAGCTGCTTCCCAAGCCCTGGAAACTTTTTCAGCTCTTGACAAAGGTTAGGCCAAAAAGAAAATCTTGAAATGTGCCACAGATTGCATGGACATTTCCTGCCAGCACAAAGCACAGTGAAACTCCTCGGGGTTTTGACCACTGTCATGGCTACTAGAGATAAGGTAATGTAGTACCTATGATAGAGCCCAAGATTGCTCTTTCCAATTTTTGTGGTGGGATCTCTCAAATCCTGCATCAATCTGATATCTGCAGCAAATCATCCCTCATAAGACTGCACCAAACAGGAATCTTTGAGCCAAGATTTCTCTGAAAATAGGAACATTTTTTATACCAATACATAGGAATAAATTGGGGTTTTTTTTCTAGTTTTCTGAAGCATTTTCCATCAAAAACAAAAAATGGCAGGCTTAGTGGCTTTATTATCTACAACCATAGCTTTGTCTCCAAGGGTCACGTATTCCTTAGCTGACATCGATTCAAAAAGGACAAGAAGCAAGGGTCAATTATAAAAGTAAAAATAGCTTGGCTATTTAAAATCATATTAGTTCTGGTTACAAAACCAAACCTACATCCATTTACATTATGAACTTAAAAGGCTCAGATAGTTCCTCCTAAGCTGAGAGCTAAGTCTCAGCCTGAACAAACTGGCAAGATGCCCATCGCCACCTTCAGTTTTTTAGCAAACACCACCACCAGACTACATCCAACTGCCTCCCCTGTCATTCCACAATCTTTGCTCCCTGAACTCCTTTGCTTTATGCTATTTTTGCAAAAAAAATAAGTAGGCTGGTTTTATTAACTAGTAAAACAATTTGCTTTGATTCATCTTCTCTGACCAGAAGAACATAAGAGGTCATCAATCTTAACTTCTCTGTCAGCACAGAGATGTCAAACCAGAATTAAGTAGTGGAAAAACTGTTGAGGGAGAAAGTGGAAAAAAAAAAAGACAAACACAATCAAAGAAAGTCCCTTTCTCAAAAGAAGGGAAAAGATACTGTTGAGCTGCCTTGCTGCTACTGGTTGATGCTCTGTCAGGTTAGAAACTTCTTTTTCACACAGAATCAGAGACATTATGATACCTGAGAAGAGCTGCAGGCTTTTCATGAATTCAGAGAACAAATAGAAAAGTAAACAAATTCTCCTGTGAATTAAGAGTGCTTTGATCTCCAGCTCTTATAATAACAATGACAATCTCCCTTTACACCATACACCTGAAATTAGTTGCATCATCTTTTCTTTGCAGGATACTCCAGTGCAGGATTGCTGTCCTCTCCTGCCTTCACCTGTGAACTGCTCTCCCCAAGGTGTCTTCTCCCATCCTACGTGGTGACTGGCTCTTTTCCAAACAGAAGCACAGAAGACCGAATTTTCTACCCATTTCAACACTTTCTTCATGCACACCAGATGCTCTCATGCATAACCCTGAGAGATAGGATGAGCTCTATATCACACTCTGAAGACGAGGAAATTCCGGTTGGCTCCACAAGTAAAGTGAAATGACACAATCTGTCTACTGTAAATATCCCACATCTAGACTTTAGATATAAAAAGTATTAACAAAAACACTTAAGCTGTTCCGTATTACTGCTCCAGCAATGACAGAATGAGAACTGGATTGAAGTATATTGGCTCTATAACCAGTGCAATTCTCTACTCTGAAATCTCTGCCAGCCAAAGAAACATTCAATAGCTGATGAGTGACCTTTCACGTAGCTCAGTGGCAAGCGAGGTTAGCTCCAAACCGAACACGACATAACAACCTGACCACACATACACAAAGGTGAGCTTTATGTCACATTGAAACTTTTTTAAATACTAACAGGTGACTAAAAAAAAAAAAGGTTGTTAGCTGCTGAATATCTCTAGGAATCTGGGAGCCATTGAGAACAACAAAATAAATGCATAGAATGTAGAAGGTACTGTCTTACAGCACATCTTGATATCCAAAGCCATTTCTTTTCCCCACCTATCAGTATCTTTTCTACCCCATCTGCACCAGACTTCAGCCAGCCCTTTCTCATCGGAGATTTACCTCATTCAGACACCAGGGAACAAATAAACTGTATCATCTCTCACTTGGGGGGGTGGGGGGGGGCATTAAAAAAGGGGCAGAGCTGCTTATTATCAAAGTAGTGATGACTTTGTGTCCCAAGTCGGTTTGCCCCCTCCAGTCATTCCACACGAGGGCAAGCAGCAGCCAGAAGCCAGATGCTGCAGAGCACCTTCCTCCTGATGCCCCTTCCTCGGAGACCTCCCGGGGAGGGGAGGACAGACACTCCTGGGCAACCAGTGCCCACAGGGAGCTTCAAAGGAAGGGACCCCAAAGCCCACCTGACAGGAGACAGCTGCTGACAGTTCTCAAAGAACGAATATAAATGAATACACATATGCCGGTGAAAACATTATTCTGATGAAACGTAACAGGGAATCAGCTAATTTATTGAATACGAAATTTTATTAGATCCCAGTTTACCGCTTGCTTACTGAAATTGTTTTGGGCTGCTAGAAAGAACATACTGGTATACTGTAAATACAGATGCACACAAGTGTGCTGGGTAACGTCTAAAGGGAACTTTCAAAAAAGAGAGTTCATGAATGTAGAACTGTGATTTGTGTGCAAACAAGTGAGACTGGTCAAAAATTTTTACTTCTATAAACAAGGTCATTCATGAAATGCTGAGTAAATTAGAAGTGGGTGGTTATCTCAGCAATGCTGTCATACCCTTTCTTAAAAGGAGCTTCTGACCACTCAACAGCTCCTTTGTGTGCCTTTTATTCTTATCTGTGATCCCATCTGTCACAAGACCCTCCACATCCTTAAATATTACCTCTTATCTGACCACTCTAGTCTAAAAGCAGATAAAATATTTATGTGTCACATAAATATGTGCCACATGGCAGAGTGAGAGTGAATATGAGAATGCAGGCATGTGCAGTCACATAAAGACATGACTTCATACTGAAAAAGATGCAACCTCCATCCATTTGCAAGGATACTATAATTTCCTGCTTGTCACTTTACATGAGCAGTTTATCAGAAAAACGCATTGACAGGATTCTGCCAACCAGCCTTTTTGCATATGAACATGGATGTATTTTTGAATTTTCAGGACATTTGTCTGGTTTTAAATATTGATAGTGGAACACGTTCTAACAGAGGAGTCCTTAAGCAGCCCTTTCAGAAAAGTAGAATTTAGCTCATTCATCCGTTCAGAGATATGAATTGCTAAAGAGAATAGTCTTTTCTGTATAGTAAAGACTTTTATCATATCACACTCTTTGTCTGCAAAGCCGTGAGCAGATCTTTAATGTTTAGTTTTATCCTTTCTAGCTGTGCACTTATTCAGTGCCTTATCTAAAGACAGATTGATTCATTTCCTCCCAACTACCGCTATGGAAAAATTTAGAATAGTACCTGAAAGCTTCATTCTCATTCAAGAATTTATTTTCACATCCTCTCTGTGAGAAGGCAGCTATTATTGTCCCTGTCTTCGTACTTGGAGAATTAAGGCATTGAGGGACTGAAATCAGATTTACTCTAAATGCCTATTTAGGTGCCTATTTTAAGAAAATGAAGGTGTGAACATTGCAGCTCTTGCTCTAAGCACTGCTTTTGCAATAATCCCAAGTCAAGCACTTGGGATACAGATTCCAGGTCCCTCTTGTGTCACCTCTATTTATTCCTCTTCTCCTGGGCCAGTGAAAAGCCATCATTTGCTGCCAGATGTCACTGCTTCAGCAAATCTTATAGAATCATAGAATGATAGAGTCTTTTAGGTTGGAAAAGACCTTTAAGATTGATGATCTTAAAGATCTCAAAGATCTTGTTCAGATCCCCTCCGCCTTTCAACTCCTTTTGCAATGATTTATACCCAGTCATCAGAGTAGCCTTTGGGCAGCAGTGGATTGGGTTTTGGACTGATCACATCTCAGTAGACAGCCAGCTAAGCAGGGATCTGAACTCAAACTTCTCAGTCCTTGTAAAGTCATTATACCAAAAAAAACCCAATCATCATGTCTGTCAATACTTGCACTTACTTAATTTTGAAAGAAGCTTGGTTTTCTCAGACAGGGTAAGTTTGACAAGTTACTTAACAGAGGCTCACTTCATTTCTGGAGCCCAAATGCTCTCAGAAAAGGGATAGGTGCTAATTACTCAGCAGAGATGATTATGGACATGCCCAGGAAGAGGACTATGGACACCCAGAGATCCAAACCACACAGGAGACTCCTACTGAAGTTGAGTGGCCCTAAGGTTGGGTGAAGAACCTGAACCATGTTCTGCATGTAGACAGAGCCCCACTTTCCTCTCTTACATCCTTGATTCGACTTAACCATACAGCATGAGGCATATTCACAGTGCTTTTAATTCTGTTCCCCCTAAATTTGGAAATGTTTATTTGTTTATTTAAGATATCTGAAAGCATTCAAAGATATCTTTCTTGTAATTCTTTTATTAAGCAATACCTTGAACTTTAATAGCATCTTCAATGCAAGTGTCACGTGAATGGAAACAGCAGAATCTGTCTCATGGGAAATTCCAGAATTATTTTTGTTCCAAATGAAAATGAGCTGTTAAAGTATTAAAAATGAGCATCAATTCAGTACAGAAACAGAAAAAGTTTTGTTGAGTTGACTCAGAAATTAATAATAAAGCGAAAAAATCCAACGACCTTGGAAATTATAGTATGTTCTCCTTTCCTGGCCAGTCCATATGTTTTGCGATTCTCCTACAGCCATGTGATTCCCGTAGTGCTCTGTGCAGCTTGGTCAGAGTAAAGCATCTCCTGCTCCTTTTGAAAAGGAGCTGAGTTTCAGATCAGGAGTTCGAGCTGCAGGAGTTTGAGCTGTAGCTGCCACACAACATTAAAAACCATCAATGAAAACTCCCAGCACTAGTATAGCAAGTAGAAATATTATGTCTCAGGTTCAGTGGAAACTCTTTAGGTTACTTTTCTTTTCAGTGAGAAGAAAAATCAGTGGGAAAAGAACACATGTTTTGATAAGGAATCATTTTGACAAAAAAATTTATAGACACTTCTAAATATGAGTATCAGTGAACTGCACACAAGTCAAAAGTTTTGTGATCAGAAGAGACTATTATGCTCACTGTCTTGACCTCTGACAGTGAGAACAAATGTGCTGGTTTTGGCTGGGATGGAGTTAATTTTCTCCACAGTAGCTGGTATGGGGCTGTGTTTTGGATTTGTGCTGGAGACAGCGTTGATAACTCAGGGGTGTTTTCATTACTGCTGAGCAGTGCTTACCCAGAGCCAAGGGCTTTTCTGCTTCTCCCCCCACCCCACCAGTGATATCCCAGATATCCCAGACCACGGGACGTCATGCTCAGCATATAAAGCTGGGGGAAGGAGAAGGAAGGGGGGATGTTGGGAGCGATGGCGTTTGTCTTCCCAAGTCCCCGTTGGGCGTGATGGAGCCCGGCTGTCCTGGGGATGGCTGAACTCCTGCCTGCCCGTGGGAGTGGGGAACGGATTCCTTGGCTGGCTTTGCTTTACTTATTAAACTGTCTTTATTTATATCAACCCACAAGTTTTCTCACTGTTGCTCTTCCAATTCTCTCCCCCACCCCACCGCGGGGGGGAGTGAGCGAGCGGCTGCGTGGGGCTTAGTTGCAGCTGGGGTCAAACCACGAAAAATATCTACTGGAGCAGAAAATACTACCTGAAAAAACACTCTGCTAGGTTAACTCTTGCTTCCAAAAATGCTGAAAAGCTCTCAGAAGGTTCTCTGTCATTGATGTTAGGAAAATCTTTCTATCTCTATCACCTATAATCAAAGCAAAACGGCCACCCTTATCCCACAAAAGCTCTTTAACTCCAGCAAAATTCACAAGAAGGCAGGGCAGGGATACACAGGAGCTCATTCCATCCACACTTTCACTGTCACAGATGACCACAACACCGTTATGAAATCAGAAAGCTCCAATTCAAAAGACAGTTATTATATTTTGAGTAACATTAATACATTTATTTAATTGTAATTTACTTTTCATTCATAAAAAGGACAAAGCACGGTCCTGCTCTACTCATTTGGAAAAAAAAAAGATAAAAAGTAACTAAAAAAACAGTTCAATATTCATCAGTATCAAATAATAGTAATATCAATTTTCCTGAAATATAAAGAAACAACAAATATGTCTATCTATATAAACTTTAATTAAGAACCTTGCGTTTTAAAGCAGATGATACATTAGTTAGTTTTTCTTGACAACAATTTGAAACTGAAGGTCCCGATCAAATTTACACAATTATGTGAAACAGAAAAATCTCCAGCTGACCAGTATGTGAGACCTACCTCATCTGTGCTGCTGATTTAAAAAAAGAAGTGGCTTTGCTTCCCAGGTCATTTCCATGCAAAAAACTGAACAGTTTTGCTTTTTACACCATGTATTAGAAAAGTAAAAGGCAATCATGCATTTGGCAAAAGATTTAGTTGTGGTTGTAGATTATATAAAAATGAGTCATACTGCAAAAGAACCAAACCAAATGAAACACAATAAACCACATTTTTTTTTGTACAGAAGGCTTACAGCATATTAGTTTCTTATGTATGAAGACAGCTCATTTCTCTTTCAAATAATTATACAATTTATGAAACTCAGTAGTGTTTGACACTTTGACATTCCTCAATAGGGAAGTTATCGCTTTCACCTATTTAAAAAATTTTCATCTTGTAACAAATAGTTAAAATTAAACTAAAACAGTATTATTGATATTTCTTAATGAAGACTCTACACTTTTACATGTAAATATATAGTACAAAATTATACAAATAAAAGAAGGGGGTGTAAATCATTAATTGACCTATTCTTGCTTCATGTAAATATTATTATTACGGACCTCTACAGTATCAGTTCTAAAAAGATAAAATCTATTTCTAAGTAGCTAGCAAGGTTGTGCTAATAAAATATGATTCAAAGCTTATAATTCTTGAAGCATCAGACATTGCACTATTACTTGAGCCAGCTGATTCAGTATCACTGTGTTTCTTCAACATTCACACTCAAACTAATTCCCAGCACACCATGGAAAATGAAAGGAATGTGCATTTCCTTAACAACCTAAAAAAACCCAAACAAACCAACAAAAAACCCAACACTGAAGCACTGTAGACACAGTCAGAACAAAAACATTCTCTATCTCTAATAGAGTTCCCATTTTGCGAAGGCCATAGTAAACATTTAGCTTCGACTAACAGTTGGGATCTGACTTTCATGTATTAACACACAGTTGGATCATTCAGTACTCTATCAAATAGGGAAACGGTCTCAGAACTTTAAAACTCTTATTTACAACACTATGAACATTAGAATAATATCAAGTTCTTGAAAAAGCATATAATTCTCCCAAATGTATGCCTTCATTACAGGAAGGTAACACCTGGCATCTGCAGCATAAAAATGTAAATATAATAATTTTTTTACTGTGCTACTCTGTTTTTGCCATTTATTGTATATCTTTTTCTTTTTTTATATTTTAAATCTTTTCACTTTAAAAAATAACATACGTTTCCTACCATTTCGTGGTCCACTTGGCTGATCTTAACATGGACTCCACTTCCAAGCTCCTAAGTGTTATATTGCTACCTTAATAATAATAATAATAATAGTAATAATACTAAATAAAAAACCAATACATTACACTGCTTCCCTGAAAGCTGACATTTGACTCCTAAAATCAGCAACAACAACCATAACGGAATTGTTCAACAGGATTGTTTCAAGAAAAGAATATGGTAAATCTCGTGTCAGTGAAGCACAGGTAAATTCCTTTAAGCTGAGCATGCTACGCACGTCTCGGGTGTTCTGAACACATTTAAAATAAAAAATTCCTTGTCACTGACTTCTATTTCAAGTCCTTCAAATTCTGTCCAATAGCCTCAAGAAATACAGCTCTAAAAAAATGAAATGTTTTTGCTTTGACTGTCTCTCTAAAACCCAGTAATCCCAATAAATGATGATGGGGCCATTCAAAAATATGCAGTACACAAAACATATAGGATAGTACAGACAGACGTAGTACTCTTACATTTATCACATACAATCAACATTTCAATCTCTATTATATTTCACGATTTGTTATTCAAGTTAAAGCACCTACGTATGGTGATTTTACTTTCACTGTACAGCCTATGTTATTGGGTTTTAACACTGTAACTTGCCCCATTGGACCGAATCATGCAACTGTCACAGATCAGCATAAGTGTTTTATAAGGCATATTGGAACAAGTTAAAAATATTTCTTAGCCTTTCAAAAGTTGATTTACTTCATGAAGGAGTTCCTGGATGCCTCAGTCCTCTTAAAGTTCATGGGAATCGGTAGGGTGATTTATTTTAAAGTGTAATTTATTTGGCTTAGGGTGGTGCCACCGGAACCAAAAAGAGTCGCGGTCCTCATCTTCGAAGGGAGTCCTTTGTGTTGGGCAGAGGACAAGGTAAATCCAGCTACATTCAGAATCCCGAGCAGGCGAGGACACCCAGGGTGGGCACCACCAGGACCAGGAGCAGAGCTGGTACTCCAGCAGCGGCACCTGCGCATCGAACAGATAACAACACGGTGTTGGGCTTAATTCGGCATTACTCGTGGAGGCGGGGGGGGCTGGAGGGAGGGGGAACAACCCTGAACGTGAGCAAGAACGCGGGGTATGAAGGTTAGAGAACCAGCTGGCCTATCTCCGCACAGCCTCCACCTGCAGGGAGCACCTGAAACGGACAGAGAGACCTGCTGCGGTGCGGTGGAGGACTCGTCCTTTTGCTCTGCAAGAGCCGTTCGCGCAGCGTGTTTATACGAGCAGCAAGGCCGTTCAGAACACATCAGAGTATTTTGATTTGGCCGGCCCAACAAGCCAGGAGGTTATGCCAGGAGGTTATACCAGGAGGTAAAAGGTCAAAATAAATATTTAAACATGTGAAAACAAAATTAATGGCGTCTTTGAAATGTGACGAAGCAAAGAGACACCTTTGGAAATGTTGATGTTCATGTGATCAGCAATAATCCGAGAGATGTCAAAGAGCCTGGTCCTTTGTTTACCTGCCAGATTACAAAGTCCAGATGGCTGACTTCTAGCAGTGTGGCATTTACGTCTGTTAAACTCACAAGGGTCTTTCTTAAACAAATATTTTAAGACAAAAAATATTAATCGGCAGCTTACAAACTTTACACAACTCACTCCGGCAAACAGGCCCAAGAATTGCTATTATGTTGAATGGCTTGTATTGCCACGGTCCAGCTCCCTGTGAAGAAGCATCTATATGAGAAGACAAGCCACCCAAACTGTGCCTGCCTGTCAGTCTCGCAGGTGGGCCAAAGGAGCCGGAGAACGGGTGTTCCTTCACCCCAGAGAGAGCTCGTCTGGGTCAGGATGGTCGCGTGTAGGTGGGCAGTGCTTACTGCTCGCCTTGCTGGTGAACAAAGACTAAGGACAGAAGCGCTTGCGGCTGGTGGTGACAGTCCTGAGGAGCTGCTGGAACCGTCCCGCTGGACGTCTCTCCAGCCAATGTCCTTCTGAACGAGGAAAAACCATACTGAAAAGGTAATGCGCAAACGAAACGGCATAGATTTCAGCAGGCAGCCTTGCTTTACCTAACAACAGGCGCAGTATGACAAATTTCAAGTATTCTTTCATAGGACTTAAAGTCCCAGAAGAGCATTCACATTTTCTCATCGGACCTCTTGCAAGGACAAGTAAATTACATATTCTGGTCCAGCACCATCCAGGCTCCTAGCAAGTCAGATCTGTAGGTTTTACATGTCTGCCTCAGAAGTTTCTGCATCTTTCAGGATAAATAAAGAGCTTAATTTTTCTTTTTGTGTCTATCTCAAACCTATTAATAAGGTGCTTTCTCTATTGTTCCACCAGGGAGAAAGTCCACAACATCTGCCATGAAGCCAGAGTTTTAGAGCTTTCCCCACAGAATTTATTTTCAATTTCAGCCATGTTCCTCTTATTGTCCCCCTTCTTTCCAGGTCCACTCCTCCTGACCCTGGTCCTCACTCAAATCAAGTCCCTCTGCTGCTCCAATCTCTTCCCTGTCTCCCATACTCAACTCTACCCTTTTTCTCTTGCTTCTGACACCTCAAAACTCTTCTCCACTCCCATTCCCACCCTTCCCCCTACTGCTCTAGGGACACTTTCTGAAGTCAAGATTTCTTCCTAAGTCCTTCCTGATATCCAAGCACCTGGAAAACCAAGACAAGAGACCTACCAATCCTTCTTCATCAGCCCAATTCAGCTGTAAAAAGTACATTTCTATGAATAGCATGTTCTTTCATAGGAAGCAGTATATCCACCTCAGCAAAAGATAAAATTAAGGAAAATATTGGAAGATTGTTTTTTTAAGTACCCATAGAGGAATCTTATGCTTAAGATGAACATGAATGTATGTTCAAATATATTCTCATACATAACAACTGCTTATTTTGGCAACTGTGAAAGTACAGGGGCCTATTTATCTGTACTTTTTAGTGATTTATGAGACACATTCATCTTTTCTGTAGTCTTTATCCCTAAATATCAAAGTAGTGGTTCTTAATGAATGAATAATAACCGCAGGAAAAAAAAAAATTCCAGGCTTCATATTTAAGAATATCCACAGAAAATGTATTCTGCCTTTGTCAGACCAGGATAATGCAGTTGGAAAGACACAACTAAACTCATATTTTGAATGCATCTAATGAAGGAAAACATGATGAAAAGTTTGCAGAGTGACACTGAATGATGATCAAGTATGAGCAAATCTCTATTTGCGTGTAACTATTCTACAAACAGAAAAGAATAATAAATCTTCCCCTGAGATGTGCTCACTGGCTCCAGAATTAATAGTTAGCAATTCACCCCATTACAGCAGTTCCTTACAAGGTTTAGGCGCTGTGGCAGAGATATGTATAACAGCTTTCTGCAACGAAGCAAATCCTACCCTTAGACGACAGCACATTAACAGAACATTAGGAGGACAAATGCACATTAAACAGATCACCTCTTCTTTTTTCTTGTTAGATTACCGACCCACATGTCAGCAACCATACTTTACTGGAAACACCATTCACCAGTGCATGACAGCCAGTACATGCCTGCAGCTCATGAATGGCAATGAAGGTAAGTTTTGCCTGAGTACAGACTACAAGATTCAATTCTGTGCGGTAATGCAATTGTGATCTGTCAGTTTTAACAACCTTTAAAAACTAGAGAAATGCCAGATAAAGACTTAATGAACGTGTACAAATAAACATGTGGATGTGAATTAAAGGAGAAGGATTATTAAGCTCCTGCTGAGGTCTGGCCAGGTACGAGCTGGACATATTTAGCACCTAAAGATTCATTCTCAGGGTTATAATGTGTGATCTCTCCTCTCAACCAGAATCTTGCATATCCAGTGCACGTGCACTTGCAAACTTCAGTCAGCAAAGTCAAGGCCAAAACCAAATCAGAATCACACAACCTAACTACCCCTCTAACATACCATGTGTGGACTTCATACCAAGAGCCCTCATTTCTTTCCATAAACAATGAAACACACACCTTAAATTTGGGTTTTTTTTCCAACAGCCCCAAGCAAAAGTTGTGCAATCTTACAGCATTCCCATGGAGGCCTTACTACTGTCTGCTATAGAGTTCCTGTAGTTGATATTTTTAAGCCTAGGACTAAACTACCTACAGACACATATACTCAGAACATAGCTTAACATCAAATACAATTTGTATGGGATGCGTGCAGTTAACCTAACTTTTTTCCTGTCTCCTGTTCTCAGCAGCCTTTCTCACGAGCGGTTGTTTATCTCAGTAAATGAAGAGAACAACTGCTGGATGGATTTTCCTTCAGCAAGATCTCTACGTATCACAGGAACTCCTGGTAAAGTCCCACTAATCCACAGCTTTCTATTTGTATTTTAAATTCTGTGTTGCCATCTCACTCACATAAAGTCTGGGATGAAATCTTTTACACTTCTGAATGGAGATCCTAGATTTTACCGACATCTTTAACAGTATGCAACAGTCTTCCTGTTAGACCCAAAAGAAATGAAATCAATTTAATGCCTAAAAGAAACAGGCAATAAAACAGTTCAGACTTTGATGTATTTCCCAAGCGTTTGTAACAATTTGTTATTAAAAATACGTCATTATTTTCTTTAAATGTTACTTATCTTTAAGATATGACATTTTTGGTCCTTTTCCCAACATCGGTACCTTTTTACACCGGATTGTAAGAAAAAATCTAGAAGCCTGTTTAGAAATCTTACTTTCATCAGCTCTTTGAACCAGGAGATTAGTTACTGGTCACCTGTGAAGCTGTCATACGTGAGTAACTTCTCTTTCTCAGGGGGAAAGCATTTGCCCTGCCAACATACACAAACTACAAGCTATTCCTTGGCTAATCGTGAGCTGATCCTGTTGTGGCAAAACTCCTTCTCTGCTTTTGTTGTCAGGAAAGATTGTTCAAGAATTAATTTCCATTAAATGACACCAGTTTTCTTAGTGTCCAGGTACTGAACACCAAGGGGGATGTCTACATGACTCTTCTAGTTTGAGAAGCGTGTTTTTAAAGTGAGTATCTATCTATCTCAGCTGTCCCCTTTACTGGGGTTTATTTCATACTGGGCAGGACTGGGTTGGAGGTAGTGCAAAGTAAAAACTGACATGAGCGTACAGGGTGGAGCTGGATCCTCAGTGCCGTTTCTCTCTACAGATCCACTCGCTGCAACACATTTTTCATGATACAGGTTATCATACATTTAGTAAGAGTAAGGAAAAGAGAAATTTTTCTTACCAGGACTGGTATTTTATATGACTCATAAAGGATTTAAGTTTGTAACATAAATACGGTAACTTGTTAAGAAAGAAGTCTGCCTTTGTGTCTGTTTTGCAAAATAGATTCATTTTTTCTGAAGGAACTCCTAACCATTTTCCTGTAAATAATATTATGCTTTTGGTCCAGGATCCAAGGACTGATCATCCCCTAGGGCTGTCTGTTTTTATATCTCTCCTTTTTACTTTAAGAAAGGTAAATGCAATGCCTTCTCACATTCTGTTTGCCCTTCCTTCTAACTAAGCTTGTCCATCTCTCTGGGAAAAAACTAGGCCACCTGAAAAAAAACAACAAAGGGGGATTTTTGCCTGCTCTGTTTGTTAGTTTCCTTAGCATCTATTAGGCTTCATTAATATCTGTTTTCTGAGTGTTTTCATATTTACCCAGGTAGAATAGAAAAGCAAGAAGGGAGGAAATGTAATTTCTTCAGGTTAAACTAAACTGCATAAAAGAAGTGGGTGGGTTTGAGGTTCTGTCAGCTGGCTTCTGGAAAGAAATTCCACTTGTCCCAGCTGGAAATACCGTCTTCATGAAAGACTACTGCAAAAGAAACAGGTAGTACCAGCTGACATGATTCAAATTCTGCTATCCCTATTCATGGTAAATGGAAAATAACTGAACTAATTAGAATATGCTTATCTTGCATCACTGGCATCATTGTTAAGTCATGGGTCCAACTTTCCCTTGTCTAGGAATACCTTTTGTTTGGGCACGAGGAAATTTTCCTCTTGCCTGTGCCATAAACCTTTCAAGAAAGGTGCTATGGAGTAATTCACAACCTGTGAATTACTGTTTTGCAGCAGAGTAGATGTACAGGATGGAAACAACGCTGTCTGTGCATCTGCCCATGCTCTGTGCTGTGTTAAGCTTTGCCGTGCGTCTGCAGAACAGCTTTAAAACTATTATGAGGAAAAGAGAGAGAGCGTTAAAAACGTATTTGAAGAGCTGCTGATGGTCTGGGTGGTTCGTCCACCCCGTGGTGTTAGCCCGTCTTCTCCCACTTGAAAATCCATACGCCAGAGCCAAGTAAATGTTTGTTTTGTTCTGGCAATGGCACCCGGTGTGTTGGCAGTGTCGGCAGGCAGCCGCGGGGGCTTCTTTTCCACTGACTCTGGCCCTGCTACAGGCCTGGGCTGCCAAAATGAGGAGATGCCTTGGACTCTGAGGAAAATGAGGTAATTTTCAGTCGGTGGGCTATTACTTATCTGTCAATAAATGTAGATTATTTCCCAGATACCTCTTCCCTTTCACATATGTTAATGTTCATTGCAGATTCTTTTGCATGGAGAGATAAGTAGAAGACTACAGGTAATATTTTTAAAATCTACTCTTTTAAAGCAGTATACTCAACAAATAATAGCAAGAACAACTGTGGAGGTCCTCCTGTGACCCAGGCAACAGTTGTAGCTGTACTCCACATGAATTTCATGAGTTTCAGGATCGCTTATACGACCTAAAGGCTTGTCACACCTCTCAGCATCTGCCCTGTCTCTCCGGTTGTGAGTGGTCACTCCAGACAAACTGGCTCACCAGCAGCACCAGTACTACCAGGCCGAGTAAGGCTGAATCGTGTGCTCAGGTAGGATGAGGTGTTCACTGCTGGGAGAGCAGCAGGAGGAGCTTGGAGCAAGTTTCGATAGCTCACCCCTATAGAAAAGCTTATCTGTGATCACACTGATTGTCTGGTGTGGCAAAACACTTGGCTGTCAGTGTTCCCACATAAATGTATTCTGCATTGCCTCAGAAATTATGGTTGACAGTCATCATTCAGAGGAATTCGATCATCCTGTGAGGGAGTTACTGACAGGTTTTTCATCAAAAAGGGCTAATTTTTCAGGGAAAAAAAGGGAAGTCAGAAGAGGAAGTTTCATTGTAACCCTGAAAAGAAGAAAAAGGACAGATCTTCTTTGGCCAGCTGGCATGTCTGAGGATTTCCGAGTGAGGAACCTACTCCTCCTTGGTCAAGAAAATAGGGATTTCTGAATGTTTTCTACAAGTAAATTCACCCCAAGTATACACCAGATGTGTAGAGTGCAAGTAGTCCCCATGTAAACAACCACACTGTACGAGTGAACAGCAGAAACTCTTCAGGTGCAAAATGGTGGTGCACTAATGGGAAAAATACTACAGTTTTGGAATTTCTGTGTTCCTGGGAACAAACGCGGCACGCATAAATACTGAGGTACGTTAAAAGCCTGTCCTGAAAATCTTCATCTTTCAGCCTGCAGGCTGGCTCCCACATCAGAAGATGAAGAAGGATGCCCTCGGCTTCTACCGGGGTAGAAGCGCCCGGTCTCCACAGGCTGGATGGCAGCGCTGGCTCCGCGGCAGGCAGAGGCCACCAGCCCTCCGCCGCAGGCCACCAGACTTGCACAGCTCGTACAGTGCAGGGCTCGTGCTCACGAGACTGCCCACGTGCTTTGCAGTCTTCATGTACAATTTTCCAAGGTAGCTGGGTAGCAAGATCTCTGGTAAAGGAGACAGAGAGGAATAGGCAGGATAAAGCATCTTCGAGGGCTGCATAGGCTGCATAAACCAGAGAAAAGGTACGCTGGTTAATACAGAACCCCTACTGGGAAGGCTCCAGTTTGGCCAGTTCCAAACAAAGGTAAAATAAAAGGAGAAACAGATGAAGGTAGAAACTAGCAAGAACGCACCAAAAAACAAGAGCAGGGGGTTAGTGTAGAAATTGTTCCTAGTTTGATACATTGGTTGGCAACTCCATCTGGTTTTCTGACAAAGTAACTGTCGGATTGTGAGGACTTTGTAGGTACGTGCGGAAAAGGCTGTGATTAGTACTGCGTGCCCCTCCAGCTGAGCACATCATTTTACGTTTCAGTGTCCTGATACAGAAGCACTAACAGCCATTGTAACTGAGTGCAAACACTTCCTTTATAGCCAGATAAAGCTTTTTACCTCCATCCTGTGTAAAGTCAGAAAAAGATGTGAAACAACCCATCGCTGGGTTCTATTATTATTGAAAATAATAACTTAGAAATTAATGAAATACTTGTTTTAGGGAGAGAGACAAAATCTCATGTGGAAATAAATGAAGGAAACATTTTTTTACAGATAATATCTAAATGAGCCAGCAGCGCCTAAACCCAGCTTTAAACAGCTGCTCATCTGTTCAGATGAGTGACTTATGCTGCCACATGAAATTCTACATTTCACTTATGTCTGCTCAGCAGTATTAGAAAATAATGCTGAGTTACAGAATTCAAGCACAGAAGGATCGTTATGTCTTTTAATGTATATCCTATATCATCTAAATATTGCCTCACATACAATACAGTTTAAGCAGCCTTTTACTTCGTTTCTCCTGTACCGAGAAGGAAGACAGATTTTTCTAAAACACACCCCCTAAAATGGCTTGCAGCCTTGATTTAGAAACACTAGGAGTTGAAAAGCAAACAATCAAAAAGATTCTCATGCTTCTGGAGAAGAAATTTTCAAATTGATCTTCTGTTAGAATTTCTCTCCTGATAAAATTCTTACTTCAGCCACTCTATAGCTAGAGCCACAAGCAGCAAATCTGGTACTCTGAAACATTCACATGAACTTAGATGAAGGATCCTCCTGACTTTTCCTACTTCGACAGCAGTAATATTCCTCCTTCCCCTCCCACTTAATATAATTGTGTTGAACAGGCACAGAAGACAGACCAGGTAGCACTCTTACAGCGCCTACTTCTTAAGAACTCTGTTGTCAACTCTCCATCTCCTGCTTCTATGAACAGGCTTTGGAATACGGTGAAAGTAAAATAGATGGCACTGAAGTTTAAAGGCAAGAACACTTTGACATTGAAGTCCTTCAAGTATTCTGAAAAGAGCATGGAGCATTTCAGTATCTAATAAGATGTACTATTTAATATATCTAAATCTATTGACATATATAAAGAGGGCAAAAATACAAGTATCTTGTATGGTCACTGGCACCTAAAAAATAAGTTCAAGTTAGCAAATATGTGATTTTATCTACTTCTCATATCGGTAGTAACAAATCTACTTATACATGAATACGAACCTGCCAAATAATCACAGTACAAACTGTACTTCTAATGAAACATTTATCATTTAAAGTACTGTCAGCTGACCTGAAGTTTGGAAGCTACACCGTTCGCAGGAGCGAAAAATGCCTGGCTGTACCTGGTTGTACCTCTGGGGCTGTCTAGTCTGACCTCCTACTCGTGTCAGGACTGTCGCCAACACTGGATGTCGTCAGCCGTAGCTTTGCCTACCCAAGTCACAGAACTCTCCAAAGACGAAAACTGCACAGCTTCTCTGGGTAACCTGCTCCAGCGCTGCACTACCCTCCGGGTGAAGTTTTTCCTAACGTCCAGCCTGAACCTCCCAAATTGCCATTTCTGGCCGCTGCTCTATGTTTTATCATCTGCCATGACCAAGACTTTGGCTTCATCGTCTTTGTAACCACTCTTTATACAGTTATGTGCTTCTGTTAGATCGCCCCTCTCCACCATGCTAAACCTTGGTGTTTATTAAAGGACATAGACTCTGTGATAATTCCTTAACACTAAATTAAAGAGCTGTGCACCTTCCTTACTAGCAAAGAGTGTTGCCAAAGTCCCTCGGAAGCCACTGAAGTAGCTGGAAGGCTATCACTGCTGCCTTTGTGAGAAGATCACCGGGTTTTGTTCTCTTAAGAGAGAGGTTTCATCAAAAGGTGTGTTACGGTGGACGTCTAACCTAGGTCTTCGGAATGACTCTCCTCGCCAAGAAGAAAAGGAGTCTGGCTAGGTTAGGTGCATAAAACTGAGAGGTATGAGTACACCACCACCTCAAGGCACCCATAAAAAGTGAGATAGATTGTTAACCGCTGAACTGAAAAATACCACAAGGATTTGAATAAGGCAGTTCCACATCTTGTTACTGAAAATTAAAACACGTAAGAATTGTCATGACTAGAAAGTATTCCCTTCTTCATTCCTTCACCCCTGTGATCATGTCTGCAATCCTGTCTAGATTATTAAGGGGAAAAAAATAATGAGAAGACTCTTCCAAAGATTACTTTAAATCACTCTAAACACTACTTGGCTGGCTTTGATTTCTCAAAGCAATTAAAAATACTGTATAAATATAGTTCAATAGTTAAATGTTCTACCAAGAGGTGAAAGCAGAATATGCATTTGTATTAAATTAAATCATTATGCATCAAAGGGATTACACTATTAAAGCAAAATACTAATCTTGGCATTCACTCTATGAGCTATGTGATTTTTTCTGGGCTATTTTTGCTATGTTGCTACATTTAAGCATTAGAGAGTTAAATATCTTTTGGATTTTTTTTCCATCTTCTAATGGTAGAGTACAATGAATATAAAATACAAAGCATTTTGTTTCATAAAAGGGAAGGAGTACAGTGTTCCTGTGTTGGTGTAATAAAAACACTGAAAATACCTGTATGATATGTCTCAACGACTGGATAAATTAATAGAGTAGTTCAGCCAAATCGAATTTCAATGTGAGACCTTTAAATCCATTGATGAATTGATGGTCCTACTGAACCAGTGGCAATCAAAATCTTACTGAATTTTTAAAAGAGGTATTTCTGACTGCACAGTGAACCAAGATTTATTTTTCTTTTTCTCCTTAAACATTTTAAAAGTCAGTCATTGTTTGGTGGGTAACATTCAAGCTGCTGCAAACAGTAAAGAAAGTATTTAAGGGTTTCAGAAGAAGAAACTAAACCTTTGTCCATCAGCTGAATATTATTCAGGCATTTCATAGTACACTTTCCTGAAGCTGGGAATATAGCGCCAGCTTTAGTGAGTCTGACCAAAGGCCTCTCTAGCTCAGGACACTGACTCCAACAGTGGTCTGCAACAGATACAGCGGAAAGGACAAAAAATAAAATCATACCATGCAGAATATGACTTTCCTCTTACCTTCTTTCCCACTTGTGTCAAAGTAGCTCCCGAGCTACTTCTGTTCAGTAGCTCCTGAGTCAAAGGCTGAATATAGGACATAGTTTTAAATAAGGGCTGATAGACCAAGCCTCTATTTATAACTTTGTCCTGCACAACATCCTGTCACAGGAAGGTCCACAATTTAATTATGTGCCACGCAAAAGAGTGTAACTTGGATAGTTTTCTATCTGCTGCCTGCTAAATTTAGTAAGTACTGTCATTCTCGTAATATGAAGGAAAGTGAATAATCTTTTCCTACTTACCTCTTGCAATTACCAAATTGTTCATAACTACCCTACTCTAGCTGAAGAGTCCTTGCCTCTCTCACACACCTCACCCGGAATTCACTCCAGAGCTATGTTACCTTCACTGATTTTCCCTGTACTTTTATAGTATCTTTCTTTAGTATCTTCTAGTATCTCCAGTATCTTCACTTTCCGAGCTCCAACAAGAATGTACGTTTTCCATGACAGTCACCTTCCCACAGCATTCTTGCAAGCTTGGGGACAGCCGGCAAAATCTCCAACATCTAACAAGTTAGAACACGTAACGAAGCGCGTGAAGTTGCCACAGACTTCCTTTTTGCTAATGTTTAAAGGCGGCGCAGAGTTCTCATGCCTTCACGTGGCCGTGCCACAGCCGTCAGCGGGGATTCTGCAGGCCGTTCCCAAGCGCCCGCAGACAGGCACGCGGCAACGCGGACTGAAGGTGAAAGCAGGAGGAAGAGACACGGTTCTTTTCAAGACGGTGGCCTTTTTCTGTTTACTGATGGATAGCAACTACAGTTTCTTGTCTTGTCAGTGTTTTCTGACAGCGAGTAACCCACCCTGCTCTTGTTTTGTGTGATACTGTTCTCTTAAACCTCTGTTGTGTTCTAAGCATGTACACACACATCCCGTTTCTAGCTATAGAGCCTGTCAACAACCACAGCACAGCTTAGTTAGAAGCCCTATAGCTAAAAATGAAATTTTGTTGTATTCACACTTCGTGTGGAACCAGGCGTTCCCATATAAATAAGCACAAATGACAAAATAAACAGCATTGGGATTATCACAGGGTAATGCAGACTAAGAAAATGTAACTAGATATGAAAACATTTCTGCAGTCTGTCCTACTGTTGAGTTCGAATATAAGAAAATGAGAAGAAACTGAAATTAAGGAAAACATGGCTTTTCAAGAAAATGCTTGTTCTAGCACTGAATACATTGTAATGCACGGAACTGTCAAACCTTAGCTGTCAAAGTAAGGCTTGGAAGGAGGCAGCACCAATAAATCAGAACTGTGATGAAATGAAATGTGATGATGAAGGAAAATCAAGAGATATACCAGAGAACGGAATATGGGTTTTTAGGTAGATTTATGTACCAGGTTAGAGGGTATTCTGGGTATTTTCTACTTAATTTTCAAGTCATGAGACATCCGCAAATGCACTGTGAAAATTACTGGTCTTTTAGAGGAGAGCTCTTTCAGAAATGTATTTTTAGTTCAGTAGCTTTTTGCTACATTCTTGTCACAGATGAATAGTAAGTTCCAAGATCAGTAAGGGAGGACTGTCATGCCAGTTAAAGGACTGTTTTCATCAGCATTCCTTATGAATATTACCTGTGTTCTCTTTTCTTATTACTACAACCATCTTTGCAACAGATGGACATTTTCAAATTAAGATCAAAAGATTTTGATTATACCATATGAAAAATGAATGATCACCTGATTTACCTGATACCAATATATGCAATAAATATTAATGCCCCCTTTATATAATAATAAAAAAATAAAAGATAAAATAATTAAAATGTTTGTATGAGCTACTACAGGCAAAAATTTTGCATTTTCCTCTGAAAAAGCTATGCTTCAAAGTAAATACTTTTTCAGGATTCTAAAACATGCCTCTGGCAAATGGAATTCATATGTGTATATATATGTCTGCAGTGAACACAGAGAAGCTGTAATTTTATTCTTTTGCTATAAGCATATACAATACATAAATTATTCTTTGTCCATATTTAAACTGAGACATTAACCTGATTTCATATGTGAAGGTGAAGGGGCATGGTATCTTCCCTTTCTTCCAATATTTTCCCAAATCAGAACTTACCCTCCCCTCTCCCCCATGCCCCGGATGAAATTTTAAAATTTGAGAGCTTGATTCTATTTTTCCTTACTCTGGCATAAATTAATTGCACTGAGGCCAATGCAGTTACAGAAGTGAAGTGAGAAAAGAACCAAGCACTATATGGTTTTAGTTCCTACTGATAGCAAGATTGCTTTGATTACATTAATATTAGCATTATGACAAAGCACGGCAATCCAAAAAGCATACAAGAGACAAAAAAAAAAAATCTCAGCCTTTAAAATAGTTAATATATTTCAAAGAAAACAGATAAGCCTATTAATAGCTATTGAAACTCCTTTGGTTAAACAAGTAGTTCCAATCCTCGGCTGGTTGTGGTATCTCAAGAATGAATTTTAAATTGTGTAGCTCATTAATTTACTATAATGGGCTTGAAAGATATCCCCAAACCTCTAACTGTACAACAGGCACTAGCCAATAAAATACAACAGTTCATGACTGTATTCTACACTGATTCTAGCTGTATGCTGAAATGCAGCTCAGCATATATACAGAAAGTGATTTTATGATAAGTATTTATATTTCATGATCTTCAGTAAAAAGAAACGCATGTGAGATGGCTGTGTTTGGTAAACGTCCTTTACATCATTCTCAACTCAAACAGTGTATCCTGTAGGAAGCTGACTGGTTACATGAGAGCAAAGTTGCTGTAGGACATTTGCCTCTCTCTTTGGCATGTGACTGGGTTTTCTGTGAGAAGGAAGAGGATGAAGAAAACATAAAAGAAAGCTTCTCCCTTAGACAAGGGGTTGAGCTAGAAAGAACATATATTTCTAGCTTCTTTTACATTTGACTTTCAAACGTAATTTTGTTAGTTAAAATGTGCTGTATTTTTAACACATAAGTTAAGACATCAAGGCCAGTTAGGGTTCCTGAACTAGATGTTCTTGTAGTTAAACCTAATCACAGAATCACAGAATCATTTAGGTTAGAAAGGACCTACAAGATCATCGAGTCCAACCATCATCCCTGCCCACTAGACCATGGCACAG
>JAVJGG010000005.1:34151263-34176608 GCA_035590195.1 Aviceda cuculoides | reverse complement strand
GTTGGGCGTGATGGAGCCCGGCTGTCCTGGGGATGGCTGAACTCCTGCCTGCCCATGGGAGTGGGGAATGGATTCCTCGGTTTGCTTTGCTTTACCTATCAAACTGTCTTTATCTCAGCCCACGAGTTTTTCCACTTTTATTCTTCTGATTGTCTCCCCCAACCCACCGGGGGGAAGTAAGCGAGCGGCTGCGGGGGGCTGAGCCGCCGACGGGGGCTGAGCCACGATGCCGTCCTGCAGCCAGCTGAGGCCGATGGACACACTGTCCCCGTGTCCCTGAGTGGGTGCTGGGGCTAACCCTCAGGGGGGTGGAGGTGGGCTCACAGCTCTCAACTCACTGCCATTTCCCTGCCTTGGGACGTGGGGGCAGCCACACCACCACCACTGCTCTTTTGTAATTAACAACACGTTAACTTACTGTTTTCCCATTCTTTTAGATGTGATGGCCACAGAATTGATCCATGGCCTCAGAAATGCTGTTAAATGTTGTAACTTGGCTATCGTGTTACTTCTGATATTACTTCTGATTTTTCTATCACATTCTACTGCAATAGGCAAAACTACCCCCCTCAGTTACCACTGCAGGAGCAATCTATCCCATGCCAATAATGTAGCTAGCACTTTAGTGCTTAGTTATAGAGGAAATAAAACTTTATGAAAAGAAAAAATTCTTGTAAGTACTCAGATAGAGAAAACAAGAATGTTTAGCATATCTGCTTTGCAGAAATAACGACAACATATATCTCTTAAATATAGTCAGGATATAAGCAAAATTTCAAGGGGACACTGTTTCCGGCTGTGCTCATGCTTTGCATGACTGATGATTTTAATATTTTGATGCTTCTAATTTTTATATCCCTTTCTGTTTGTTTTGGGGCATGCAAGAGAGGGGATTTGTACCTGTTTAAAAACACTTTGAAAAGCAAGAATACTGGCCTAGAAATTCTTGGAAAGAACTCAGCTGCGCCGTGTAGAAAGGAACAGCTTTGATGTATTCGAGGAAGTGCTCCTGCTGAGCTGGCATTTTACAGTTTGTTTCTGTCCAAACTGAACTGCTCAAGCTGATTCATTAGCAAAAGAAATATCTGTTCTCTGCCAGATCACACCTGCCTATGCCAAGCTACTTTAGCCAGGCACCACCAGTTCTTGTATGTGGCATGTGCATAACCTCTTCAACATGGTCACGAACTAAAATCAGTGGCAAAGAAATACTGGGAATGGTTTTGCCTTTAAAAAAGATGACCTGAATGTATGGAAACATTTGGCAGAGTTGTACCAAATTCCACAGATTTTCAGCAATGAAAACTGCAGTTTGCATGATAAACGTGCCCAAACCTATGTTTGATTAAGCAATGTAAAAATATCTATTTCTGCATTGAACATGCAATGTGTGTTTTGGTCAGATGCAAAGCTGTCATTGTGCTAAATGAAGACTATTTCTGACGTGACACTCCTGGCTCCTTTTCCATTGTTTTGTGACACCTCTGACTGCCATCCTCCCTCTTCAGTATGTTCACCAGCAGCACCTGCCTGCTGTTTACAAGAGCTTCTGTTCCACTTCAAAGCTTCCATCTCTTCCCCCACATTTGGGCAAGGGAGGGGATGTCTCTGGTGCCATCTTAACACACATGGGATTTTCCTATTTTGTAAAAGGTTATCCTTGTCTTGTAGATCCAAAAAGTGATAAAGAGCGTCTCCACCTAGCAACTGTTTCTTAACTTTAGAATTTACCATCAGGCTCCAAATTTCCTGCTAGATGCCCTGCTGGCTGCATATGAGATTTCCTTTATCTAAAACAATAGCTTATTTTCTAATTGTCTTACCATCCCAATAGTTTTAGTATTTTTTAAAAAATGCGATGTAAGCATGTCTATAAAGGGAAGGGAACCTATTGTCTCCGAAAACATCACTGGTGGTACAGAAGAATTACAAAATACCTTGGTCTTTAAAAAACATGTCTTGCAGGAATTAAAAGTGAGAGTAGGATCACCAGTCGGAGCAGTGGGGAACCTACGGAGAGACACTGCATCCCCTCGGAGTGAGCCAGAGCCCCAGAGCTGTGCTGGGCAGCGTTTCGGGGGGGGGCTGCTGTCTGCGGCGAGGAGCCGCCTTCCCACTGCGGTAACCGTTCCCGAATAGGAATCTGTCCTCTTTCTTGCTGCCTTCGAGCTGTTTAAACTAACTCATTACCCCACTGTTGGAGTGGGATAACATTTTGGAGGAAAAGTATTGAGGGCTGAATATTATCTGATAGTTTAACCTAGGAAGTGTTAGAACCTCTTTGGTATAAAAACATGGTCGGAACATTGGGCATCTGTGTTGACCTACACCATTTACACCAGACTGACTTTTGACTTTTTATATGGTTTACCCAGGAGGCTCTCATTAAATTATCTAAGTTCACTACATGTCTTTTTTGCACCTCTGGAATCGTAACTGTTCCCACATAAGCAAGCTAGATGCGACTGCAGACGACAGGGCGCAGAAGTCTGCGTTCGGTTTCTTCCTAGACCAAGGAAACAAGCCATTGGAATAAACCAGACACATCTGAAATTAATTTTCTCTCTGATCTCCCAAGACTAAAGAGCTTTTCTTGGTATAGTCTTTGTTTGCAAAATTATGTGAAATTACCCTCTTAAATGTGTGCATAAGAGAGATGCAAGCTTCAATATCTTGGTGATACAGGACTGCTTGATGTAGGGGCAAGGTGATATTTAGCCAAGAGCTAGAGACATGTGAGGAGCTGATGCCTGCCTCTAAACCTGTGATTTACCACAGCAAACAAGGGGCAAAAAGGACACATGACTGTGTAGTTCAGCATTTGGTATGATGGGAACAGACTTTGAATTCCTG
Source organism: Aviceda cuculoides (assembly GCA_035590195.1). Taxonomy (NCBI): domain Eukaryota; kingdom Metazoa; phylum Chordata; class Aves; order Accipitriformes; family Accipitridae; genus Aviceda; species Aviceda cuculoides. The sequence goes on along the minus strand of JAVJGG010000005.1, from coordinate 34,173,755 downwards.
TTCTGAATTCCAGCACCATTTCCTCATTCTGCATTTAACCATCCTCAGTTAAAATAAAGAAACAAATCATAGGAAGGGAAGCTTGTGTCAAGGCAGGTCCTGTCTCCCCCAGGGCAGGGAACCTCTCCTCTGTGTCTTTGCTCTCCCCTCTGCTTTCTGGGAAGCCTATGAGCCGAACCAGGGATATGGTTCCACTCAAAGAGACAAGTGAGAGACCAGGAAAAGGAGTAGCTGTCAACGCTCAGCTGATGGTACCTAAAGGCCAAATATGGTGACATAGACAGCCTCTACGTTTGATTTCTTTTGCAAAGTTATGGGTAGCTGAGGTTTTCCAAAATCTGCCATTTGCTTTAAACATTTCTAAGTAGACTTCAAGGCAAAGCAAACACCTTTCAGGACCAGGTGTGACTCCCTCCCTCTCAGCACCTATATAGAGAGACTACAGTATTTCAAGACTGTCTGTACGTGGCAATACAGTACTGTACTATTTGTTCACTTAATTACTTAACACAGAGATAGACTCAAGATAATGTCCTCTGCAATATTTACCAGGTCTTCTGGAGGTGTACCTCAGCTTGCTCTTTGCGTGTTTTGAGTAAAAGGAAAGCTGTGTGGGTGCATTTAGTGGACATAGCTCAAGCCTGAGAGTTTATTAGCTGGGCCCACACAGCTCCTGCTGGGCTCATGGCATGGGCAGCGCAGGGCAACATCTGCCTGCAGAAGACCGTTTAGACATATACTCACATTTATTGCTCTGACTGTGAAGATGTCATTGGCTTCATAAGTTAGATTAATAGAAATTTGAAAAATGTATCCTGTATATGAACAAAGGAAGTTCTATAAGCTCATCTGGCCAGAGGGCTAAACATACTTACTGAATTACTATCTTCTCCATCAGGTTATATGACTTTTCTAAAAATAGGTCCGTTGCAAATTCTGGAAGTTTAAGAATTTATTTGAGCCACAAAAGGTCATGGATTTAACTAGCTAAAGAAATAAGAAGCATAACGAAAGACAGCTTTGCCAAATAGCAAGTCACTTTTTAAGGAACAAACAGAAAATTTGAAATAGCTGATATAATTTAAAACCAGATGGGACATGAAGCTTTAAAATAATATTTTACTCCTTCTACCTCATGACTCCAAGGTGCTGCCAAATTGAATAAGGAGCCAAAGTAATAACAGGCATTTTCACTTGCTATCTCCTTTTATACGTATATATACAGAGAGAGAGAGAGAGAGAGAGGTGATCCATGAGAATGGAATTTGAATGAAAGAATTGCCAGGCATTTGCTCTTCTATTTTATCCTCTAAGATCCTCAATTCTTCTAAGAAGCAAGTCAGCCCTGTTTTGTTCCTTGACACAGCAAGAAATTTTGATTAACCTTAAACTGAATAGAAATTAAGGATAAATGATGGGTTCTAATTGGTGATTAAAAACATACTCAGCTCTGGTTACAAAGCATGATTTAGATGTAAGGTTAAGTAATTTCAAGTACTTAAGATGCAAAAAACATACATAACCCCTCAATGGCAATATGTCTCTCCATTTGCTAAAGCTCCTTCTTCCTCTTCTCGTGGGCATCCCAATGCTCACACTCCTTACATCAAGGCACAGGAGTCCAAAAGACAAAAGAAAGGAAAAGTAACGCTCATCAATGTATATGCTAGTGAACATGGGGGGAGATTTTAAAACACCACCACACTTAACATTTCCTCAGCAGAAAATGTTTGGTACCTGGCACTTTCGAACCTGAAAGTATGAATCTATTATACAGGTACTGCAAGAAGTAAATTCCTCTTTTATATAATTTTGAAAAAGTGGCTTTATAACACACACCAATGTTTTGCAGCAGTTGTCACAGCCGTTAGTTCCTTGAGGAACTAGGTTACCATGTCTGTACCTTGATTTTCAGGAGGCCTTCATATTTGAATTTTTCTGTCACTTCACAATATTGGGTCTTGAAATTCTGTCTATGCTGCTTTATCTGCTGTGAAGTTGATAGCTTGCATTTTTCTCACTCAGTTTTCTTTCCTTTTGCAACAAGATCAGATGGCTAAAGTTTAAGGTCCTTTAAAGGTGCCTTCCAACCATCCTACGATTCTATGATTTATTTATAGCAACAGGCACATGCAAAAAATTTTGGACATGTTTTATGGTAAGGAATAAAGACATAATTTTGTTTCTAATGAAACAAAAAAATTGTTTTATGTGGAAACACTTTATAAGTTTCCACTCTTCAGTCAGTATTAGAAATCTGTTTATATCTAGTTTAAATCTCTCTGAGGTGATTGCAACTGGGTTTTTTTCTTTGCAATTTCAGATGTCACAAAATGCAGTTTTTCAAATAAACACTGATAAAATGGGATCTTAAAAACAGTGGTGAGAAAATAATTTTTAAACAACAAATATAGTAACTTATAGAAAACTCATAAACTGCAAATAAACTAATTTCAGCAAATACATTGCAAACAATAAAGAGTTTGAATAGCTCTACAAAGAAATAAATCTACCTTGGGTAAAATTTTGCACATGTAAAGTCAGGTTTTAGGTGACTTTTCTTTTTCTTATGCAACTTATAATGTAACACCTTAGTATAAAAAGAAATTGGAACCTCCTTGAAATATCCTCAGTTCCTTTGATATCAGCTTGCATTTTCCTTCACAAACAGCATATTCTTAACGCTATTTTAGTATATTTTTAAAGTTGATATTATTTATACCGAACCATGTCCCTGATTCAAGATAGTGGTGATCAAGTATGTGTTTACATGCTTTCCCAAACATAGAGGTATTTTTGAAATGCAAGCAAAAATCTGAACTCCACATATAAATTGAATGTTTAATATTTTTTCAGACTCAGTACCTGAATGGGCTTTTTCAGCTCCAAAATCCTGAAGATTCCTTTAACTGTAGTAGTTAAGAATAATTGTAATTTAACTATGTTTTAAGTATTTTAATTTCTTCCCACTCTGAATATCATTATTTAAACACCAACAAGTAAAATAGGTCATCTCATGTTTCACAGTAAAATAAAGCCTGAATAACCATAGTCAAGGTAACTGTTGCTGCTTAATTTAACAGATGTGTCTCTGGATTTTGAAAATCAGTATCAGTCATTAATTGCAACAAAACTTTTATGATCCCTTTGGTCAACAACTATGAGTTAATGACAACCACGAGGTAGAGCAAGTATTCAAGTTCATGAGGTCATGTCCTTCTGAACTTGTTTGCATTTTGTTCTTTAGCAAGCCAAGGCAGCTTGACTGCAATGAAGCGTTATACCAGGCTGAACTCAGAGAAAGCATAACTAGAAACAGTGTTAAATTATCATTAAATAGGTTCCTTTTTCTCCCTCCCTCCGAGATATGAGACTCTAGCTTGTTAGTACTTTCTGCGTATTGGCTCGGTGTAGTCTGTGGCAACTCAGCCAGACGAGATGTTGGAATTGTGTTATATCATTTCATTCTGAGGTTTTTTAACCCTTCCTTGACATTGCTGTAACACTTAGGTCAATTTTGAAACAAATTAATTGTTTCGAAATAAAAAGTTGCAATATTTAGCTTTTGAAATTTTCTGAACAAATACTGCGATATTTTACAAATTCTTAGGGTATTTTTAGGCTCAAAATGTTTGCCAAACTGAACCTCAACTTACGATTAGCTTCGGTGCATCTCATATTTTTTTTCTAATCTTGCTGGATCAAATACTGATTTGTCTGTGGGCTCAGAGAAGGACTACAAGCTCCTGAAGAGCTATGGGTTGCTTCCCAGAAGTGAAAATGGCTGAAAAGCCCCTCCAGTGGTTATGCCTCACCTTTCCTTCCCCTGTGCTTTATCCCTTGTGCCATATTTCCAGAGCTGTCCGTGACAGGGAGGAACACAGACTTGCCACGCTGTTTAAAACTGAGTTTTGAAAAGAAAACAATGAAATGCCTACCAAATGAATTCAGACTCTCCATTTTCTTATATTCTTTATAGATTACGTTTCAGTCAAAACTGGTCAGTCTCAGCCCCAACTAACGTCAGGCCATCCAATACTTCCCACTGTTGACCCATGATTAAGTGCCTTATAACTTTATCCGGTTTTAATTTGGGCTGGATTTTTCCATGATGGATAACAAGCTAAGGCAAACACTTTGTATGCCTATATATAATTTTTGTGCTTCGACTGTTAGTGAGTGATCAATATTAAGAAAAAATATGACTTCTGGTAAATCTCCTCAGGTTTTGAAATAAGATCTTAAGCTTTGGCAGTGGCTGTCTTGAGGTGGAGGAACTACCTTCCAGAGCTGGCCAAACAAAAACCTCTGAAAAAATCCTAGTGGCTACAGCAACGAAGAACAGGGAAAGGTCATTAAAGTTTATGCATAGTTGTAGAAGGGACATGACCTGAGAATTTTCTGGCAGTCTTGATTCTTACATTTCTATATTCTTTGAGAGCTTGAACTCACAGCCTTAAACTTCTGCTACAGGAGGCCTGTGTTTGTAATTTGGCAGGTGTATTTCAGCATTAATTAGAAAATCAGCTTTAAAGAGAGATCAAGAATATAAGGCTGCACATGAACTCACGAAATACCAACAATAAGTGGGTTATATAAGAGTGATATGAGCAAAACAAGCAAGGTGGTTCTGCTCATTTAACCACCTTAGTTTCAGAGAGGCTTAATTGTGAAATAGGTTGTGCAAAATAAGATTCTCTCTTCATTTTGCAGCTTTTTCACTAGAAATTAGTATTAAACATATACAAAATAAAATAGCTTAGTAAAATATGGTACATCAAGTCCTGTCCTGGAAAAGAGCAACTTATGTTGAGTCCAGCCATTAATTAGCCCAATAATATACAAAGCATGACAAATAATTTCATTTTTAATCATGAAGTCCTGCAGAGACTCCATTTTACTTCATGAAGAAATGCTTTTAACTTGAAGTGTTTAGTACTGCATTCACTCTAAATGTAACTCAACTCAAATTTAGTTCTTGCTTGGACTTTGTAATACTCTGTTCAAAATAGAGCTGGCTTATTAACAGTTAAAATATGAACTAGAGCAATATTACTATTGGCATTTGAAAGTTTAGAATAACATTTTTATATATTTATATATATGTGTATATATATATATATATGAAAAAGGATAATGCTCTGATAATATTCTGAACTTCCTGCAGTTCATTCTGATTCTGTCTCTAATCACCCCCAGTTTCTGCCAGCGCCAGTATGCTGGTGATACAGCGCATCTTTGTTTAACCTAAAACAGGAATGCTACAGTCTAGATTTTACTTTGTGATTTCTTTTTGAGTTTCTACCATTTTCAAAGTCTAATTAGAATATATATATATATGTAACAAGGCATTGTAGATGGCAGGATAAGTAGCTGAGGCAGATGAGAAAAGTAGACATATCCTGTTTATGTCTTTGGCACTCAATTCTTGCCAGAGCATCTGCAATTTATTTGAAAAGTCTGCATAAATTTTAGGGGGCTGGGGTGATGGCTAGCTGGTTGAGTTTGGGGTTTTAGCCATTATAAAATATTGGCCACCAGGATCTGAGGGTTGGGGTTTTTTTTTTAGATAACTGCCTAATTTTCCTATAATTTATTTCCCACATTCATACAGAAAGTTAGAACTACTTCATCCTCTTTAGATTAATATTTTCTGGAAGGTCACTATCATTGCCCTCCCTTGATTTGTAACACGAATAACCTTGTCATTTGTCTTATGGTTTTCCACCTTCTAGTTCAAGTAAGTACTAGTGACAGAGATTTTAACAGAAACAGAGATTTTCACAGAGGCGGAGTCGACCCGCCCTCCCCACACCAGGATCCCCCCAGCAGCAGCTCTCTCACTGGCTAGCACACCTCCCGTGAAGACGCTAGTGTATTGCAAAGGCCACAAAACTTGCCTTTAAATGGTAAAATACCTTCTCAAACCTCCAGCTCAGACCACTTCAGGTGCTTGACCCAGTCTTCTGGTAACACGTGAAGGGGAGTTTGCTGGCTATGGACCTCTGGTGAGGGCTGCCCGAGACGCTCAGGAGTCGGAGTGTTGACACGGGGTGGGTTTTTTTGCTATCCTATTAGGATGTCTGTGCTTTAATAACGTTTTATATTACTTCTCAAATGAGTCTCAAGTTCAGGACAGGTCACATCTTGTTTAATACACACTGAAACTAGCATAAATTAACGCAGACACTTCTTACTCTGTTGTAGACTAAGATTAAGATCTCCTGCTTTTAAAATACAGTCATCAGGCTTTTGATATGGTATTGTTCCAGACCATTTAATCTATATAGTTCCTACAGAAAACAATATTTCTGAATGCTTAACAAAACATTCCTGGAACAAGAAGTCACTCCGCATTTCACCCTCCCAGCCTCAGAAATCAACTGTGCTTGTTGCATGTGTGTTTTATTTTGTTTGGCTCGTTGTTTCCCTTAGTTTAGAGATCAAAAAGTGAATCCGTACTGTAAAAATAAGCCCTGTGTGTGTCAAAAGGAAGAAAAGGGGAGAGGATGGGGAAGATTTCATCATATATGGGTTGTATCTAACAGCTTTAGTAACAGCATGCTTCAGATTCTTTGCATTAAAACTTAATATAAAGAATCCTGAGCGAGTGCCAAAATCAACTGCATTGTTGAATAAATGGTATCACTGTGCCCAAGTTGTGATTTATTCTACATAAAATTGCTTGCCTGCAATTAAAGGTTCATTATTCTACCCTAAGACATAAGTAAACACTGATCATAAGAATTTAAATTATCATAATGGTTTGTATAAATTCGATGATCAATTTTTATTCTCCTAGTTTTATGCTTCTAACAGCCATTATATAGTCACATTAATATTGATAATTGCCACAGACATACATTAAATACTCTATTTTTGCCTCATCCCAGTATCAGCCTGAACTTACATACAGCATGACTGCCTTACACAATCTGTTCCACCATTTTCTTACTGCTTGTTTTTTCTTGTTGTGTCTACCTATCTCTCTTCCTTTGTCCACTAAGTCATGCTACCCTCTCACTTGTCCTGTACCTAACATATATTTTTACAGAGAAAACACAAGTGGGCTGAAAGGAAGGACTGAGGAAGGAAAGAAGAGGGAGCCAAGAGACTCCTGAAAAAAAAAAGGCACGCTGATTTTCCAAGTGCAGGGGTGATGATGTAGGTGCCGGAACACATTGGCTTAGAACACTGCAATGATTTCTCATCTACTTCTGCTGTATTACCACACACCAGCAACCTCAAAAATTTTTCCTCTTTCTGAAAATTTCCATTTGGGGTCTGACAGAAAGTGAAATGTCCTGGGAGGTTTCAGCAAAAGAAAGTGGTAGCTTTTTATGCTCACTGAGTGTAAAGAAGCTATGCTTTCCCCAAAATAAATTAATTTTAAAGTGCCAAAAGACTTTAACTCTTCCTGAAGACTTATTTTTCTGTGATTTTGTGTTTTGAAGATAGAAATAAGCACAAAAGCAAACCTGGAAATACTACTTAATCAACTGAGCAAAGTGTAATAGATATTTACCCAATTAAGAAATCAAGAGGCAGAAAAAGCCAAAGGTTGCAAGCATAACCTTAATTCAATGAATCTTTATTCCAGCCATAGTTATTGGTTATTTGGTCAAAATAAACGATGCTGTTCCCTACCCCATGTTTACTGAGCTAACTGTGCAGCTCAAGCAGAAGCCACATGGGACGACTGCTCAGAGACAGTGCCCTCTCACTGCACTGCCCGGAAAATAGCCCAGTTTTGTCCATGGGACAGGTTAACATTTTATGTACTAACATGCCAGTCTCTTGCAGAAGCAACAGAATGTAGAAGTTTATGGAATTTGAGAGAGAGAGAAAAAAAAAAAATTGAATATAGAATATAGGACTTATCCACTCTTTGTTAACTGTCAACCATCACAATGTGATTATTAGGGATTGTCACAACATTCACATGTGCAGGTGCAATCCTTGCTAAAAATATTCTTTGGTGTGGAGACATCGCTCCACAAATCTCAGCATTTGTTTGATGCCGTTTTCTGTACGCAATATGTATTCATACTGATTAAAAACACTTATCTCCTCTAGATTATATCCATGAAATAAAAAGCAGTAATTGAGTGTGTATTGCCTGTCTTCCCAAAGTGCATTTCACCTGTGTGATGAACATAATGGTTTAGTTGCCAGCTCAAGAGCTAAAAAGTCCAGAAGTGACGTAATCGGTTTGTCCATGTGTTCATTAATCTGTTGTTCTACATACTCTAAGGTATGTAATAGTATGCATTATTTAATTAAATGAGCACACACTCATTTGTCCTCAGGAAAAGTGTACATTTGCAAGTAATGAATGGAAAATATTCAATTTTTATGCATAATCCAATTAATTTCTAAATGCAATTTGTCTGCACAGTTGCTTTTTTTAAAGTTGGCCTAGTTAATTACGGTAATCCTGTCGTACTACTCTGCCTTCACTCTGATATTAAAAGCAACGAGCTCCTCATGTTAAAAGAAACTTCCTATTTTTATTTTTCCTTGCCAATGTATGTGGTTTGTACAAAATCATAACTGGTTATTTTTGAGTCTCAGTTAATTTGTCTTGTCGGTGGTCTTGAGGAGAAAAAAAGGATTTGATCAAATGATTTAGCATTATCTAAGCAAGAATTAAGTAACCATGTTCATTTTATTCTCGTGAGCACTTCAGTTAACCCCAATGAGATTACTCATCTGAATCAAATGAACGGGATTAAGCTTTCTGATCACTAACCAGTTTGTGTGATGTCAAAATGGATGTCCACGGAGTCTGAATATTAAAAATTGAGCTAAGGACAGAATTTTGATTCTGAGAATCATTCTTCTAATTTAAATGACTGACAACTCATAAAATGCAAAGGTTGCTTCTGATAATGTAATCTGGCAGTTCATCCAATTCAAAAAGACATTTGTCTGTTAACTAGTATGTGAATTTTGGCACTTTGACCCGAGGAATGTCCTTTGATTACACTGGTACAGCACCTAACACACAGGGCTGCAACCTCAAGGCACTCAGTGGCAGTAGTTTTGCCATTAATCATAGAAAGAAAATTTGCAATTGAACCAACTGGAGCACTAAGACCTGGGGCGGGATTACAGCAGAATTCACTAAACCCTGAAAATTCAAAACTAAACTGAGACTTTGTCCTTTATCCATCTGATATCACAAGTTCTTGCAACAGATCTTACATAACCTGCAGCAGATGCTGTAATACATAAACAAATTGTATTGAGCTAAGAGGAAAAAAAGAGTTGATGTCTTAACTGTCAAAGTCTTTACTTCCGTGTGTTTGGTTTTACTCCTAAAAAAGAATTACCTTTTTGGTGGTGGCTGGTGGGAAAGCAGAGCTTTACAGAAGTTCAGTGTCACAGATGCATCTTCTACCATGTGCAGATGTTTACCCCTCAGGCAGAAACAAGTGCATATTCAAATTGCTGTGATTATTAAAATGAGTCTCATCCACATATTTGCAGAAGTAGACTACAAAATAGAATATTAAAAAAAAAAAAAAAGTGCATCATACCAGCCAAAGCAAGCACAAGACTTCCTTCTTCCAGAATAAACTCTGCATAAAACTCTGGTTTGTTTGGAAGCTATTTTAATCTGCTTTTGTAATTATCTTCCTTTTCTCTTAGTCTACATGTCAGTGCATATCCACTGGGCCGAATTACATACAAGACCAAAAATCGGGTTCCACTAAATTTCTGTTTCCTTAAACCCAAGGAGACAGTGCAGAGATTCACATTTCTCAGGGGACCTCTCAGCAGAAGGAACTGTAAATGCCAGCGCACGTCGCCCGTGGCTCAGTGTTTCTTCTCCTGTTAAATCTGTCCTGTTAGAAAGTGCAAATAATTGTTTAGCTTTGCTTCCCAGTGCTCGTCAGGCTCTCCAGAAGGATTCCTGCAGCACTGGACGATGATCTCAGTGCTCTCAGAGGGGCTGGTGGCATGTGGGCTGGCAGGGGACAGCCGCCGGGAGCGGAGGGCAGTGCTGGGCAGCTGACAATCCAGGCATCGGCAGCTCACCGTGAACTTCACGTCATCATTTTCCTGCCTCCTGCTCATTTCCCTAAGAACCAACAGAACCGTAGCCAAATATTTCGCCGAGTTTGAATTTGGGGTTTTGCGGTCCATGGCCTGAAAGAGCTCCAGGGGCAGCAGGCTTTGTTATGCACCATTACCTTTTCTCTATCCTCTTTAATAAATGAGAAATAAAAGACAGTGAATTACAGGATTAAGCAGCCGAATGTGGGTTCTGCCAAGAGTGCTGAGACCCACTGCAGCCTGAGAAGGGGCTTTCACGTGTGCCTTTGGATACAATCCTGTCTTTGCCTGGCCTCGTCTGTTCCCATTTTCCAAAGAGAGTATCTCTCACCTACCGAGTGCCTCGGTCCTCCTGGTTGGCAGCAGGAATAGTCGCAGCTTCTGCAAACCACTAAAGCAGCCCCTGTTTGCATCTTTTCTGAACTGCTGTCAGGCACTGAGCTCTCTCTGCTCTGCCCACAGTTCTCTGCTCTGCCCAAACTCCTCTCCCTGCAAGGAGGGAGCCCTTCTCCCAAGGCAGGGGAGCACTAGATCCCCGCGTTTCCATGCGCGTGGGTGCCTGAGCCCCACTGAGACGCCCAGCTCCCAAAGGAAGCTGGGCACCCCACAGTTAAGTCTTCATGCTTCGTCCCAAAGGACTGTGTGTCCATCAGACTCTCACTGCAAAGATATACGTGCCAACTACTATATGGAAGACTGACGTTCAAAACCACAGATTTTGGAAGGTTTTATAGCTAAGTGCAAAGAACTGGCTAAGTGTTCACCTTTGACCAGGACTGGGAAAAAATAATTAGGAACTGCCTTCCCTAGATTTCACCTGATGCCCTGCAAACACAGAAGCAGAAGGATGAGCATATATACCTGACAGCGCAACTGTTTGCAGCGCTGTGTTGGGACCTGGTTCTGAAGAGATGAGCCCGGGGTCCTCCAGAAAAATCCACTCCACCCAGCACACAGAGCAGCCCCAGGACCAACAAAAGCGCAGGGGTGCAAACAATTAGAAGAGGGCAGAAACATCCCAGTCCAGCACTGCCGCTGGGGGAAAAGGCCATGCAACTGCCTCAGCTTGACCAATTTGCAAACTGAGCTGGAAAGACCAGGGGAGAAGTAAAGGAAGGTTGCAGAGGAACATCAAGCGATGAGATGTTGCACCCCAGCTCTGCTATGAGCATTTGTTTCAAACAACAGCTGTTTTCTATAAAGCTGACTTGAAAATTGGTATCTTCCTACTTCTGAGAGAATTTGTTCACTTCATCTTTTTACTGGCAAAAAGTACTATTATTGCTTTTCATTCCTGTCAACCCTGCAGAGCCACCTCAGCACTGGGGAGGTGAACCGGAGTCTATTTTGGCATAAAGTAGAAAGAACACAGCTTGATCTCAGATCCCTGGGTGAATTTTCAGTGCTGGCAGTCAAGAAAGTCATGGTTTTATTTGTAAATTAAGAGAGGTCAACAGGAAAGTCATTGGGGAAAAAAAAAAAAAAAGAAAAAAACCAAATATGGAACCCTACCATGCCATTTATAGTCTCTTTATAGATGAGAGCACAGTTTATGTAATGTAATTTGAGTTATAAATAATATTATTGTTTGTTTCAGCCAAAAAGCTGTAGCTCATTTAATTAAGAGAATGGATGTGTTTGTGTCGTGTTACTCATTACTTTATTGTAAAATATGTCTGTAATGATAATCTATGGAAAATTTACTGCAGTGGCAGGGAAAAGGATAGTAGAAGAACTTACGCAAAGTATTTCCAGTAAGAAAAAAAATCTGAGGATTATCGTATCTCTTTGTTCCTTTAAATCAAATAGCTGAAAAAAACCCCAAATTTTAAAGAAAAAAAATTGACAGAAGAAATGTGAATTGACAGATTTGACTTTGGAGTGCAATGTTAAAAAAGGACCATTTGTACCAATAAGTTCAGGAGAGAGGCTTCGTCATTTTCTAAATCTGTTCAGCACTCAGGGGTCCCATTCCCTTGGCTAGTGTGTGGTGCATACTCAGCAGTAAGCCATACAATATTATATCAATCTTTAATGCTCACTTATTTCAAGCACCATTGATGAGGAATTACTATGTGATGTCAAACAGAAATGTTCACTGCAAAAGAGAATGAAATATTCTTTTTCAAATATTGTAAATGAAAACACCATGCAAAAACACAGACATAGCAAAAAAAAAGTCACACTGTCCAGAAATCTGAAACGGTGGAAGATTTGTGGTACTTCTCTGAGCCACATAAATGCTGACATTTAAATTTTACAATGCTGATGTGAACAATTTTTTTTTTCTCAGAAAGAAAATAAGAAATAAGGTTTTAAGAAAAACTATAAAACAATAATTTATAATGTCAGGTTGCCATACACGGAACAGATCGTTTCCATCAGGAGTAAGGCAGGTGGAGGCAAAGTAAAGAAATACATTCTTGTGAGGCAAGGTTAATGAGGCAAGGGGATGTGACTGGATTTTTAATGAACAGATCCACCCAGTGAATATCTACAGCAACACGTATAGCAGGATGTCATAAGCTATTTCCATGGCTCCCTAATGAGGCTGCTGTTTTGTGCGGGGAAGACACAGGGGGTGGGAGGCTGACAGGGCTGTCCCCCTCGGATCCAGGGACCAAAGTCCAAGCTCTGGTCTGTACTGGTGCCAAAGGCCATTTTCAATAAATCCAGTTATAAATAGAAAGTCGTCTGTTGAAGCCAGGGACTAAAAGGCAGCTGAATGTGATGCTGGCCACATCACACCCGTGGCTGTCACTAGTTACAGAAAACGGTATGCTTCGGTCATGCTTGTTTGGAGAGCCACACAGGCAGACCTTTGACTCATTTCAATACAGGCTGTGGAGGGTTTAGTAACCTGGATTTGCATTATCAGGGACAAGTGATGTTACAGATACATCCCTGTGATAGTTAATCACAAGGTTCTCAAGCTAATATAAGAAAATCAAAGCCCAAGTGGCTAGGCTACTTCCATCGCTTAAACTAAAGTAAATGTATAAACCTAGGTCTTGAAAAGTAATCTAGATGGCTATTGTTTTATAATAAGTCTTGTCCATATTATTATTTCAGTCATCCGAGGACCACAACCAGCAATTCCTTGTCTTGGGAGCTAAGACTTGTGGTGGGTGTACGTTGGATCAACCAGCCAGGCAAAAACCAAGTCCGACTGGTACTGAAACCGAAAAGAAAACAAAGGGCACCCTCTCCACAAAAAAAACCCAGAACTACAGAAATATCATTGCTTGGGAAGGAGGGGTAGGGATGTCAGGAAGCCACGGCACATCTCACCTACCCTACAACAAACTGTGCTGCCACAGCGTCACATCTCTTCTGTCACCGTGCATCATCCCTTACCCCAAATATAAATAACCCTCCGTGAAAGCAACGAAAGAGAAAACGAGTGGGGAAACGGTGCTGTAATAAAAATAAATTGCTTCTGAGGTAGTTGCACTTCATCAGTAGATTTCTACATCAGATTTTTAAACATCTTCAGTGAAGAAACACATTAGTTTGTAAGAAAAATACACTTCCTTATGATGAAATGGAGACATGCTGATTGACGATGAAGTTTTTCAGCTTATTAAAATACCTCGAGGCTTTGACTAAATCTCTGCCTCTGCTACCGAAAATACTCACAAAATATTTGAGGGTTTTGCATTTCTGTACCACAGAGAGAAGACCTCCTTGAACCATCTAATTTTGGAATAGCATGAATTCTCAGGACCAGTGAAGGGAGCATGCCAAGTAATAAATCGTTCACTGCTTAGCGAAGAGGAAGAATTTGGGAACGCCAGCATGGCAGCAGAGACTTTATAGAATACAGCAGGAGTTTTAACCTTTTAACTTGACTGGAGTTGGCAATTCCTGAGAGCCCGTGAGAGGTACCTAAGAATAACAAAAAGCTTTTGTCAGTAGGATCAAATTCAGTGCAGAGAATCCTTACTCATTCAAAATTCATTAGAACTCTGTAAATATAAAATAGTTGAAAGCTATTGGTATAATAAGCCAGTAATAAATGTGACCAAATCAGGTGACGCAGAAGAAATAAAACTCATTCATGCAACCTCTAGAAGAAATAGTGCCATTTAAGACAAGTAAAATCAAAGCATAACATAAAGATTACAACAGTAGTAGGGATGGTCAACACATATTTATTTTTATTCTAAAAGCTGCTGATTATTTCTGCTACAAAATATGCAAAACCTCACTTGTCCTGAATGATAAATGAAAAAATGGTTCACATGATATTGCTCTGGTCTGCTCTAATTGATCTTTTGTACTCAGCATCCCGCTACCTTAGATTTCCACAATCATTCTAAACATGAACTTCTGTATTTTGGACAAGTCTTTAGGGTCTATATACACATTTTTAAATCAGTTCGTTCAGCAAAATTGCTGTGAGAACCTATAAGAACAATACAACAGACTCCCAGGTTGACCAGTTTAAGGCTGAAGAAGACCTGTAAGGTATACCATTAATTAGGCAAGTTTAGAGCTTTAGTGAACGAATGTCCTGAACAACACTGGATACATTCATATGATCATGTGTTTGGTGAGGTATATTGTGTTTATAGTGTAAGAATACCCTTTGAAAGGTCTATACCCAAATCCTGTCAGTTGACTGGAGCTGCTCTAACATTTAAAGGCAGGGAAGGCAGTAGATGAGTCACCCGTGGCCTGAAACAGTGCGGCAGAATCTTTTCATGTCTCCTCTGCTTAGGAAGATCCTGATTTCTTTAAAGCACATCCATGTATTTTGAAGGTACTACAAAAAGTAGGTTATACTGCTTACTAGGACTCATTCTAATAATTATTACAGAACATAGAATTTTTGCATTTTAATAACTGTATTAATTCTTCTTATGTTTCTTTATTCAGGTGTATGCTATTGGAGCTGTTTCTGAGCACTACAATAGTTGCTTGATTTCACATTCTTTTTCTGCCAAAAACACAGGCATTTTCATAATTCTCAGTTGACATTTCAGGATATTAATTTGTTTTCATATAGCTGAGGATTTTTCACTCTTCATTCCTAAGACATATAATATTTCCAACAATAATTCAGAATACTGAATGGAAGGATATCAATCTAGAATGCATCGGAACAGTAACTGTTGGATCTTATAATTTCTCCTGCTCTGCTGGATTTCAGCATTTGAGAAAAATTTCATATATTGAAGATACCCGAATATTTTGCAGTAACATCTTCTTTTATCTCCTTATTAGTCACAAGAACATGGATTTCATTCATTTATTGTTTTGTTCAGGTGGCTGCATTCTTCATGCGATTTATTCTGCTGAAGTTTTGAAGGCCTGAAATATGATTAAAATGCAGATTAGAGTGGTGAGTGAACTCCTACAGTTCCCCTGAGATTAAAAATAATGCTTGTCATTATTTTAGGAAAAAAGCAATATTAAATTATGTTATTTTAACATAGTTGTGGACATAGGACTTTTGGGCTAGGCCAGGATTCAATGTCTATTCTCTCATAGAAACAGAAGGGTGTTCGAGGGTGGCAAAGTCCTCTTTGGACTTTGGGAAAGGAAAGCACCTCTCTGTTGGCCTGACACTGACACCGCGGGAGAAGTGCGGCTGAGGTATAAAAGAACTACTGACTGTCACCCATCTTTTCCGCAAAGTGCAGAGCTTTCTGCTGTGAAGTGTAGAAAGCAATTGCTATTGATGATTAAACTGGGTAACGCTTCAGAGGTTTAGCAGGCAGCTGATTCTGTGGTGATCACATAATGATATTAAGTTCTGTTATTTTTGTGATATTCTGTACATGAAATTTGTAGGTGTAAAGCCCCACTGTTTCCATAGACAGTGAGCATCCAGGTGCACTATGGTTCATCTTAGTACACCAGCTGTAGAGAATCAATCACATATGTATGTATCAGTTTGCATCTAGGTGAGCCACTATTTTGAACAACAGCTGGTGTAATCTCTTCCTTTCTTCAAAAAATAGTGGAGATCTTAAAATATCCAGTTCACTGATAAATGATGTAGTTGCTCAGTCCAAGTAGGCTAAAGTAGACTTGGGAGAAGGAGCAAGAAAAGACAACCATGTTGCATACTAGTACTTCAGTAGAACCAGCAGCCTTGTCTCCATCTCTTCCTCCTCCAGGTGGTCCCAATGGTGTAGATATGGAGAGGAGGGAACCTTGTAGCCCTGGAGCTGTGCACGGTTCCCGAGTTGCTCAGGTGATGCTCCTGTGCTCAGGCTACAGCACACAAACAACAGATTAAACACTTTGGCATGTGTGTCCCAAGAAAGTTGGTCAGCAGTGATGAAAGAATCTATGGAGACAACTTTATGTGGCAAAACAGAATGCTGGTTGTCTTCTTTATCAGTCTTCTCACATCATGTGACAAAAAGTGTTCCCTCTCTACAAGTGAGATGTGGGAAAAGGCAATACAGTTGCTTAATATCAAGAAAAGACCAAAGCAGATGTGATTTCTTAATTCTCCGTCCAGGAGTAAATTCTGCCATGAGCTGTTGGGTAAAGTATAAGAAAGAACTGGCAGCAAAAGTTTGATTGCAGGAGGCATAGCAACCCACTGGATATCATCAGGAACTTGCTTTAGGCACTGCGTAAGTGATTAAAGTTGATGGGTATGAACAGGCAACCTGCCAAGGATTTTGGTCACATTGGAGTCAATGCTACATCAACCCAAAAGCTTTTTATTCAGATAAAGTAATACTGGATACAGTAAGGATTAAGTCTCCAAAGGTAAAATGCTAAAATTAAATTCAGCACAGAAAACACTTATATGAATCATGGGAGAAGGACTGAAAGGATGAAAACACTTAAGTAAAAAAACAAGCAGTAACTTTGTAAATACAATGACATTTTGTTCATACAAAAGGAAGAAAGCCAGCCTGAATAAAGATAAATTGAAGGGACATATTAGCTGATAAAATTCAAGATGAAAAATAAGAGCAGAGGGATAATGAAGAGGAAACAGTCATACACCTAAAAGTGGGCTACAAGACTGTTCAGAAGAAAACCTACTTCCAACCTTAACTGTATTCACATAATTCTACTGAATATCTTATGGTGAACACTAGTATTTTTGCAAGATCTCAAGCCATCAGCAGGAGGAGGCCCAAAAAGGACAGGTGAGTCTCCTGGATTAGTAGGGAGCGTAAGGATTCAGAGTGACATTTTGGAGGAGCTTAAAAATGTGTTTGTCACACTTTTTGCCATAGTGAGTTGGGGAGTTATCTGAACATACATTTTGAGGCAATAATCATGAGACAATGAAAATAAAGTCCAGTAATAAATTAATAATTTACATAGCATCAAGTTATGCTCCTTTTTGTTATACTGTACGGCAAAGTCTATTTGAAACACAATTTGGAATTGATAGATGTTTACCTAATATTCATGTGTATTTCTTCAGAAATGTTTGCCGTATCTTAGAAGCAGCATATCTGCAATGTGATGCAGGGGTTGCTATGGTGAGTTCACATCTCTTATTTAATGCTGTACCTGAGTAAATACACATTGTAACAATCTCTGTTAGAGGTGCTATTAGTAAAGTTATGTCAGCATTTCTATCGTAAATACTTGTTTTCGTGTTGCAACTTGGCCAAAAGACAAAGAAAACTATTCCTAGACCAAATCCACAGAAGTCTTTGTGCTCTTCTAGTGTATTTTTTTCACAGCTTCAATCACTTTCTGAAGTCTTCTGTCGTAAAAAAAAATCAAATAAAAAATCAGTGGATTTGTTTCTATTCTTTAGTAGCTAGTGATTTTGATGACAGTTATGAGACTTTTCATTTAGAAAAATCTTCAGAAAAATTTGGGGGTTAGTTTTCATTTCACTGTTCCAGTCAGTGCCAGTGGGCATTCAGTCAGGCATTAATTACATTACTTGTTTTACAGACCTTCTGTACTGCCAGAGTGGCATAAAGACACTTTTGTGTAAAGAACCAGGTCCTTAGTTCTTGTATTTAATGTCTCCATTTAACTAAATGGCATCAGAAATTTAACTTGTAGACCCCAGTGCATTCTTTTTGAGCAATTATTAGAGTCACTCTCCAGGATAACATGTAAGAAAGGAGTGCATTGCTGGAAGTAATCAAATTCGTTTATCTTTTCGGCACCTATTTATTTTTCTAATCATTTATTTTGGAAAAGAGTAAGTAACTTTCTGAGATTATTTTTCTCTATGAGCTCCTCTGTGTATGTCAGGATAACTCTTGCATTATGCATTTGTATAAATTTGTAGGTCGGCCTGATTAAATGTTTTTGTTTCGTGAGGGGTTTTTTTTAACTAAAATAACTTTTGTAGGAAATGTCTATATTTGGCAAAATCCCTTATACCAGCTAATATTATTTTTGAAATAAAACTGCTACAAAAGTATTTCTAAATACATATATTTTTACTCAAAATTGTGGGTTTTAAGGACCTGGGTGGAGAAGTCAAAATTTACAGTAAAAATATAAACAACTTTTTTCAACTTGTCCATAAGGTCTGATTATTATACTGGACTTGCATATGTGCTTGCATGTTGACCAAGTGAAGACTATACTTTTAAGTGGAACAGTTTCTTCTGTGCTTCATGTCAGCCAGTAAGAGTGGATACTCATTACTGAATTGGCTGAACAGTGTGGCTGAACAAACACATCTTTCCCATAAGTCAGAAAGAACACGGTTGGATGGAGAAACTCAAACAGATCATAAATGTACATCATTAGCTGGTAATGAGAAGGGAAGGCTATTTTTTGAGAATTTACTCCCATAGTCAGAAAAAGAGAGATGCGATGTGTTTCAGATGTTGCCCTGACATAAACTGTAAAAGCTGGGTTTTTACACATTTACATTTCATGTTAAAAGGAGTCACAGAGATACTCAAAATAATTTTGATGGTGTTTGGGGTGGGGGGGAACACTCCAATTTTTAAGTGCTACAGTATTTGGATGTTACTGCCTAACTTGTTGCTCAGTTTCTGCAGCACCATATGGTAGAATAGATCTCAAGCTCCACAAAATCAAGTGTTCCAGCACTAGAAGATGAGAGACAGATCATGCACTTTCAACCTTCTGCTGTAAAGCCTTCCTTCCAAACACAAACCAGTATCTGACATTGCAGTTTTAGGGTCAAAAGCTGCAACACCAAAAATTTAAAAAAATGCTGTCCAGTAATATAAACAAAGGAATAATAAAACATAATGACTTCTACATGTCTTGTGGCACATACCTATGACTAGAATACGACTAAAGCACCAGCTTATCCACTTTTCAAAAGAATTATCACCATGAAGCACTAGTAATTCATCTTTTTTTCCCCATTAAGATCCTATATTCATATTTTCCATACCATTTTTCTTCAGCTGTATTCATCAATGTGCAAAGAAATACTTCTAAGGCAGGGAGTCAGTGTATTCTTTCTTTCTCTTTCTATCTCTTTCCTTCACTTGTGCATAAAAAAACTGGAGCAAGGAGGACTGGAAGGAGAGGGCTAAGTTCTACATTTAAGGGTCTTCATTGGAAAACAGTTTTCAGACCCCAAGGGTGAATATCCATGTAATATCAGCAGGGTAAAGCATGGCAGTTCTGTCAGTCTCATTCATGATAAGACACAAATGAGTTTTTCAAATAAGTGGATCCCAGAAAGTAACACCTGAGCTATCTTGAAAAGAGCAACAGAAAACACTGTGATACACCAGGGCAACACACTGAGAGCAACCTCCCACCATCCCTTAGGACGTCAGTGTCTTCATGTTGAAATGGTTGACACTTCTCTGGTTTCCTTATGGACAGCACAAACCAGAATGCATTCAAAGTATAACCTTGCGATGACAAATGGATAGTCTAAAAGACCTACAAGAGATGGAAAAAATCTTGGCCTATGCTTAAAAAGTTGTACCAGTGTGATACCATTTACTGTATGTACTACTTCTGTGAGGCAAAAAGTGGATTGTTTTGAAGCTATATGTTTTCATTGCTTTAGTTTTGTGATAAATTTAGCAATTCTTAGTGAAACTCACTGGTGGCTAAGACTTCTTGTTGTTACCTACTTTATTCTTATGATAGAAAATTTATCAGGTAAATCTGGAAATACAATCTTGTGTGTTATGTATTTACCAAAAGGCTTATGGACCACCAGTGAGCCACAGATTCCAGATCTTGAAAGTTATGCAACAGACACCCTTGATACATAATTTGACATGATTTTTAGTCTGTTCCTGTAAACTATTAGCACTGGAAAGCAAAAATTCAGAACCACGGTATGATAATTTCCATCACTAAAAAAACCCAATAGTATCACTAAAAAAACCCAATAGTATTATCCAAGTGTGTAAAGTTCAGAGAAGGGGAAGATTCATCACCTTGTCAGTATTTTGAATCTCACTTTCAAATCGTGGAAGGCATAGCCTTGTGTAAAATGTCAGATGCTAGATCATATCATAGCTAAGGAGCTCAGAGTATAAAGGAAGTAATAAAACATTAAAGAATTATGTTATAAAGAAGTTACATTCTCACCAACAATGAGGGATTTGTGGGGAATGTGAAGCCCAAGGGCAGCCTTGGCTGCAGTGTCCATGAAATGCAGAGTTCAAGAGCCTTAGGGCAGCAAGGATTCCACACAACAAGCTCGCCACCCTGGACTTCAGGAGAGCAGAGTTTGGCCTCTTTGGGGATCTGCTTGGTAGAGCGCCATGGGATACAGCCCTGGAGGGAAGAGGGGCCCAAGAAAGCTGGTTAATATTCAAGGGTCATCTCCTCCAAGCTCAGGAGCAATGCATGCCAACAAAGAAGTCAGGCAAAAATGCCAGGAGGCCTGTGTGGATGAACAAGGATCTCCTGGACAAACTCAAACACAAAAAGGAAGCCTACAGTGGGTAGAAGCAAGGGCAGGTTGCCTGGTGGGGAATGCAGTGCAGACAGAAATCAGATTAGGAAAGCCAAAGCCCTGATAGAATTAAATCTGGCCAGGGATGTCAAGGGCAACAAGAAAAGCTTCTATAGTTACATCGGTGATAAAAGGAAAACCAGGGAAAATGTGGGCCCTCTCTGGAAGGAAACGGGAGACCTCGTTACCCAGATATGGAGAACGCTGAGGTACCTAAAAACTTTTTTGCACCAGTCTTCACTGCCAAGTGCTCCAGCCACACTGCCCAACTTGCAGAAGGCAAAGGCAGGGACTGGGAGAATGAAGAACCACCCACTGTAGGAGATCAGGTTCAGGACCATCTAAGGAACCTGAAGGTGCACAAGTCCATGGGACCTGATGAAATGCATCCACAGATCCTGAGGGAACTGGCAGATGAAGTGGCTAAGCCACTATCTGTCATATTTGAGAAGTCCTGACAGTCCGGTGAAGTTCCCACTGACTGGAGAAGGGGAAACATAACCCCCACTTCTAAAAAGGGAAAAAAGGAATACCTGGGGAACTACAGGCCAGTCAATCTCACCTCTGTACCTGGCAAGATCATGGAGCGTACCCTCCTGAAAACTACGCTAAGGCACTTGGAAAACAAGGAGGTGATTTGTGACAGCCAACATGTCTTCGCCAAGGACAAGTCATGCCTGACAAATTTGGTGGCCTTCCATGATGAGGTTACAGTGTTGGTGGATAAGGGATAAGTCAAGGTCAACTACCTGGACTTGTGCACAACATCCTTGTCTCTAAATTGGAAAGACATGGATTTGACAGATGGACCATTCAGTGGATAAGGAATTGGCTGGATGGTCATACTCAAAGAGTTGCAGTCAACGGCTCGATGTCCGAGTGGAGACCAAGGACGAACAGCATTCTGTAGGGGTCGGTATTGGGACCAGTGCTGTTTAACATCTTTGTTGGCAACATGGACAGTGGGATTGAGTGCATCCTCAGCTGTGTGGTGCGGTTGACATGCTGGGGGAAGGGATGCAATCCAGAGGGACCGTGACAAGCCTGGGAGGTGGGCCTGTGGAAACCGCAAGAAGTTCAACAAAGCCTAGTCCTGCACCTGGATGGGGGCAATCCCAAGCACAAATACAGGCTTGGTGGAGAATGGATTGAGAGCATCCCTGAGGAGAAGGACTTGGGGCTGTTGGTTGATGGGAAACATCAAAAGAAGCATGACCAACAGGTCAAGGGAGGTGATTCTCCCCCTCTACTCTGCTCTGGTGAGACCCCACCTGCAGTACTGCATCCAGCTCTGGGGTCCTCAGTACAGGAAAGATGTGGACCTGTTGGAGCAAGTCCAGAGGAGGACCATGAAGATGATGCAGGGCTGGAGAACCTCTGCTATGAAGACAGGTGAGAGTGTTGGGTTGTTCAGCCTGGAGAAGGGAAGGCTCCAGGGAGACCTTAGAGCAGCCTTCCAGCACCTAAAGGGGGCCTGCAGGAAAGATGGAGAGGGACTTTTTACAAGGGCATGTAGTGATAGGACAAGGGGTAATGGCTTTAAACTGAAAGAGGGTAGATTTA
>JAVJGG010000005.1:34133044-34148068 GCA_035590195.1 Aviceda cuculoides | reverse complement strand
AGAAAGACAAAACTCTCCAATTTGGACTTCTTTTCCAAGTGCTTTCACAACTGTACAGAGTTACAACAGGGTCTCAGCTACTGCCAAGACTCTGTACTCACTTCTCAGTTAGGTGCTCAAACTGCAGTGAAGTGTCTGGCTTCATTTGTCTCTGATTTTTAGCAGCTGTGTTTGAATTGAGAGCTTGATTGACAATTATCTCACCTTGACAGAAGCTTGATTACTTGGGCTATGAAAAGATTCTTTATGCTATTTTGTGATAAAGAGTTACTTTTTTATCCTGGTTTTTGACATTAACTCTTACTTGTTCCTGAACAGCCACAGCTACAATTTTTAAAACTAAGCCAAAAATACTAAGTGGTTGCGGCTGGCAAGACGCTTCAGTGTCCAGTAATGTTACTTCTTGGATTTGCCTATGTCAATGAAGTTTTTGAACGGATAAAATTCAAAATCAATTTTTCTCTAAGAGCTCTACTGAGCAAGGATTGTGATAAACTCTGTTAATTTAGGATTAAAGAGAGAATGAAAAGGCAGGAATAAAGGCCCTTTGATAGCAGTGGGGGATGAGTAATGGAAAATGTTCTTGCTGCGGACTAATCAGAGTGTAATTGCTAAAGGAACCAATCTTTCGTTAATTGGAAAGGCAGTAAACTCAATCAGTCACAGTGCCAAAATATTGCAGTTCAGTTGAAGGATTTTATTGAACTAATTGATTTAATTGTTTTAAGTAATGCAGTTTTAAGAGTCTATTAAGAAACATTATTCTCAATACAATTTTCTGAAACATAAAAACTTTTTATGAGGCAAGTGAGTTTCATTGCAAAAAAAGATGAGACAACAGTTTTGATTTAAAAGAGCAACTTGACTAGGTTATGTTTTGTTAGAAATTATCAGTACTTGATTTTGGATGTTATCATGGATACTGTGAAGCGCTTTGTAAGTGAAGGGTACTTTAGCTGTGCTTAGACTAGCTTAAACATTTCTGATGGCATTTTCTTGGAGTCAGAAAATTGGTTTCATTTTATCTGCCTAATCCGGATATAATGGACCAGGGACGTCTGCCTCCACTTTTGCATGCCCACCCTCCTCTCCTCTTTAGCCCTGACGGAACGCTGTACAAGGGCTGCCGGTTACTCACTAGCTCCACAATCAGTTTAAACTGGAATAAGCAGTGCTGGCTTACCTTCCAGTCCTCTGCCTGGTTATTGCCATTTGCATCTCTCTCCCTTCTGCTAGATGTTCGTGCAGCCACATGGTGAGTGAGAACAGGGCAACGCTCTGGGTTAAAACTACCCTCTTTTTTTTTTTTTTTTCCCCCCTCCCATATGTATTTGTGGCTATTTGCAGTCACTGGGGAAGCAAGGAGAGTGAAAACAGTGATTGGGTCAGTGGGAAGTTGGCACTGCCTCTTTTAGCATCAGCATTTGCTTATGTTGACTTAAGGGAGTTGTGGGACTATAGTGTTAGCATCGCTCCTGCGGGGTTCAAACTCAGCCGGGGTCTGTGGAGCAAGAAGCAGGAGCCCAGATACGTCAGTCACTGGTTCCCTTCCTTTCCCAACAGTGTTTGGGCTGATTGAAAGACCTGTCTCGTTGGCACCGGTACTGACGCAATACCTCTGACATTCAAAAGTGAGGGGAGAGTGCTGTATGTAACCCTATATGAACCGCAAGCGCAGCGTCCTGGCCATGTCTGTGTAATCTTTCTGGGTCTGTGGCAGTGACAATAAATATTGACATCGCTGCAAAGCCAAGCAGACTGTTTGGGAGGCTTTCATGCCACAATGAACCTTTAGTATGTTTCTAGCAACATTCCATTGGTTATCGAATCACAGACAAACCTGACGGTGCAAGATTTGTAGGGGAAGGCAATGTAATTCATTAGATCCAAAGGTAGAATTCAGGAGGGAACTTTCACATTTCCAGACACCAGGTCCAAAAGGTAGAGCTCGTTAGTCTTTCAGATATGGTCCACAATCAAGGAGACATCAACGGTGGCTGAGTTCCCATAAGGTGACTTTCTTTGATTGCTATTTGTGTTCAGAAAGTTGCTTGGCAGACTTCTTGCCATCAAGCTGTGGAGTCAATGTGGCTCAGGGGTCCAAAAGGCTCAGTGAAGTGTCTGGAAAGCCTTTTGGCCAAGGTTCTGCACTAATTCATTGCAGCTGCAACATGAAGATAGGGTTGTCATTACCGTTGCTTTATCACTGTTATTTTTAACTATTATATATGTCTGCTGTGGCTTCTCCTCTTGATCAAATGCCGTTATACTAACAACCATACAGACAGGCAGTACATGACCATTTCTAACTAACATTTTTTAGGAAAGAATAGAGTTTAAAACTCAGGAAATCTCACGAATTAGGACTGGAATTCATGAAGGCATCTTCCCCATGGAGTGCCTCTCAGGATGAGCTGTTGTGCTGAGACGTGGAGGACAATCTGCTGGGTCAGATACTGGCTACCATCACGTGAGGCTGTTAAACTCGGTGGATCAATGGCTTGATCAGAGAGGGCAAAACCTTGCAGAATTTTCAGTTTGTTCAGAGCAAAAGTATGTTTTGCACAAGGTAGCAGGAGGGATATAAAAACATGACAGTGTAATAAACATGTTTCAGCTAGTATAATAAACAGAATTTGGAGCCTTCAATGCTGAGCCAGATTTCTCTTTTAAAAGAGGAAAAATGAACAACCAGGCATTGTCTCATATGACAAATGATAATAATGAGCAACAAAAATAACATGAATCATTATTATAAGTCATCTGGTGATTTTTTTATTTTTTTTAGAAACTAACAAAGCATTACAAAAAGTCACTACCATGGGGTAAAGAACATTATCAAGAGAAGTATGTGGAACTGACAGAGACAAAGCTTTTCTAGATATGAAGATTCAACAGAAAAGAAGTAAGAACAAGAATGTTTCACGTAGAGTATCTTTTTGATCTTTTTAACCCTTTTTGCATCTTGTCCTTTTTTGCGTGGCTTTTCTATATTGTTCACTCATTAAATAGCTGATAAATGGCAGCCAGTTTTCCTTGAGGACCTGCATGCTGCTGTGCTGCTTCACCTTGAATGTACTTCTCCCTGTGATGTCCAAGTGAAATAGGGATGTACTACATTCCCAGTTTTGCAGATGGAAGACTGGGGAGCAGAGAGCGGTTTAGATCCATTAAGGACACTGAGACATCTTATTCTGAGCTGCTGTGAGTTTGTCTACAAGGTGTGTTTTGGGCAGACATGCACTGACACGGCCCATGCTCAAAGTTAGACCAACCCATGGAACCCTTAGGAGTGCAGCAGAGGAGAACCGAAGCTTGAGTGGTGCCTCATCCTGATTCCTTCTAAAGAGCTGACTCTGCTCTCGGGGTCTAAGTAATGTTGTTAAGTGCTGCAAAGTATTATACACTGCTCAGACAGCACAAATAACAGCATTGCTCTCCCGCAGAGTCTGCTAATGAAAGGGGAATCTGATTGTTTTCACAGGCTGATTTTAATCGCATCTAGTTTATATGAACACATCATTATTTTTATAAACAGAAATGTAGTCACGGAACTCTGAAGATTACTGGTGGAACTAAGTTATCAGTGGCTTTTTTCACATGTTTTATAAAAACTTGTTGACTCCTAATGTAACAATGACTGAAATTCCAATGGCCAAATCATGGTTAACATAAACACAGCCAAGGACAGACTAGACAAATGCCTGTTAGGAAGAGCTTGCCCACTTTTTCCAGCTAGGTCAGTGGTCCTATAAAAGTGGTGCCCTATCCACTTGCCTGCCTCTTCCCCTTAGCTCACCATGGGAGCTACAACTATGTTTGTGGTCTCAGTCAGGAAGGATCCAGGTGTTGCTAACCCTACTGTGGGTCAACTGTGTTCAATGCCTCTCTGCCTCCAAGGAGAGCCTGGCTTGCTCTTCTCCATACCCCATTAGGTGGTTGTAGACAGCAGTAATATCTCTCCTCAGCCTTATTTGCTGCAGGCTGGCCAAACCCAGCTCCCTCAATGTCTCTTTGTATGCCTTGCACCCCACCACCATCTTGTTGTACTCCTTCTTGGGGTGAGGGGAGCAAAACTCAAAAGTGCCTGATGGAGGGGAATAATCTCTTCCTTGCCTTTGACCTGCTGGCTGTACTCTAACTAATGCAATCCAGATAGTTTCATGACAGCTCTTCCAGGCCTTCACTCTGTGACCCTGAGGTGAGGAGTAGTCATGGCCAGCTCATCCGTCCCAGCACGTCACGCCGGCACATCTGGAGGCATTTGAGAGCTGTACACTACTAACAAATATAGGCTTCTCTGACATGAACAAATATGTATGTATGTGTTCCCTATTAAATGATGGATGGTGAGCTCCTCCCAGCCTGTGTGACTGAAAGTGTACTTATCTCATGGTAGACAATCATGGACATATGCCATGGTGGACACATGCCTGGTCATGCAATGGGACAGGCATTGGGCCCCAGGGAAGAGGGAACCTCAAGCAGGATAGCTTAGTGAGTAATACTGCTGGAAACCTTTCCTTGCTCACATCTGAAGGGCTTCATGAGAGGTAGCAGCAGCGATGGAGACCACTGGTTTAAATGTTCTGGCAGGTGGGATCTGAGCTGGGCTGCTTCTGATTAGTTGCTCAGGATGTAGGGGTCATTGCAGCTGCTGCAGAAATTAGCCTCCTCAAATGAGGACGGAGACCAAAATGTCAAACTGGTTTTAACTCCCTTTCACCCAGCAGATCTGGACTTGCAAGTTTTCCAGACCTTAAAAGAAGCAGAGGTCCCAAAGACATGCCCGATGTGCAGCTCTGGATGTTCCCAGGGCCCCTAAGACTCAGCATCACTCCCTGCCCAGGTCACAGGGGTCAAACCAGTAGCACATCTAAGAGCCTGAAATCACTTGCTCACCTTTGGGCAGAACATGGCAGCAGCTATGAGAAATCAGAGGCACTCTGTTAGTCACCTGAAAGGGCAGTTCTCTACATTTAGCAAATGGCATACTGTAAAGAGATTGGATAAATTGGAACATATAGCTTCAAGCAATCAGGGATGTTAAGACTTCTGATATATATCGGTATAGAAAGGGGCTAAGCTAAAGTGATCTAACACAGCAATATTCCTCAGTGAGGAGTTATATGTAAAAACGTATAAAACCGTGGTATTATATTGCATGTTATCCAGCAGTGGCTGTTCACTACCTAGTGAATTCATCATTCCTCTGCCCTGCAGCTTTGTTTTCTCAGTCTCTTTCCATGTAGAGCATGGACAATATGTTCTTTCTAGCACACGTGGGCACTTTCAGAGCAAACAATAGACACAGTCTTGCAGTGAAAAACTCCAGGTAGCCCCTGCCTTCGCTCAGGCAAGGCTTGAAGCCAGGAATAATTATCCTGACAGTGCAAGATGTTCCCAAATGTGTTCTGAAAATAATGGAGGGGGGATTGGCACCCTTGAAGTAATCTTTTTTATGTGAGGGTGTGGAACAACAGAAAGCCTGGGGTAAAAATCTAGAGAGGATGTTTTTGTCCGTTCCTGACATCATTCAAATAGAAAGAAGGCAAAACAAGTTTTGTATTAGCTTCTTCTAATGGTACAAATAACACTTAGACCCTTCACAAAACCCAGACTCACGCCATCAAGCTTTAAGCATCTGACCATAGTGTATTACAGAAGCTGGCTGGTGACCATAAGCCCCTTCTAGGTGGGCTGAACCATCTTCTGAGACGTTCCTATCTCCCTCCATTGAGATTATACAGACCCTAAGGCAAATTGTCTCCTTTCTTAGTCATTGCAGTGAAGTGCCTTTTGTTAGGTGTTATGAACCTGAACCTCTCCGTCTTTCCCTTCTTCTTAAAAATATTGGGCAATAAGAAATACTTACGGTCTGCGCTGGCAGGAATGATTACAACAGGGAGATGTGGTAATGTCACCAAGAAAATATCCTGTGCCATCTGTAGTCATACTTTATGATATAAGCACACTAAGTCAAAAAGCACAGTAGTTAAGCAATTAATATACAGTAAATTATAGCCCTGATTCTGAAACTTGTGTTTACTATAAGGAATCTTATTTCTTAAAAATAATCATCTGAGTTTTATTTAATATTCTATTTTAGCTCTTCCTCAGTTCACTGTAGCTAATTGCAAATGCAGCTTTTCATACTTGCCCTGTGAAGCTCATTATTGCCAGAGAGACTGGAATAAACTTGGGGATAAGAAGAAATTATGTTTTTGGAAAGGAAAAACAGGATATTGCATCCTTTTTTCAGAACATAGTAGTTATTCTGCTACAAAGAATTTAACACATTTACCACTTATCTTCAGTTTTGTTCTGCAAAATTTGTGAATACAAATATTTTAAAAGAGCACTTTGAGCTCTATTGTGGGTAGTTACGTATTTACAGTTTATGTGTGAAGACAAAAAGATTTCTTAAGCCAAAACTTGCCGCTTTTTCTCCAGCAAATCTCCTCAAGAAAGCAATGGACTATTGAATTCCTCACTAAGCCTTTTTTTTAACTTGCCTCTGACACATGGAGTGTCGTTTGCCACGTCTCACCTAATCGCGTTCCTGCCCTCAGTAGTTTTGAGGGCATCTTTAATATCTTTGTGCTCATGCTTGTGGCACTGAGCACTTTCCCAGGCTCATCAGATCACTGGTTGGAAGGGACCTGTGGAGGACAGCTGGTCCAAAGTGGGGCTGCCACAAACACCGGGTCAGCTCAGACATGGCTTTGCCTTGCGAAGTCTCAAAAACCTCCAAGGACAGTGACCCTGCAGCCTCTGCTCCCTGAGCAACATGTTCCTGAGTTGCACTACTGTTCTCCTAATGTCCAACCTGAACGTCCCACGCTCTGGTATGTGGCTTCTGCCCCATGCCTGGGCTGTCTGGCAGTACTGAGAAGAGGCTGGCTCTGTTGTCTTTGCAACTACCCTTCAAGTAGCTATAGCTTGCCTGCATGCAAGCTTCCCCTTAGCTTCCCCTCTGCCAGCTTAGATGAGCCCTGCCTTCCCAGCCTTTTCTATTCTGAAAAACCCAAATGTTTTAATCCAGCTGCAGTCACGTGGTTCCTTGGATTTGCAGGTTCTGGGTGAGAATTCAGGGTGTTTGAGATGCAGGAGATGACATTACCCCTCTTGGCCTTAAACTTTAAAAAACTGTGAAATAAAAACTATTTTTTTTTTTAATGTGTAATTCTAAGGAGGAAGAACAGCAAGAGTCAGCTAATACTGCAAAGAGCATCCTAACCCTTTTGAAGTGTGGATTTGGACCTGTGTGTAGGGTCAGGTGCTTTGAGTGCAGCTGGTTTATCATCACCTTTGACTGCAAGTGTACTGGTAACGAGCTGACAGCCACAACAAAATAGCAAAATACACTTTGCTTTCCTGTACAGACTGGCTGCCTCAATGACAATGACAGGTACAGAGTGAAAACTAAACTCAGAACTCCAACAAAATCTCCTCCAATTTCAGAAGATACTATCTGAGCAAGAAGCAAACACACAGACATAAGGCTCAGGTCCCAAGAGGGAGGTAGTATGAGTCAGAGAGCAGCAGTTACTTCAAAACAGCCATATTGCCACTATTTTTTTTCAGTTTGTAGGTGAGAGCAGGATTTCCTGTTTGTGGAAAACAGGAAAACATTAATGAAACATTTAACACAACCTCGCATTTTAAAAAGGAAGGTCAAAATGCAGAAAAAAATGTGCTTAGTATTTTGGTAAAAGCATCTCCCGCACCTTCGGTACCAACCTTATTTCACCCTATGAAGCCTTTTCACCAGCCTGGGTTCCAGGCACATCAGAGTAAGCAGCTACAGGGGCATCAGCGCAGCCCTGACCTGCTTTGTCAGAGAGAGAGAAGAGATTTATTTAGCAGCTTTTGCAGTGGTTCGTTGGTTAAAAGTAGTACACTTGGCCCTTCTTTGAATATCAGAGAAGTTACTCTGGCTGCAGAGTATCTGTGGCAGAGACGTGTCTCACAGGAAGATAGTGTCAGCTACAAACAGGCACGGGTGTGATAAATATCACAAGGTTGTGCTTTCTTTTGTTCACTGTAACCAACATTATAATCAAGAGTTTAATCCTGTTCTTTGCCAGAAAACAAGAAACTATATTCTCTTCTTTAAACTCTTGCACTCAATCTCAAGTAATCTCAAGTAATCCTAGCAAATACAAAGTTTTCTTTAGAAATAGTGAAATCAAATACAGCCACGCTGCGGACAAGATAGAAAGGGCTCTGCAGCCCCAGAGTTACGACGTGTCTGCCTTCAGTCTGAAGATTGGACACGGACATCTGCTCTGCTGAGAGAAGTCTTTCCTGGTGAAAATTAAGCAGTGCTCTTCCAGTTAGGGGTAGGCAGACAGGACTGGCAGCATCAAGAAACCCCATGTTAATACAGCTGGCTCCTCCTCTGCGGACAGAATTTCCTCCAAGCATGTGGACAGTTTCTGCCAGCCCCACCTGCCCACGCACCTGATGGTGCCTGGCATCTCTGGGGCATCAGGAGCTGAGCACCGTCGGTCCTGACGACTCCATCCCTCCCGGCATGGAGGAAAGATCCACCCGAGGACCCTGATGCGGCTCCAGAGAGATCTGTGCCATGTTCCTTAGGCTCGATGGGTATCAGACATAGGCGTCGATACCTGCAGCATTTGAAAAGGAAATGAACTCTAATCTTGATTATTATTTTTTTAACCAGGCTCAAAAAATGTATCAGAAGTAATTTTCACAGCTGTTGCCGATTTGTCAGTACATCTGCCCCAGAATCTCCCCGCTGTTTGCTTTATGGTTTACAACCTTATTTTCATTTGTTTAAAGAAATGTTTTTCTCTCCCCTGTCATCACATGAGACATCCACATGAACAACAGCACAACGAGGACGCTGCCTATACCCAAAGCCCCGTCAAATGTGCAAAGCAAACAGGCACAAGCGGAGCAGGACCGCCTTCCCCAGCCCCTCCTGCAGCTCGGGTCCTCTCACCCTGGCAATGACATGGGAGAGGTCGGTGCCGAACCGCAGCCGAGAACTGCTTTAACTCATTAAGGACACCTATTCTCTGCCGTGTGCTTTACGGGGAGAGCCTGCCTCCCTCACTCAACCAGCTGATGCGGTGGAAAACAGAGGCAGCTTTCAGACTCAAAGTCCCTTTGACCAGCCTAAGCCCCAAAATTTGTTCATTTTTCCAACCACGTGATAGGTTTGAAGCAAGCTAGGACCTCTAGCTCCCAACCTTGCACCTCTTCATCTTTGGACTGTACTACTTTTGGCATCGTACGGCATGACGGGCCTTACGATCAGTGGCATTTTCACGGGAATGCAGAACTGAGGGAGACAGAGCTTATTTTTGTTGAACTATTTGTCTGAGTCTATATTGGAACTGGGATTTTTTTGGAGGGAGGGAACCGTGAAACGGCACACCGCAGCCAATGCCGGCAGCAAGCAGGCAGAAGCCCTGCTCACAGCGGAGCGGGGTTGGGTTCCCACAGGTTTTCACCCAGCCTGAGCTAAAGCAGTCTGAAGCGCTCCGCAGGAAACTCGAAGAATTAAAAAATTACATCCCCTCGCTTGCCTTCCTGCCTTCGCAGTCAGGCCTGTCTGAGGGCTTTAATCACAAAGCCTACACAGGAGGGAGGGCTGGAGGGTTGTCTGGTTTTTTTAATTATGGTCATTACGTCATTGGATAAAAGGTTGTAAATTCTACGGTATTACAGGCACATCACAGGTAATGAAGCACTTCTCCCCGGGTCTATATTGCCGTTAAATGAAAAACATTTGTCATTTGACGTATAGCTCCACAATGGCAATTACAGTAAATATTTCAACTGGGAAACTAAGGCACAGGTCAACCAGCCTATCTGAAAGCACACGCTTTCGACCAAGTGCTGCCATGCACACTCTACTGCAGTTGCAAGGTGTAGCTCTGCAGTCGCTCAGATAAGAGCAGCGTGGGAGCCCTTAGTTATTTCTCCCAGATCCTATTTTTCCAGGCTTATTACTACTGTGCTACCGCAAGTTTAATGCACACGCGTTGTTCACAAATCAAGACTATCAAACGAAAGCATGATCGAGCCTGGGTGAAGCATTCTGCGGATATGCATTTTGTAATAGTGCTAAGCTCGGAGAGCAAATAGCTCTGGTAACTGAGATGTTTGCCCTCAGTGTGCTCCAATAAACTGATTTACCTTTCTTCTTTTTTTTTGCCCTTTTTTTTAAAAAGAGCTGACGCAAGTTTGTCAAAGGGAGTTGTTGGGGTGTAGCAGCTGTTGATTGGTTCATCTGATACACTCCCATTTGTCTTTAAATCACTGTCCAACTGCTCTAGGTTGCACATAAGCAAACTTTTCATTACAGGTGCAATTCCTAAAAGATATAACCTGCTTAGCAAGCGAGCAAGAGAACCTGCTTGACTCAGAGGTAAACCTAAAATTTTTTTTCTTTACAATGTTTGATCAAAGTATTTTAGACACTGGCCACATCTTTTAAAATTGAGAATTAGAAATGTAATTAATTGCAAATATAAGTGCAATGTGAAGGATGGACTCCTTAAGATTTAGTGACATGGTAATTTATGTCGGCAAATATCTTTGGTATTTCTTCAGGAACGAAATTTAGTCTTTTTTGTTGTTGTTTTTGTACAGCGAGTCAAAACTTAAGCAAAAAAAGAAAGAGCAAGGCGTTTAAAATTGACCAGGCAATTAAGAAATGAATGCTTGCTTTCCTTTGCAGACCTTGGCTAACTTCTGAGAATTTTTTTCAAGGCTCTTGATTTACTTGGCTAACATTTCTGTAAATAAATGAATTTGTGAAAGCAGGCTTTGCATTTTAATTGTTTATTTCACAGTGACAACACTTATTTCATTTTGAAATAGCTGCGCAGACAGTAATATTATAAAGTCACTGTCATGAAGATGAAGAATCTGGCAAAATCTGCTAAATCAGATACTATGGTGGAGCTTACAAATCTTGATACTGCAAAAGCCATGAAAATGTTAGTCATATCTGTGACCTGGCATTATTTGCCTGACGGTTGTCCATTCTCTTAATGTCCTAACTGCAGACCGGACAGAGATCAATAACGTTGTGAAATCAGATGCCAAAAAATTTCATCATTTTCTGAATCGTTGCCGAAAACCGTTACTTAATAAATGAGGCAGAGCAGTACCCCATACTTGAAGAGAAAAACAGTTTTATAGGGATAAATAACTTCCCTCTAATAATAGGTGAATCTCTTTTCAACCAGCATTTCCATTTTAATGCCATACTTCAAGAAAAACCTTCTGTTCAGCCAAATGCCACAGGAGGCAGCAAAACCATCGCCGTATTGAAGCCAAGTTTAAGGAACACTGTAGAGCTAAGAGATTTTTCTTGTATGTAAACGTAAGGGGGGAAATTATTGATTTTAAATAAAGGCAAGGAAAAAGAAGTGGAGAGCTTTTTGGTTGCTTCTAGACTTACCACATTCCTCTCTAGGGAAGTGAAGCTGGGCAAGTCATGATGGGTTTGGGTGCTAGAAACAGGGTTTAGGCACAAAATTCGGAACTCTGAAGCAGAAAGCATTAAATCCCAGGGAAGCTGAAGCAGATGAACTTTGGTTTTTCTCCTCCGACATCATGTGTGGGGCTTCTGGCAGGGCCCAGGCCTGCCCGACCTTGGTGGCCATCCTCTGTCAGCCCACCGCTGCCCTGGTGCCTGGCCATCGCCCAGGAGCAGGGGTCCAGCCAGCACCAGCAGGGCTGCACCCCAGCACCAGTCTACCAGCCCTGGCACCGGGCTCGGCCGCGGTACGGCGTGCAGCTGTAGCCACCCTTTGAATTTAGACAGAGCCATCCAGCGCGTCCCCTCCTTTTGCTAAATAATACCCGGCAGGTGGAGCAGCAACCCGAGAGGTGCGGGGCCGCGCCGTTTGCTCCCCAGGTGAAGGGGTGGCGGCTCTGCCCCTTCTACGTTACTCGTGGGGAGCGGGCCCAACCGGCACCTCAGCATCCTCCCAAACCCCTCCGTACCTGCCCTGTTAGGAACCTGAAGAGTTCGGATGGAAGAGACGGATTGCCACCAGGGACCGGCTCCGCCAAGTCCTACTGAAGTTCAAAGGCACCATCGGTTGTAATTACAGTTATTAGCGTTTGCGGGATTCATATCTAACACCAAGCCTGGTTCGTGGGTCTCGTCCTGCTCATGTTTATGCCAGTGGCTTCCAGCTCATGGTTTGCAGACCCCTTGAGCTCTACCCAGCGCTCCCTAAAAAGGGACAGCTGCAAGAAACCAGGTTCTCAACAGATTTAATTTTGCCACCTGAGGCTTTGCACTTTCGCCAGAAGACTTTTAGGAATTCACAGATTAAAATAAATAAATAAATAATCAAAAATCGCTGCTCTGTGCAGTAATTCCACAGCCTCTTGAGATGACGCCCATAAATCAGATTACTTGTGTAAATGTTTGCCAGGACAATGCCCAGATGATTCTTATGCTGTAACATGTATTTCTAGCCAATTTTTGCTCCCCTTTCCAAAGTGTGTTTGCTGTGCTGCACAGCCTTTCCTCCCCAGCCTAATCTCTGTGTAACTTAACTCCTGGCAAGTTTTTTGCTTACTTTTCCTCTGTTTCCCAACTCTTTGAAGATCTGTATTTTTTGGACGGCCACTTCTGGAAAAGATGTTTCTCCAACAAGCGTTAGGCAGTGCGCACGGGGGAGATTTTACCCTTTACCAGAACAAGGCTAAGTGCAGTCAGATTTGTCTGCCTGACTTTTACACCACAGATTAAAAATAAGCATTAGGAATTGGAAGGACTTTGTTTCTCAGACAGGGCAGCATCTGCGTTTGAAGACGGTTCTGTGAATGAAACCACAGTTCGGAGGGCTCCGTTGTTTTTTTTTATTATTATTATTTTTTTTGTCTCCCGGAGTTATTCATAACCCGATCGGGCAGAACCCCCCTGCCACTGGAATGTGAGTGCTGGCAGCTCTGCCCTGATGCCCGAATCACTCGTCCCCTCACGCACACTCCCTGCACGGCAGCAGAAAGGAGTAAACCCAGCCGCTTTCTCTGGTAGGAAATCTCCTAATGCACTCTGATATTGCTTTTCCTTTTCGGCTGTCTGGTCTGGGTGAATGTTTTTAGTAAGAAGCAAGGAGGCTGACTTTGATTTCTGGCCTGGAGTCAGTTTTAGCCTCCAGGATTGGTATTTAAAGTTTACATTTACGTTTTTAAACACATGCGCTCTAACATTTTGCCACTACAAATACATTTGTAGTTGTTCTTAAGAACTGCATGTGATCAGTAGCAGAGGATAGTGAAGGTCCGGTCATCGAGCAAGGACCTACACATGCATAAATGCAAAACCAGGAAAAAGGCTATTAAATAATGGCAGGTTTAGTGTTACAAAGAGCCAGACATAGAAATTACTTGTTGCGTTGTTTTCTGATATTGTTATTACGCAGTGCTGGGCTGCATTTAGCGTGTGATATTTTTGAAAAATGTAATGGATCCAGCCTGTCTGCCTGATTGCAAGGTAGGAGGTAGAGGGCTGGGAGTCTGCAGTTCTGGCCCCAGGTGTCCCAGCAATGTGCTATCTGGTCTGTGCTCCCCCCCTTCACCCGTGTGCCCCTTCGCCTCCTCAGCTGTGAAATGGAAATATAAAATGCATCAAGGAATATCTTTGGGAAGTGAAAAGTATTGTAAAACCGTAACATTTCTTGCACAGTGTTTTCCTCTTGAAACTGGGAATGAGCAAATGAATGTAAATGTGTGTCTGCAGATGAGACTGTAACACAAAGCTGCTGAAATCCCGGAGGTGAAGTCCTCTTTGTAACTTTGGTTTGTATAGTTTCCTTTGGTCCATATGGAAATAGAGAGCTGAGCATTTATTCATTTGATTTTTAGAAGGCAGGAGTTTTTCTAACAAGGGTAAAGATAGTCAGTCTTATACCCATGTAATAATCCCTCATGAGACAGAGCTTCTAGTCATGGGACAAATAAGAATGAAACATAGATGTACTGAAAACCAGAAACTGCTGTACCAGAATTGCGCATCCTAATTATCGAAGAAGTGATCATACAGAGATGCTCACCTCTGTCAGACCCCGGTGAAAGGGACAAATCTTCAAAACATTTAAATCTTACAACATTAATGTTATGACAAATGATTTGAAACACTGAGCATTTCCCCTAAGAGTATGTATGTTTTGAAGAAGTGGTAGGAAAACCCTGATATACCCCCTTCATTTCTAACTGCAAGCACTTCTGCATCACCATCCCCTAGAAATTCAAAAGCAGCAGTTCAAGAAATTCTTTTCTGCCGGCTTTGTAATTTTGCCAGAGGCTGGACATCCACTGTGCATCGGTCGGCCCCTGCACTCTTTACCATTTGACGGGAGGCAGCAGGGCCAAGTGCTGGCATATAAAGGGACATTATGTTTGCCCAGAATTTTCCCAGTCTGCAACGGTTTCCCCTCTTAATGCTATTACAAAGAACAAACACAAACCCAACGATTCACACTGGTTTATCTAATTTGAGGAAAACTCTAATGAGTTCTGTTGTGTTTTGTTTGCAGAACAGAGTGTTCCGGCGGTCCCCGCATGGTAGAGAGGACCCGCAAGCAGGCGGCGCGGTGCTGTTTACCCTGAAGAAACGAGCGTGTGTGCTGGAAAGCGCTGACCGCTCTAATGGATCGCATGGAGCTGCAAAAAGTCAACATCGAACTTGATGATCAGAGCAACAGCGGGGAAAGCCTCGAAGACAACTACACGGAGCTGGTTGATTCAGAAAAGGCTGCAATTAGGAGGTAAGCACTGAAACGGGAAGGCTGTTCCGTTAAGGCTGGAAAGCAGTAATCAAAAAACAAGCTTCACCGACGGCATCTGGGACTCAAAACACTTCCTAGGTAATACAATGAAATTAGTGTGATTGTTTAGCTAGCGTTTTCCCACAGCACCAGCCCTCCCTGCTCTGTGCCCTGGAGAATGGTGTGCCCAGCTCAGCAGGGCCAGCCCAGGTCCCGTGTCCCCCCCCCCCCCCAGCTTGCCAGCCAC